>CM053624.1:79257718-79269790 GCA_028646595.1 Phalanger gymnotis | reverse complement strand
AATAAGGAGAGCAAAGTGAAGGGGTTGGCAAGCTTACTTTAATTCAGCACACAAATATCATTCACTTAGTTCAAGGGAAAAAGCCAGCACCCTGAACTTCAGAGCAAAATACAAGCAAATTACAAACATCAACAGACAGACCTTGTCTGATTCAAATACCAATACATAGTTACCAGAGTTCAACAAAGTCTCAGCATCTGGGTTTACAAGCTGGAGGGCTCCTTAGCTACAGCTGCCCGGAGTCTCGTCATCAACACCATCTCTAGAGCCCTTAAACAAATTACAAACAGACAGACCCAATACAATTCATAGTTACCAACATCTAGGTTCAGCCTGGGATCTCAGAACAAGGGCTGGCCCAGAGTCATGCACCACCACTGCTTCAGCAAAGAGCTCCAAGGAAGAAGAGGCCAACCCCTGGCTTTTATATCTTTGTCAGAGTGAGTCACACATGCCATTCACCCACGTGACCTAAAATCATCACAATGATTCACAATGATCAAATACACTGAATTACTCAGCAAAAACAAAAGCCAAACTCTTCAAGGGCATTTGTTGAACTAAGTGCTAAGGAGCCCATTTTGCTTACCAACACACTTAAGAAAAAAAAAATTGTGAGGTGGTATTATAAATATATTAAAAATTGGGATTTGTAACTAAAATGTAATATCTTTATGGTAAATTATATGATATGGGATAAAAGTTTTTATAACTGCTGAAAACATCTTAATGGATTTTTTGGAGGTTTGTAGCTATGATTAAGATTAAGAACGGCACAAACTTCTCTCCCCTTATTGGAGGTGATAGATGTATTATTCTAGTTGAGGTTTTTTTACCTACTAGAGAATAAACAAAATTGAAGCTTAGTCTGAAATAATTGTGTGACTAAATTAGTAGCTAAATCACCTGAGTTGTATGTAACATACTATGCAACTCAAAAGGTAAAAGTTTAAGCAATTGGAATTTGAAAGTAAAAGGGGTTTGGAGTTTTGAAAGAGAGATTTGAGGGAAGCTTTTGATCTCTTGAAATAAGAAGGTTATGGAAAACCTTATGTGTTTATTCTTTATAATATGGAAATTGTGGTAATAAAATTGCAGCATGAAATTCATAGACTCTAAAGCAGGGAGATGGGAATGAAGCTGCCGTATGGAGCCTCTCCTTATCTCTCACCCAGGGTTAAAACCGAAAAGCCTGGGGGACAAGTGAGAGAGTGGGGACTAGGTTATAAACACAAAAGGAATTGATCTGACTCTTCGGGTGACTTAAAAAGAAATAGAGAAAAAAGTTATAGGGAGCCAGGAGTACCATTACATGTCTTTGAAAATGGACTAATTGATAGCAATGGGCTCTCAATTCTGAAGTGCTGCCAAAAATTTTTGAGGTTTAGTGGTTATAAAATACAGATTTGATTTTCAGGTCTAAATCTACCCTGAAACTAAATCATAATATGGTCTAAATGTGTTCTCCTGTTAGGGTAATTGTGGTAGGTTAAAACTTAATACAATTTGTAATTGTTATTTGGCATCAAGAAATTTATTGGTTGATGTGAGCTTAGACACATTATTTCTCCTATATTTATCTCAGTTTACTAATCTGCAAAGTAGATAAAAATTGTACCTACCCCTAGGGTTGTTGAGAAAACCAAATTATATGGGTGATTGTGAAGTGCTTAACATAGTGCCTAACATTAATTTGTTAATTTGTTGTATTAGAAATAGTTAGAAAAAAAATTATGTTTTAATCTGTATTCTCTTGAGTTATAGATTCAACTGCTAAAAGGATTATGTAAAAATATTTGAAAACTATTTATTTAGAAATATAATAGATAATGGTAATAATTTTTTGTAAATTTGATATCTTAAGATATCCTCATGGGGGTACTTGAGAGTCTACTTGCCAAGACAAAACCAGGAAAAATATGAACACAATAACAAAACACTTTTCTCAGAAATAAAGTTAGATCTAAACAACTGGAAAAATATTACTCGTGGGTGAGCCAATATAATAAAAATGACAATTCTACCAAAAATTAATTTATTTGTTCAGTGTCATACCAATCAAACTACGAAAAATTATTTTACAGAGCCAGAAAACATAATAACAAAATTTATCTGGAAGAATAAAAGGTCAAGAATATCAAAGTAATCAATAAAAAAAAATGTGAAGGTAACCCAGCAGTAGCAGATCTCAAACTGTATTGCAAAGTGGCAATCATCAAAACAATCTGGTACTGGCAATGGGGTATAGAAATCTATCTGGCCATATAAGAAAGTAAGGGGAAAAGGGATAAGGGGCAGGGAGTGGGTGATAGAAGGGAGGGCCAACTGGGGAAAGGGGCAATCAGAATACATGTCATCATGGGGTGGGGGGTGGGGTAGAGATGGGGAGAAAATTTGTAACTCAAAATCTTATGGAAATGAATGTTAAAAACTGAAAATAAATTAATAAAAAAAATCTGGTACTGTATAACTAAGAGTGGTAGATCAGTGGAACGGATAAGATACAAATATACAACAGTAAATGACCATAGTAATCTAGTGTTTGACAAACAAAGATCTAAGCTTTGGGGTTAAGAACTCACCATTTGACAAAAAGGTTGGGAAAACTGGGAAGCTATTTGGCAGAAATTAGGTATAGACCAACATTTTATCCTGTATACCAAGATAAGGTCAAAATGGGTACATGATTTATGCATAAAGGATGATATAAGCAAATTAGAGGAGCATAGAATATCTTACCTGTCAGATCTATGGATAAGGGAAGAATATATGACCAAACAAGAGATAGAAAGCATTATGGGGGAAGTAAAATGGATAATTTTGATTACGTTAAAAAGGTTTTGCACAAACAAAAACCAATGCAGCCAAGATCAGAAGGAAAGCAGAAAACTGGGGAAAAAATTTTTACAGCAAGTTTCTCTGATAAAGGCCTTATTTCCCAAACATATAAATAAACATATAAGAACATGAGTCATTTGCCAGTTAATAAATGGTCAAAGGATATGAACAGGCAGTTTTCAGAAGAAGAAACCAAAGCTATCTATAGTCATATAAAAAATGCTCTACATCACTATTGATTAGAGAAATTCAAATCAAAACAACTCTGAGGTAACAGAAAACAAAACATCTCACATTGGCTAATATGTCAGAAAAGGAAAATGACAAATGTTGGAAGGGATGTGGGAAAATTGGACACAATGGTTGATGGAATTGTGAATTGATCTACCCATTCTGGAGAGCAATTTGGAACTATGTCTCAAGGGCTATAAAACTGTGCATACCCTTTGATCCAGCAATATCGCTACTAGGTCTGTACCCCAAAGAGATTTTTTAAAAAAAGGAAAAGGACCCATATGTACAAAAATATAGCAACTCTTTTTGTGATGGCAAAGAATTGGAAATTGATGGGATGCCCATCAATTGAGGAATGGCTGAACAAATTGTGGTATGTGATTATAATGGAATACTGTTATACTATAAGAAATGATGAATGGGGATGTTCTCAGAAAAACCTGGAAAAACTTCATGGGCTGGTGCAAAATGAAATGTACAGTGTACAAAGTTTCAGCAATTTGTGCAATGATCAACTGTGAATGACTTAGCTATTCTCAGCAATACAACGATCCAAGACAACTCTGAAGGACTTATGATGAAAAATGCTATCCATCCCCAGAGAAAGAACTGATGGTGTGTGAATACAGATTGAAGCATACTTTATTCTTCTTGAGGGTTTTTTTTTCTTGCCTATGTTTTCTTTTGCAACATGACTATTATGGATATGTTTTGCATGACTACACATGTATAGCCTATGTCAAATTGCTTGCCTTCTCAATGGGGGCGGGGGTTAGGAAGAGAATTTGGAATTCAGAGTTTTAAAAAGGAATGTTAAAATTGTTTTTATATGTAACTGGAGAAAAATAAAATACTAAATAAAAAAATTTTAAACCTTTAAATAAAAACCTAGGAAGACATATATGAACTGATGCAAAGTGAAGTGAGCGGAACTGGGAAAACCTTGTAAAGTAACAGCAATATTGTGTGATGATCAACTATGAATGACTTAGCTATTCTCAGCAATACAATGATCCAAGACAATTTCAAAGGACTTAGGATGAAAAGTGATATCCACCTGCAGAGGAAGAACTGATGGAGTTTGAATACAGATCAAAGCATGTTTTTTTTTTTTTACTTTATTTTTCCTGGGTTTTTTTTGTGGGGAGGAGGGATGTTTTTATCTGTATTTTCCTTTGCATCATGGGTAACATGGAAATATGTTTTGCATGACTACACATGTATAATCTATATCAAATTGCCTTCTCAAGGAGGGGCAATGGAAAGGAGAGAGGGAAAGAATTTGAAACCCAAAATTTTTTAAAAATCAGTGTTAAAAATTGTTTTTACATGTAATTTGAAAATAAAATAATATAAAATAATTTTTTTAAAGTTGTCTTCATCTGTGAAATGCAGAGTTCTAGAATATTACAGGCTTTGCTAACAGTTTGAAGTAATTAAGTTTGAGAAATAGTGCTGGAGTCTTACAACATCCTGGCAACTTGGCAAAATTTCAATTACTAGCCCCACATCTAGGCTAGAGTATGCTCATTTAATTTTAGTTGGGTATAATAACAATATATTTTAAGGTTCCATATGCCAGTAAAATCATAGATCTATCTAGAAATTACACTTCATATCTCTGCCTATTATACCACACTGCCCTAAGAGTCATGAAATCTTAACTTCTTAGTATACCAGATAACTATTCTAAGATTAAAAACTACAAGGTAAGCCTTGCTAATATGAGGAAGAAGAAACTGTTCAGACTGAGTTAAGATAATGAGATAATAGGTTCCTAAACTTGCCATCCACTTGCTAGTAAATAAACTCTTGTATATTACCATAAGGCATCCTCCAAATATCTCAGAATAATATGGGAATACTTAGACAATGATAAAAAAAAACTTACAAGACAAATTAGGCTAAAAATCAGAAACGTTTTTCTATTTTAAAGAAAAATATTTCATGCAATCAGTTATCTTAGAAGAGAGTAACTGATCATATTTTAGTCTTTCGTTGTCTGTTACAATTGAAGCTAAATAACCATCTTTTAGTCAAATCCATCCACTTCTCAGGGTTGCTTGTGGGAAACAGTTGCTTATATAGTGCTTACTACAGACCTTGCCCATTCCATATACCAAGCACTATATAACTGTTGGCTATTGTGATTACTTCATTGTCAGTGTTCCATTCTGGATAATTGTATACTAGGGTTTAAATGTGACTACTATGTAATACCTTAAGTATTTTCTTATATCATGCAAATCAGGAGTCACTGTATTAAATCTCTTTACATTCCCTGGGCACTATGCCTCAGCATAGTCATAACCCCTGTTAAAATTCCGAAGGAGTGCAGTTTGAAGAAGTGGGATCAAACCCTGTCAGAGTAAGACTAGACTCCTTAGAGCGTTTTCCCACCCAAAGAAAATCATAAAATCCTACCAGCCCTCTGCCTAGAATAGTAGAGTAGGAAACTTTAACAACAATGGCTTATAATATTTAGCCCAGCATACTTTGAGCTGACCTAACAATAACAGTTATAAATTTAAATCAGTAGAGCCTTAGATGTATTTCCCAGTAATTTTAATGTGAGATTCACTTGTGTTATGTGATTTCATTTGCAATGAGATATATATTCCTATTAGGATAACTGATAAATTGATCATGCTTGGAACCTTGTCTCTTAGTTTACCTTAATTTTCAAACATAAGTACACTGTTGGTAGAGCTGTGAATTGGTTCAACTATTCTGGAGAGCAACTTGGAATTATAAAAAGAAAGCAATTACAATATCTATATATACCTTTTGATCTAAAGATTCCATTACTATGCTTTCCTGCCACCCCACCCCACCCCACCCCACCCCTGGTAGAAATACCATATACACACCAAAATTTTTGTAATAGCATTTCTCACATCCATAAAGAAGTGGAAACAAAACAGATGTCCACAGACTGGGAAATAAATGTTACACGTTATATATAATAAATATATTATGAAATTATAAAATAGATATATAAAAGTAAATGTAAATGAATTAATATTTTACATGTTCGTTTTTCTCCCCTCAAAATAACCACCAACCGCTTTTTTTCGGAACATCCCTCTGATCCCTGATCCTTGCCAACTGCTTCTGTTCTATACTCAAATTCCTCTCACACCTCTTGGATTTGCATGAGTACCAGTAAATTCAGTGCTGGGAAATCCTGGCTTACTCTCTCCATCAATCTTTGTGCTTCCTTTCTATTTGGGATTTCTTTCCCCTTCTGTCTCTCTGTAGCTCTTTGCTGATTTTGATCCAACCATAAAAATAGTTAGCATCTGAAAAGGGACTCATTACCTGCTTTCCTTATCCTCCCATTCCTATTTTCCTCACTCCTCCCATGAGCTTCCAGATTGAGATGTGGCTTTGGAACAATAATCTAAAACTTGAGAGTGCCAAGGAACTCTTTTATTCTTTAATGAGAATATAGAGGCCACCTCATAGGAACTTCCCTCATGTCCCTTTCTCTTCATCTCCCACCAGCTATACTCTTTGGACTTCATCATATCCCCAGGAACCTCATCCTGCACTATCACGTCAGCCCTGGAACTCACACCTTATTGGTGCCCATTACCCCTAGAACTCCAGCCTCTCTGGACTCTACCTTCTCTTTTATTGGAGAGGGTGGAAAGTAGAAAACTCTTCCCAGATCCTTTGTTTAAGGAGGGCATCCATGCTATCCATCTCTCTGTTTCCCACCTGGCTGCACTGGCCTTCCCCTACTCTTCCCCACCTCTCTTTTCAGCCTCCCAATTAGATTGCAAATCCCTTGTGGGCAGGAATTATTTATTGCCTTTTTTCATATCCCTAGTGCCTGGTATGTGGTTGGTGCTTAATAAATGTTTATTGACTGACTGATAGTGAGAACCTTTATAAGGTTCACTTCTGTTTCTCTTGTCTCAGAACAACAGATATCTGAATTTCTATTCTAAAACCAATTACTCTACCTCTATGTAGGCCCTTGGTCCTCTCTCCTGCCTTTTCTATGATTTTGCTTCAGCAATCATCCTCTCTAATGCAAGGTCAATCTCTTCTTTTCCATTCACTCCTTTACATCAATCAAAAAATATTCTCAGGTGTCCCCAAACCCTTCACCAAAACAAAACAAAACCAAAGAACCCCTTTCACTTGACCCTTCCATCTCATCATGCAACCATTATAGCCCTCTTCACCTCATCACAGGAAACATTTCTTGAAAAGATAGTCTACAACTGATGTTGTAATATTAATTAAAGTGGGACTTTTTTTACTGTTTTCTCTTTTAGCACTTATTTAATCAAATGCCCTTGGTGAGTCTGGACTTTGTTTCTTTGATTAAATTGGGAGTCTTTGATGACCTCCTTGCCTCAAGGGAAAGCCTGGTTTGCATGGTTTGAGTGACATATTTGTGATGCCAGAGGCTTTTAGGCCACGTGGGTTTGAGTCGCACATTGTAACGCCCTTTGACCCTGAACAAGATATATAGATCCAGAGGTTGGCGTTCTCCCTTAGGGCAGTCAGTCACTGGAAGGGTGGTATGGGACTCTGGGCATCCTTTTAAGAGCCCCCAGCTTGTAAACCCAGATATTGATGCTGTCCTGGTAAGTATGAATTGTGATTTGGTCTGTTTTTATTGTGTATGTTTGTATTTGCTCTGAAGTTCAGGTTTCTGGCTTTTCCTGAACTAAGTGAGTTATATTTGTATGTTGGATTAAAGTAAGATTGTTAACCCCTTAAGGTTGCTTTCCTTAGTAAAGCAGATCAAAAGAACCTGTGTTAGTGGCCTTCTGTGTGCTGGTTGTTGTTGGTTTTACACAGCCACAGTAGATGCTAGCCAAATTATTGCTACAGATGTCTGTATTTCCTTACCACTCACTCTCCTCAGGCTGTTGCAATCTGGCCTCAATTCCCACTTTGCTATAGGAAGGACAGTCAGAGTTTGCCAGTGACCTCTGAATCACTAATTTCAATGGCCCTATTCAGTTTTCTGCTTTGACCTCTCTACAATTGATACGATTGACCATTCCTTTCTTCTAAATTACTCTCCTCCTTTGGCTTCAAATGCACTGCTTCTTTAAGCATTCCTTCCCTGACTTTTCTTTCTTATGCCTGAAAATAGATGTCCCCTTTATGCTCTGTTTTTGGCTCTCTCCTTTTTTCCCTTTTTACATTTTTTGGGTGAGGTTTTATTTTTTATTTTTTGCTTTTATAGCTTCAACTACTACCTTTATGTATATATCATTTTATTTATCAATTCTTGTATTGTCCCTTTTTTTTCTCTGCAAAAGAGAATGACCTCTCCCCTGGAAATGATGGGACATAAATGATGGGAATAAAAGGGAGTTGATACCCAGGACAAATAAGGAGATGGTAAGAGAGCACCTTTCTGTACTTGATGAATTCATGTTCCCTGACCCAGATGAACTACATCCTTAGATCCTGAAAGAAATGGCAGATGTGAATGCTGTCAATGATATGCGAAAGATCACAGGAAATGGGAGAGGTACCACAATACTGGAGAAGGGCAAAAGTCTCAATTTTCAAGAAAGGGATGAAAACTGAGGCTTACAAATGATAAGCCAGTGAACTGAATTCATTTCTTGGGGAAATCCTAGAACAGATTTTAAAGAGATGACTGGAAAACATCTAGAAAGAGAAGCAGTGATTACAAAGAACCAGCACCATTTCATCATGAACAGGCTGTGCCAGATTAACTTCATTCCTTTTTTGACAGTATTACTAGTTTAGTAGGTGAGGGAAATGCTGTGGATATATTATACCTGTACTTTAGCAAAGCTTTTGATAACATGACTCTTACTATTCATGAAGGAAAATAGGGAGATATGGAGTAGACAGTAATGCATTCAGATGGATTCAGAGCTAATTGGATGACTGGGCTTGAGGAGTAATTGTAAATGGTTCCATAGGAGAGTGGCAGAAGGTTTCCAGTCGAGTATTCAGGAATCTGTCTTTGGCTTTCTGTTATTTAACATTTTTATCATTGATTTGATGGTATGCTTATATATGCTTATAAATGGTATGCTTATCAAATTTGCCAATGACACAAAGGTGGAAGAGATAGCTAACACACTGAATGATAGGTCAGACTGAATCTAATTAGTTAAAATTCATGTAATCTTGCACTTGGGTACAAAAAAGTCAGTCTCATAGGTATAAGATGTTGGAGGCAAGGTTAGATAGCAACTGTTATGAAAAAAGATGGGGGGGGCAGCTAGGTGGTACAGTGAGTAGAGCTCTGATCATGGAGTCAGGAGGACCTGAATTCAAATCCGGCCTCAGACACTTGACACACTTACTACCTATGTGACCTTGGGCAGGTCACTTAACCCCAATTACCCTGCCTTCCCTCCTCCAAAAAAAAAAGAAAAGAAAAGATGTGGGGGTGATAGCGAGCTACAAGCTCACTATGAGGTCACAGTAAGACAGCAGACAAAAAAAGCTAATTGGGTTGCGGTAAGAGGGGCCCAGCTCCTAAGTAGAGGAAGTGATTGTCTCAATGTACCCTGCCCTCCTCAGACTTCTTGGCAAAATTGTTTAACAAATAAATTGATAAACTAGGTGTCCAGAGGAGAGCAATGAGAACGGTGAAGGGTTTTGAGTTCATGTCATGTTAGCATTGGTGGAAGGAACTGGGGACATTTAGCCTAGAGAAGAGAGACTCAATGGAGACATAATAGACTGTCTTCAAGTATTTGGGAGTCTGACATGTAGATGAAACATCAGTTATGTTTGACGTCAGAGGGCTAAACCAGTTGCAAAAAGGTATATTTAGGCTTGATGTCAGGAAAAATGTCCTAGCAATTAAAGGTGCTTAGAGGTAGAATGGGCTACTTCCAGAGGTGTTGGGTTTGCTTTTGTCCCCCAACCCTCCCACTCCCAGAAGTCTTCAAGCAGAGGCTGGACATCCACATGTCAGATATCAATCTAGTGGTGATTCCCTTTATATATGTGTAAGATTTAAATGGCTGCTGAATTTCCTTCCAAATTTTCCAAATCAAATTTTATGATTGTATAAATTCACAAATCTCTATCTCCAGACCTGACCTCTCTTCTGAGCTTTATAGCTATACTTCCAATTCCTTATAGAACATCTCTGTGTAGATGACCCTTCCAGTACTTCAAACTCAACCAGGCTTTTTATATTTGCCCTTAAACTTGCCCTTCCTTCTATCTTCTCTATTTCTGTCAGGGGTACTGCCATTCACCTGATATTCTAATATTTAAAACTTTGTTATCTTTGACTCTCCTCTCTTCCTCAATTTTCATATCCAATTAGTTACCATTTATAATATGAATTAACTCATCCTTTGAAATGTATCTCGCAGCTATTTACTCTTTTCTTAATGCTACTTCCTTAGTAGCAAGTCAAGACATCACTCCATGATGTCATTGGTCCTCTTTGAAAACAAAGGATGAACCACTCTAGTACAGGCCTTCATTACCATTTGTCTGGACTGTCACAATAATTTTCTAACAGATCTTTTCCTCTTTGATTCCATCCTTCACTGTGGCTAGATGCTTTGCTTATGTATAGATCTGGCCACAAAACTCTTCAGTTCAAAACTCTTCTTACCTTTTAAGTTAGGTTCAGAAGATCATAGATTTTGAGCTGGAAGAGATCTTGGAAGATATGTAGCCCCAGCCTCTTTCATTATAGCTGAGAAAACTTCGAATTCCTTAGTTTGGCATTGAAATCCCTCCATCGTCTGGGTGCCATCCAACTACATGCTTAATGCTGCAGCAACGCGGGCTCTTCACCACCCCTTCGTAGCCTCTCATGTTTTTTCCACCTCTATATCTTTGCTTACAACTATTTTATATGCCTGAAATGCCTCCTTGGAATGACATCTAGACCCATGAGTTCCAGCCCATCCTTGAAAGTCTAACTCAAATGCCACTGTCCCCAGAAAGCCCTCACTCATTACCCCCCTGTCCTTCAATGAGCAGTGGCCTTTCCTTCCCACAAACCTCAGGTAGCTCCATAATACATCTCTCCCCCTGGCCTGCCCCCACCCTGTATGCTCTGATCCTAATTATTTTTTGCAGCATGCTTCTTTGCATAAGTGTCATAGTCTCATACTAAACTGTCAGCTTCATGAGGGCAAGGACTATGTCCTATTTTGAAATATCTCTACCTGTGCCCAGGCTAAGCACAATGTTCAGCACACCTAGGTGCTTGATAAATATTTATTTAATTCAGCTGAATTGAAGCTAGGCAGGCACATTTAAGTCTCCCAGTAGTGATCTTCCCTCTTCAGATTGAGTTTCACTGAATTATTCTGAAAAAGCATCTAAAATTGCTTGGAAAAGTAACTGTGATAGGCAGCATTGAGCTATATGGCCTGGCATGAGCTTTCACTGAGCAGGAGGGAGAAGAAGAGAGGATTCTAGTACAACTTCTGCCACAATCTTGCTGCCTGACCACCAACAAATCACTTCAATTCTCTGGGCCTCAGTTTCCTTATCTGTAAAATGAGAAAAGAATGCTCTACAGCATTGCTACAATAAAATGAGATAATATATGGGAATGTGCCTTGTATAGTTAGTTAATAGCTATATAAAACAGAAGGCTTTATATAAGATGGGACTATAAAGTAATTAGACTATAAGACAGGAGCCACAGAATTAAATTCAATCTTATGTCACATGAAAAGATTTAGAATATGGCATTTTTAAAACGCCGTTTCAAAATTCTAGCTAAGAGGTCTGGTTAATATGGCCTGGGAAGTGTACTATGTAACAGAAAAGAGATTAGTTACATGATACCTAAGTACAATCCAAATTTAAATCTATATGCCAATTTTCTAAAAAGTTCCATACTGTTTTTGTTGTCAAAAGGAGAAAGTGTTGGTGGAAGTACAGATACAACCACAGTCTTCTATACCATCTCTCCCTCTCCCTAGGAAAAAGCTTTGAAAGAGTTGATAATGAAATTCCCAAAACCCAAGATCACATTAGGAAATTAATGATGACGTA
>CM053624.1:79197116-79257218 GCA_028646595.1 Phalanger gymnotis | reverse complement strand
TTTTCCTCTACTTCTCTAACTTGCTTTTCCAAATCCTTTTTGAGCTCTTCCATTGGCCTGAGACCAATTCGTATTCTCATTTCTCTTCCCAATTTTTCCTCTACTTCTCTAACTTGCTTTTCCAAATCCTTTTTGAGCTCTTCCATTGGCCTGAGACCAATTCGTATTTTTCTTGGAGGCTCTTGATGTAGGTTCCTTGACTTTGTTGATTTCTTCTGGCTGTATCTTTTGATCTCCTTTGTCACCAAAAACCGTATTCTATAGTCTGAGTCTTTTTATGCTGCTTACTCATTTTCCTAGCCAATTACTTGACTTTTGAGCTTTTTGTCAGGGTATGACTACTTTCAGAGCAAAGAGTGCTTTGTCCCAAGCTTCAGGGGTTTTGCGCTGCTGTTTTCAGAGCTACTTCTATTCTGAGATGGTATGATGCCCCTCTCCTGGTCTGTGCTCTGGTCTGTGAGTGCAAGCACTCCTTTCTGCCATGTAATTACCAGGAGGACTCCCTCTCCACAGTCACCAGAAGCTCTTTCACACCAGTATTCCTCTTCCCCCAAGAATTGCCAACCAGGACCAAGACCCAGATCCAGGCAGGGCAAAGCAAGAGAACCCTGCCTCTATGCCAGCAAGGTGCTCCCTGAACTCCTGCTTTGATCTGTCACTTGATTCCTCCCACCATGTGGGCCAAGGGTTCTGGAAGCAGCCAGTGGAGCTTCCTGGCAGCAGCACCTCCGCCGCCCCGGGGCTGGGGCTGGACCACGCACTTCTCTCATCCAGATGCAGCAGTTTTCCCTCTGACCTGCTCCATTATCTTTGGCATTTGTGGGTTGAGAAGTCTGGTAACTGCCACAGCTCAGTGATTCAGGGCCCTAAGGCCTGCTCTACCCGGTCTACTCCGGTCTAGTCTGTCCTAGCATGGCGCACGCTGGGCTGTGCTCCGCTTCCAGCACAGTGCGATAGACCTTTCCCAGCGACCATCCAGGCCATCTTGGGCTAGAGATTCGTTTCCCTGTGTTATTTCATGGGTTCTGTAGCTCTAGAATTTGTTTAGTCATTTTTTACAGGTGTTTGGAGGGATTTGGGAGAGAATTTAAGCGAGTCCCTATTTTCAAGCTGCCATCTTGGCAATGCCCCTCTCACTTCCCTTATCCTGTACTTCTCCTTTCTTGTTGTAGCCTACATAACCTTGGGGGGTTTGGATGCTATGTCACATTTGACTCATAGAGCTTGTAGTCATCTCTATTGCACAAAACTACTTACTTTTTTTTCATACAAACTGCCGTGTAGTTGTCTACCCTTTATTCTTTACTTGTGAACTTGATTTTTTAAATGTGTGGCTGAGCAATTACATCAAACAGTTCTTTAAAATGGAATGTAGTTCATCAGAGCCTAGTGACTTGAACTCATTAAAGACAGGTAGGTATTCCTTTCTACCTCTTCAATTAGCTTTCATCTCACCTCCCAGCTAATCAGTCATTTTTGTTTTATCCTTAATCCAAAAATCATTCTCTTGACTCTGTCTGCCCCTCCCAAAACCAGAAGAAAGGTAAAAGGTTTTTTTTTCCCTTTGTCAGTTATTATCCCATTTTTCTTGAGCAGTAGTTCTACCACTTTTTAAAAATTTACCTCTTAGCCTCAAATAGGCTCTTTTTTGAAGCACCTATTATTGTCCTAGGCATCCATTAACAGTGTCAGCTTTTAGATTTCCTGACAATATACTTATAGGTCCACGCCAATTTGTTTTATTCCTCCATTGTTTTCCCTTGTATGTCTCTTTTACAAGTCTTTTAAATGTCTTAGTTATTCAGTAATTTCCCTGTACATTGGTGTCTGTAGGCACTTTTTCCTTACTGGTATTGTTTCTGCTTACGTCTTCAGAAATTTCATTCTTGAGGGCTTCACAATCTTCTTGACCCACCCTGTAGGATTTTTGGACCTTTTTTGAACTCTCTGAAATCCAGTCTTTCAAAAATCTTAGGTATGTATAGGTTATATTATATCAGGCTTCCCCCTCACAAATTCTAAGATTAGTAGTCACTTTCCCCTAAAGTTCCCGTAATTCTTACTTTGGTAACCAGTCCCTTTTGGTCATAATTAGGACTAGAACAGTGCTATTTCCTCTACCTTTTTGAAGAATGAAGTTATCATTGGGGCAATGAGTCAATAGGGTCAAGAGTCAATAGTTGTTCTCCTTTCAACAAAGAGAAATCCAGATGTCCAGATAATTGACCTTCAGAGTCACTATATTATCATGTCTCCGTGCCAATTTTGTGATGTTTCCCAAATTCCTTATCTGTTTACCCCAACTGTCCGGGTGATCTCTAGCATATGCCCATGACTCCCAGTTTTTCCCTTCTCAGATCCTTGCCCAAATGTTCGCGATCTCGCTTTCCCTTTCACATATTGCTTGTGGTTTCAGGTGAAGTCACTGTATTTATGAGTTTTACTTAACTGTTTTTGCTTGGTTACAAAAGACCCCTCAGGAAATGGGAGTAATCTGTAAATGGATGTAATATAAGAACAAAAATATCAATGAAACTGAAAGTGAAAAAAAGATTATATTTTGTTAATCTGTACTGCTACTCTACAGCCCTTTTTAGTCTATTCTATTCCTTTTGAATTATTCCAGTCCATATTCCAGTGATGAATCTGGTACTACCAAGTTTCAATTATACCCGGAGTCAAATTGGCGTCCTTACATTAGGATCTCTATTTTGCTTTGTTTATTATCCAGTGCTTTATGTATTTGTGTATATAAGGCCATAGGTTTTATTGCTGGTTCTTTTCTTGGACATAGCCTATGGAATACTCGTTTTTTTCTGACATTTTTCTTTCTGTTCTGTACCTATTAATAATTCTCTATAGCATCTGACTTGGCAAATATATGTCAATAGTTCTCTCCTTTCTCTGTCTTTCTCTCCTCACCCACCTCCTTTTCATTTTAAAGCCCTCTTGATCAAATTTTCAAGACTTCAGGCAAATACAGGATATCACCAAAGTCTTAAACTTTAAACTGCACTAAGACTTTTGGGACACTATATATGTATTTTTAACAGTGTCCATTAGGTGTACTTCTTACTCCTTTCCTGGCTAAGAACCTATCATTATTATATTTTTAGCCCTGGTCTAGAAATTAAAAGCCTTTTCTTTTCTAAAAAAAAAATCCAATTACATGTAAAATTTTTTAACTTTTATTTTTTAAAATTTTGAGTTCTTAATTTTCTCCCTCCCTCCCTCCCCTACCCCCTTATGGAGAAAGCAAACAATTTCATATAGATTGTACATATGCAGCCATACAAAACATATTTCCCTATTAATCATGCCATAAAAGAACACAGACAAAAGAACCCCCAAGAATAATAAAGTAAAAAAGGTATGCTTAGATTGGTATTCATATGCCATCAGTTCTTTCTTTGGAGGTAGATAGCATTTTTTCATCATAAGTCCTTTGGAATTGTCTTGGATCATTGTATTGCTGAGAATAGCTAAGTCGTTCACAGTTGATCATCATACAGTATTTCTGCTACTGTGTACAATGTTCTCCAGGTTCTGCTCGCTCCACTTTGCATCAGTTCATGTAAGTCTTCCCAGGGTTTTCTGAAAGCATCCTGTTTGTTGTTTCTTATAGTACAATAGTATTTCATCATAGTCATATCCTACAACTTGTTCAGCCATTCTCCAATTGATGGGCATCCCTTCAATTTCCGATTCTTTGCCACCATAAAAAGAGCTGTGATAAATATTTTTGTACATGTAAGTTCTTTTCCTTTTTTTTTCTCTTCAAAGCCTTTTCTTGACCAGCTTTTGCCAGATTTTCACTTTCCCAAATTTATCTTTTTCTCCTGAAGCCTTAATCTAGAATGGTGGGGTGGGGAGGTAGGACAGAGGAACCCCATTCAGGTCTTGTAGCTTCACAGGAACTTCAGATTTAGAGTTAGAGCCAGAAAGTACCTTCGAGATCATTTAGCATAATCCCTCACTTTAAAGATGAAGAAACTGAGGCCAGAGTGGACAAGTGATTTGCCCAATGTCACATAAGTAGTGAGTGGCAGAGTTGGAATTAGATCCCAAAACCCTGACTCCAAATCTAGTTCTCTTTCTAGCCCACTATGCTAGATACTAGGTCCATGCTCTTAACAAGCTTACACACTAGTTGAGGAGATAAGACATAGAAAAAGAGAATCATAAATCATAGTTTACCAGAACTTATAGGCTCAGGGCATCATAGTGTTTAGAGCTTGAAGGAATCTTAGAGATCCTCAAATCCAACCCCCTCCTTTTTAAAGATGAGGAAATTGAATCCCACAGACCAGACAGGGCTTTCCCAAGTTCACATAGATAATAACATAGTCAGAATTTGAATCATTGTCATCTCTAGCAATTATTTCTAGGTTCCTTCTGGCAGTACCAGTTGTCCCCACATGAATTACCAGGTGTGGGTAGTTGTTGTCAGTTCTGATAACTCTCAGGAGATTGTCACTTCCTAGATGCGCACCCTTCTATGATGGCAGATTTCTATTTCTTGTCAGGACAACAAATAGAAGCTTTAGTAATCTGTCTGTAGCCTCTGACCATTACTGGTTGACCTCTTTCCTGGTGAGACCTCTTATTCTACAAAATTATTTCTTGGAATCCAAGAAGCTTCTTTATCTTGAGAAAATCCAGCTCTCTTCACTACAGGAAATGCCTCATACCTGTAACTTAACTCCAAGTATTTAGTGGTTCATCCTCCCCTTCTTCTCTGTGCTACCCTTCAAGCTCCTGACACAATTTAAGATTCAGTTTGGTAGAGTACCTTAGAGTTTGGTAGAGAATCGCAATAAGGAAGAGGAGAGGGTGACATAAACAAATTGTTGTTTAGTCAAACTTTTTCCTGTTGTATCAGACTTTTTGTGACCCTTTTGGGGGTTTTCTTGGCCAAGATACTGGAGTGGTTTGCTGTTTCCTTCTCCAGATCAGTTTACAGATGAGGAAACTGAGCCAAACAGGATTAAGTGACTTGCTCAGGATCATAAAGTTAATAAGTATTCGAGGTCAAATTTGAACTCAGGTCTTCCTGACTCCGGGCCCAGCACTCTATCCGTTGAGCCTTTTAGCTGCCCAGTAAATAGATTGTTAGGGGCTTGAAAAAAGGAAAAGTTATTGAGGGATGGAGATGAAGGAGCGGTCTGGAAATGACACTGAGGAGCGCAGAATGTGCCTCGCCCTCTTCTTGACGCTGTGAGACAAGGGCAATGGGGGAAAGACTCTCCAGTAGAGAGGGCAGCAAAATCCTCAGAGGAAAGCTGGGTTTTAATTTCAGTGAAGAAGTTAGAGGGATGTGAGTTAAAAAATATGGGGACTGAGAATAGAGAAGTTGTTGTTCCCAAATGCAAAATGGAATGGATTAGGAAGGTAGAGCATGTTAGAGTGGGCCTAAGCCTAAGGTAGTCAGATCCTTGAAGTCAAGAACAGTTTTCTGTTTGTCTTTGTATCCTCAGGGCCTATCTCAAAGTAAACCCTTAGTAATTGCTTATTATCCCCTCTCCTTTCTCCCTTATTGATTAATGGATTGATCAGAATAGGGATGAAGAGATAGGAAAGGAGGTAGTATACATTTGTATCTAAAGTGGTAAAACTGAATGACAGAGACTGGGAAACTAGCATGGTGGCAGATAAATCACAATGGCATGCCCAGTCTCAAAACTAAATAGCAAAAGACTTGAGGAACTAATATGTTCCCAAATTTAAAATGAAATCTAGATGGCTGGCGTTTGGACCTGTTTTCATCAGGTCTCAATATCAAGTGTGCTGCTGCCCCTGTCTATGAGGCTTCTAATCAGGGAGAGTAGCTAACACAAGTCCTCATTCACCCCCAAGACATACTTCTGTCCCCATTAAAGGTAGTTGCGAGTCTTCCCGGCAGGGATAATACAGGGGAATACATATTTAAGAGAGAAGAAGTACAGCCTTTCTTATCCTCTCCAGTAACCCCTCTTCACTGCTAATCATGCCCCTTTCTGAGGACAAAGACTTTGGTTTCTCTGCTTTCACCCCCACAGCAGCTAGTACAGTGCTACCCATGCAATAGGCATTTAATCAATGTTGTTGACTGCATGCTTGATGATTTTTTTAAAGTTGTATTTATTTAGTTTTCAGGATGAGGTTGAGGGTCATTTTCCCATGGTTTGGTTCAGTCAATGTGGGTGATGGGGTCAAGATGCAAAGGCAAGCTTCAGAACTCTGACATGGTACAAAAATTCTTTGTTAGGCCTCTGTTGCCATTTGTGGTGGGAAGCAGCATTCCATTCCTTAGGATAGACTCCATCCTAGTCCTCTACCCCCTTTAGGAATCCCTTGGGATAAAAGCCAATTTGTTTTTTTCCATTTAAGCTCCTATTACCATTTAACAAAAGCACATCACTGTGAAAGACTCCTGTTGCTCCCTGGGGACCAGAAATTATATTCTCCGGAAGGTGACTGTATTTTGACGCACGAACCTTCTAAAGTCAGAAAGCTGTCACATGGAGGGAGCGGGGGTGATTTTCTGGCAAAGAGACCTATTTCAAAGTGCTGTAGCCTTGGTACTGTGATCAAAGGCAGAGTCACTGGTTGATTGAGTCAGGAAAGATGCAGTGCCCTGCCACAATGCTGAAAGGCAAGCTGCTTACTAGCCCTTATACATCGCTACAGTCTGAAGGATTGGTGCTAAAAGCCAAACCATGATTAAGTAATAATAACAATGGTACAGTTAGAGATATCTAGGATGACTCCTCAGCCCCCAATCAGCTATATTCAGCTGTTTAAAAGATCTATTACGGTTCATTTCTCAGACCTCTGTAATGCTGATGGGTACAAGCAGGTCAAGTATTTGTCAAGGTCAAGATATCATGTCATGGTCTGTGGTATTCAATCTTCGTTAATTCCTCATGCCAATGCTGTTCAAATTATTGAGAGGAGGAAGGAAAACTGAGCAGGCATCTCCTTTCAGAGCTCAGGGAACAGCAAGGGACTCATATTCTCCTTTGCTTCCTCTTCTCTCCTTCTGTGGTTCTCCACAGTCTGGTTCTCCACCCACAGTTGCTAAGGGGAGTTGGGTACAGAGGAGCTGGGGAGGTGTCCTGGGAAGACAAATGCTGAATTCTATGGAGTGATTGCTTCAGGCTGCTATCTCTCCTCCCCTCCCACTACCCCTTGCCCACTTGTTTCTTTGGAGCGGAAAAATGAGTTGCTTCACTTTCAAACACTCATTCCCCCTTCCTTCAAATTCAAAACCAAGGGGAAAAGTGTATAATTAATTGAGACTCTCTAGTTACCTGGAAATAACCATACATAGCCTCAGTCATGAAGGAGTGGGGGTAAGGTTGAAAAAAAAAACTTAAACACATACCAAAAACTAAGTGGAAAGGAAGAAAAAAGACTGGAGTATGAATAACAGGTTCTCCCTAAGCAAAAGAATTTCATTATCTGGAGGCGTACCAAAGAAGAGGGGATGGGGAGGGGTGCCAAGCCAGACTCCTGAGGTACTTAATCACACTGTATTTTCTATTTCTCTTAAAGGAACCTGATCTAGAAAAATTGCAATAAACCTCATATGACAGCACCCGAAGTACAATCTATCCTGAACTGGCTGACTGAGTAGGTGGTGAGCACTTCACATTAAAGAGAGTGAAGACTCCCTTTCTCACTCCTCCCAGTCAAAAGCATCTGAAAGTCAAGGTAAAGACAAAATCAGCACAGGCCAGAGACTGGTTAATACAATACTGATTTGGCTCCACTACCCTCGTTGGCTTTTCCCAGCCTCCTCCAAGTCCCGATTTTTCTCCTCTTAGTGAGGCTTAAGAATGTCCCTCTAGCTGTGTATGTCACAAACTTCTTTCAGGGAGGGGAGAGCCAAAGGAGCAACAGATTTGTAATTTATTCAAGGTACCTACTCATCAGAATACCAGGTTGGAGATATGGATTTCCTCATTCCTATGAGCCCCTGATAGATGGCATTTCCAAAATGGCTCCTCATTTGAGTGTGAAAAAAAAAAGCCACAAAAAGTATCTGCATGTTTGTATCCATTCATAATCACAATTTAGTGGCAATGTGAAATAACGGATAGAGAGCCAGACTTGGTGTTAAAGCTTGGATTTGGATCCTACCTTCAACATACTAATTGTGTGACTGCGGATGGGTCCCTTAATCTCTCTTAGTCTCAGTTTCCTCATCTCTAAACGGGGTTAATCATAGTACTTACCTCATAGGACTATGAGCACAGAATGAAATAATGTATATGGTGAACCATCTAAATTCTAAAGCCAATATAAATGTCAGCTATTGTAATTATTAGTCTCCTGTAGACTTTCCCCAAGCAGTAGTCAAGTTTAAATGCCACCTATCATTGCTACCCTACGGATTGTAATAACCTCTTTTTAAATTTTAATATTTTACTTTTCCCCAATGTAATAACCTCTTGACTAGTCTGACTGCCTCCAGTTTCTTCCCTCGCTAGATCATTGTTCATACAGCAGCTAAAATAATCAGCAGCAATTCCTTGTTGCCTTGGGATAAAACACACAATCACATTTGTATGGAATGTCTGGCTCCAGACTACTTTTCTAGACTTGTGGCATGCTGTTTACCTCCATTCATTCTATGTTCTAGCCATACTAGACTGTTTTCCATTCTCATCTTGCATTCTCCTAGAATAGTGTATTTGTATAGATACATCATGCCTAGAATGCATTTTTACCACATCTCCACCCAATGAGAAATTTTCTTCCCTCAAGGCTTTGCCCAGATACTACCTTCCCTAGGAAACTTTCCCTTATCTCCTTCCTCCTGCTTCCTTTTTGTCAGATCCCTCTATGCTAAAAGCGTTCTCCTGCTCTTCAAATTTTCCTAGATCACTTTGTCCCGATGTCTCCTTGGCCCCTATCTCATTATGTCGGTATTTTATTTATTTGTGTGCATAGGACTTCTAAGGTCCCTTAAGTCTATGATCCTATGATCTTTAAGGTACCTTTGCTTCCCCAGTGCTAAGCACAATACCTTACACATCTGTGCTCTCTCTTTCTTGATTTCTTTTTACCCTCTGCCTACCACATAATTAGGATGCACTAAGTGAAAATAGAGGACTCAGGATGGAGAGATGCCTCCAGGAACATTTTCTGAGCTCTAATTGGAGAGTACTTTCCTAGATGAACCTGCCTTTCTGTCTAGTGTCTTTTGCAATTAAGAATATGACCAACCAGGAGAAAATCATACACAAGACTAGGAGGAGCCTGTACTAGGACTCAACAAGCTCCTCTTCTGGCTCTGGTGTTGCCAGTTCAACACACATACAGCCAATTGTATCATTCTGGATTTCTTTGTATCTTATAGTTTTGTTTGGTTTTCTCCCTGAAATGCAGTTTCTAAAGATCTGAGAGGAAATGTCCCGTGCAAAGGGTGAAGGCTTCCTAGCACAATGGAATGATGAGTTGGACATAGGAGAAGTGTCTGCTGTGACTCAATCTGGCACCAACATTGGTGGGAAGCACCTCTTCTCACAGTGTCCGTTCCATTGGGTGTCATATCAGCTCGGCAGCATTCTGTGTGAATAAATAGGACACCTCTCACTTCCTCTGTGAAAGGAACTTGGCATTCAGATGATATACAAAGTCAATCTGCTTTGAATTTCAGCATAGCCCACCCCCCCAGGGTCTTTCACCTCCTTACCCATGATACCTAAAAAAGAAATAAAGAAGGCAGAATCTGAAAGAAAATTGGTTTTCAGTAGGTAATTTTTTTTTTTCAGATTTTGAAAATTCAGTCCATTGTATTGATGGGTCATTCCTGGTGAATGTTTCCAGTAGAGGCCTTTCTTTGCCCCTTCCATGTAGGGCTGAACTAAATAATAATAATAATTAATGATATAGTGCAAATAATACTTCCCCTGGAGTCAGGAGACTTGGTTCTAATACAAGGCTCTGTTACCAATTTGTCATATGACATTGGTCAAGTCACTTTACTTCTTTAGGCCTCAGTTTCTTCATCAATAAAATAGAGGATTGAATTAAATTATCTCTTAAGTTCCTTTCCAGTTCTATGATTTTTTTAAAGTTTCTAAAAAACCCTGCTCCTATTTTAAAGTAAATCTTCCATTGGCCAATCTTAGTGACTTAAGCACACGGTCTTCCTAGTGACAACTTCAAGGGCCGAAACCCAAAGAAACAGTGGTTTATGTAAGCTTTAACTAATCCCTTGAGACTCTCTACCCTGAGAGCAGAGTGGTTCAAGCTTTTGGGTGTTACAGACTGTGGTGATGTAAGATCAATCATCTCAGTCCAGTCAGGAATGTAAAGCATTGGTGTCTAAGTCACAGGAAATGCTTGTTTCACTTCCTTCTGTGATGTCTCACCACCCCCACAGGTGCTCAGGAAGTAATGTGTTGTACAGCAATGTTCCTTTTAACAAATCCTTTGGAAATGAAGCTTCTGTGTAATAAAATTAGGTGTTTTAAAAATCATAAGTCATGGGCTACAATGCTGCTTTGTCATACAGCAGTATTCTTTCTAAGTTACATATATGCAAACGCAATAATATTTCTTCACACAACTTAAGTGTATCTGAGAACAGTTAAAGGTAAGAAGGAAAAACCATTGGCAAACTTACGAAGTTGGCAAAGTTTGTCATTAATACCCTCAGTTTCCTTCCCCTTTTTCTATATTTTGACTTGCTCTTTGACGGCCCTGTCCTCCTGGTACCCGATGTCCTACTCTATAAAGCCAGTCACTCTTTCAGAACAGGAGGTCTAGAATGGGTCATTTAAACTTTTTATCTTGTAACTCCAGGAGTATAATCCAAGGCTTCTCTCCCAGACAAAGGACCCTGTGGAACATGAGGGAAATAACCTGGCTGTAGTTATAGCTAATGAAGGTCTATTCCAGAATTACCTTAATGCAGAAAAGTATCTTTCCTATCATCAACTTCTAACCTTTTAACCTTACCTGATAGATATCCACCTATCAGGACCTCTCCCTCACATCTCCATGTCCCTTTCCTGCCTGAGCATAGATCACCACCCTCTCACCTTCTACCTTCATACCTTCTCTACCATCTATAAGACTTCCAAATGTATGTTTTATATTTTTCAAACATTTGACATAGTTTTTAATGCTATTTTTGTATAGTAACCTAACTTTTTCTGCTATTGCCACTGTCATCCTAGAATTCTTCCATCCCTATGGATCCTATATCATGTGTATCTCTGCTAATGAAGTTTTTGACAAGGAAGTATGTTATTAAATTGCTTCTTCTTGCTAATACATGTGCAAGCATACGTCCAATTAACATCATTAGTTCATTCTGCAAAAATAGTGTTAGGTAAAACATCCTTACAGGAAACACTTGCTTCCATAAGATCAATGCTATAAATGTATGACCAGCCAAACATTCCATCAAGGTTTTGTAATGTGACAGCGATGTCTGGTTCTAATGTATTCGCCAGGGTATCGGTCAGGGCAATGTTATGCCAAATATGTTTGTATCATTACTTCCTGTGTGCAGTTGACACTACTGACCCACATCAGTGAGGCCTGGGCTTTGCTTTTTCTTTCCAGGAATGGAATTGGATTGGATCTAGAAACGCTCTCTTGACCTGTCTTCTCTCTGGCCAGTGACTTTGCATTTTTGAGATGCCTGGCTTAGGTTATAGGAGTAGTCTTTAACTGGAGAACAGAAGGAAACTAATTTTAGGCCTATATAGACATCAAATGCATATCCTTGACCTCCTAAGAACTCTGCTCAATAAATAGTTGAAGTACTGTCAGGTGGAAGAGGAACAATGAATTTGTTCTGCTTGGCCCCAAAGGCATAACTAGGAACAGTAGATGGAACCTGCAGAGAGGTAAATTTAGGCTTGATGGAGGACCAAAAAAAAAAAAAGCAAACCACTTATCAAAGAGAGCTACACAAAAATGAGATGGGCTGCCTCAGCAGTTAATGGGCTCATTATTATTAGAAATCTTTAAGTAAAGCTGAATTACTATTATTGGACAGTTGTTGGTGGAACTTCTGTAAAAGTATGGATCAGACTTGATGGCTTTTGAGATCTCTTCCAATTCTGTTATTCTTTGAAGTACCATTGACACATTGAATGCATTTAAGCAGGGAATTCTGCGAGGAGAGTTCCCTTTCCTCAGGAATAAGGGTAGAAGAAAACAAAAGAATGAGAATAATTTCACTCTTATGTTCTCCAGCTCCCCCCACCCCTAATTCCTCAACTCATTGAGAAAGAAGCAAAGTATGTAACCTCTGTCAGATTGCTTGCCATCTTGGGGGGGGGGACGGGATGGGAGGAAGGAAGAAAAATTTTGGAACTCAGAAATCTTATTTAAATAAAAATGAATGTCGAAAACTATCTTTACATGTAATTGGAAAAAATAAAATACTATTTACAAAAAAGGATAAAAGTTAAAAGAAAAAAATAGAAAGAAGCCAAGTAAAAAGAGATGGCTCTGTGAGATTTACTAAGATCCCCCAAAGAACAAATGGATTACCCCTGCCTTTGCCAGAAGGCCCTTTGTGATGACATGGTAGAGTGGAAATATCACTGGATTAAGAGCCAGGAGACTTGGGTTCTAATAACTCTGTACCTACCACACTTTAATTTAGACAAGCCACCTTCTTTAGGCCTCAGTTTCCTTAGCTATAAATTTAAGTGGGGTGGAGTACACATTCTATCTGGGCCCTTTCAGCTCTAAAATTCCATGAAATGCTACCTGTTGCTTTAATGTTGTAGTCTAGAAAAGTCTCTTTTTGGCTTGGTAGATCTTAGAATCCCCCTGTCCCTCTCCATCTGTTGGATCTACATTCCCAACAAGAAAGAGGATACCCTGGCAAATAGACAGCATGTTAAAGAACAATTCATCAGCCTCACCTCTTTAATATGCTTTAAAACTCAAAGAGGCAGCTGTGAAACACATCAAGCTAAGAGGAGACACTTCCTGGGTAACTCCCACAGGCTGCTAATCTGCCTGTAAAACTGTTTGCCTCCTGTGACCTATTGCTCAGACATTTTTGACGAACTTTCCTTCCAGCTCACTGGGAACCTGGACTGCAAGACCCATTCTTCCAGCCAAAGAACCAGACCTAGAGGGGAAGTCAAACAGAAGAGAGAGAGATGCCTCTCCTGAGGCCTGCTTTTTCTCTCAGTCAGAAGAAAAACAGCTGGCCCAGATCACAGAACAGCCTTAGAAACAAGGTGGGGGACAAAACAAAGGTGTACATCAAATTGCCAAATGTTCGTGTGTAGAAATTTGCTCTCTCTTAAGTGCTGCCAAGTATTATGTGAAAGTGAGAACTTCTGAATGGTCTTAAATACCAAAGCAAAGAAAACCACTGAAAAAAATGTGTTGTTGGTTGCTTTTTTTATTTAGTAGTCCCAGATAGGGTATAGCTAAAGGAAAGAACAGTCATCCTGGAAGAAAGAGAGCAGGGACATTGGAGGCCTGGCTGCCTCCAGAGAAAGAAAGGTGGTACCTATAGGAGGAATGGATCATCCACCTTCACTAAGGACCCTCTGAAAATCTTGTGAAACTCTGGACTGAGCATAGTTGAGGAGTCTACAATGCAATCTGCCAGTACTGTGTTAGTGGCAGAAAGGTGCTATAGCAGATCGTCTTCTGGGTGTGGAGTGAGAAAGACCTGAGTTTGAATGCGATCTCAGACTCTTATGAGATGTGTGACCCTGGGTGAGTAACTTAACTTCTCTGGGCCTCAATTTTTCTCATCCATAAAATTGGGATAACAATAACACCGACCCTCCCAGGATTGTTGTGAGGATAAAACGAGTTAATATTTGTAAAGCGCTTCATAAACCTTAAAACACTATATAAATGCTACCTATTATTATCATGCATAGGGGCGAGAAGATGGCACAGAAACATGATGGACACAGTATATCTTAGACTTAACTATAGCCCTTGAAAAGGGAAAAGTTTTAAGTTAGTTTCATGTGGAAGTCTTATAGGATATAGGATTTGCTTTAAAAAGAAAAAAGGAAACAGAAAATAAGTCTTGATGAATTCAGATCACTGGGTAATCTGAGTTAAGATTACCAAATGGAAGAGGGGGTGGTCAGTGGTTGTTTTGAGCCAACTGTTGTCTAGGAATCAACCTTAGACTGTAATCTCTTTGTGAGTAGGGCTTGTTTCATTCTTTGTAGAGAATTGTATTATATTCCCAACCCCTGGCACAGTGCATGGCACACAGTAGGCACTTAATAAATACTTGTTACTTGAATATTGATGTACCAGGCCCACTCTCTGCCCAAGGCTAGAGCCTGAGATCAGCGATTATTTCAAAATTCAACCCCCATCATCTTTCCCAGTGCCAAGAAAATTGGCATGTCAGTCACATTGGCCTATCCTCAAGTTATAGAGAGCTTAGAGTTTCTTTTGAATTCTTTATTCCTGTATAGAACTCTGTTAAAAGAACCAGAAAAAAAGGCTTCTAGCACATTGAGCTGACCCCCTCTGTAAAAGATTTACCAAAAGACCTGTTTAAGAATTTTGTCAGATAAGATGTGAACAGGTTGGTTTCAGCACCATTAGAAGGGTGTGCCCTCACCTAAGGGATCTTCAGTCAAAATACAGAAATATTTCATGAGAATATAGCAGAATCCTATGCAGCATGGCAAAGGGAAAGAATCAACAACAGTAAATTACAGCATTAATATTAAAATATGAAATAAAGAAAACATTTAATGAACAGTTCAAAAGACTTAACTGGCTGACAGTGACGGAAGCACTGTATATTGGCCAGAGTAGTTTTTCTATCACCCATGTAGTTAGGCTTCACACAAAGAAAGAAAAGAAGAGGACCAAGAATAGAACCTCAGAGAATGCCTATACTTAGGGGAGCAAAAAAAGAAAAAGGAATCATCAGAGCTTGGGAAGGAGTGGAGACAGAGGTAGGAGGAGATAGGATACGCGTAGTCACAGGAGCTGAGGGGGTGTTTAGCAATGAAGTCACTGTCAAATGCTTGGGAGGGGCTGAAGCGGATAAGGCTCAAGAAAAGTTTTAAGTGCTCTAAAGTCTAACTGTGTTACCCTACAGCTCGAAGAGTTTAGACCCTTCACAGCATGGCTCCAGCCCACCTTTCTAGGCTTATTACAAATTATTCCCCTTCATGTACTTTGTTGTTTTTATTTTATCCCAACCTTAACAAGAATCAATTATAATGAGCACTTCTGTATGCACCATAGAATAGAGAGGGTTGTCCAGGAAACTGCAGATTTCTTTTGTACAGCTTACTTTTCTTTTAAAGTATATAATAATACATTCAATATATTATTTTCAAAGCTGTCCTACTTATCTGTGACTCCTTCTGGCCTTCTCTTCTGCACATTCCAAGAGCATGTTTCAATAACCTTTTCTTTCTTTTCTTCTTTTTTGAGGGGAGGGGTAGGGCAACTCGATGGAGCTTTCTTCTCCCTTCCCATTTTCAACCCCCAAATTGAGAAAAATAAACAAACAAAATAAATAAAACAAATAATTTCCCAAGGTTACCCCAGGAGTTAGAGACAGAACTGACACTAGAATCCAGGTCTTCTGACTCTAAGTGCCAGGTTCTTTCTATTCTATTCTACAATATAAACAAAAAAATACCAGATAAAATAAACAAATGTAACAAATTCGTATAATCAATAACCAAGTGGAAGAGATCGAAAATGCCTGAGAGACAATGGATCAAAAAAGCAGCATCTCAGAGGGTATACAAGAACAGTTAGAGTGGAGGTGGACTTCACCAGCACTGAACATAACAGGGAAGGAGAAGAAAATAGAGGCACAGACAAATTTTGATTTTTGGAAGAGGGGTATGGAGTTCATATTCAGTAGCCTAGATCTTTGTTAAATAAGGAAATAGGTTCATCAGCTAAGAGCAAAGGGAACAGCGCTATAGTTTGGGACTTGAAAAGAGTGGAATGAGAGACCACCATGTTTCCCCTTGTACTACAGGGAAAAAGGTAGGAGGGAGCTTTGACGTCCCACAGTTTCTTTCCCTCTTTGGGCCCTGCACTAATAATCAAGGTTTCTTTTGCAAATTTCAGCAACTCTCCTAAAGCAGCATTTCCTTTTCTGGGGTCTGTAGACCAGGTCTGGGAAAGAGAGGAATGATTTTTGGATCCTCCATGCGGATTTCCCATTTGACCACCATCAAATGCATGTACTGACTCTAGACTCCTTTCACCAGAGCAATACTAAGCCTCTTCTTTTAAAACAATAAATAAAACATGCTCCTCTCACTCCTTTTCTTCCTGCCCACTCAGCTAATTAAACCAAAGAGGCTTAGGCTTGTTTACCATCTCCTGAGTCATCTGCTGTTAGCCACTTTCAGAGACAGAATAGGAGGGCAGGGCTTTCCCTATATCAGCTGTTCTCTTCTGCCACCTGCTTCCTCCTTCCTCTTCCTCCCCGAAAACTACCCCAGCACCCCAGACAAATTTAGATTTTTTTTTAAGAGTCGACCCTGAGGCATCATGATATAGTTAAGAGTCAGGCATGGCATAGTGAGGGGAAAAAAGAGCTTTTCTTATGGGCGTTCCACCAAACTGAAGCTTTCTAACCGACCTTGGGACAGGTCACTTTTTCTACAAAACCGGTTATTTATGAGGAAAGTGCTTTTTCAAACCTTCAAGGGCCATATATATAAATATCAGGTGCTTTTATCGTTTTCACCTGGAAAGCAGAAGCTGGCCATATGCAGCATAGCTCTCAAAACTTTGCGGGGGCCTCAATGTGGCCAAGCGTGCTGACTCCTGTGTCTGATGCTCCAGAGCTACCATGGCCTGGATATGTGATAGCATAGGTTAATAGGCTTAAAAAAAAAAGGAAGATCAGGATGAAAAGTAACAAGGCTAAATGGACCTAAATACACACATAAAAAGCAGTAGAAGTTAGGATTCTCATCCTAGAGTTGCTAAAGAAATTTTATCTGATTAATGTTTCTGGTGCATGGAGGGAAGCCTGGAGGAAACCATTAGTGAGCTGGTGCCTCTCACATTTTTAAATGTTCTGGGTCCCCAGCAGGAAATGAGAGAAGCATTGTAGAATAGTAAGATCCTGGCACTTAAGAGTCAGAAGACCTGGATTCTAGGGTCAGTTCTGTCTCTAACTCCTGGGGTAACCTTGGGAAATTATCTTCTCCCCTCTGAGCCACCCTTTCCTTATTTGTAAAATGAAGGAGTCAGACTAAAAGGAAGCTAAATGTGAGGAATTGCAGTGTTCAGTCTTGGCTTCCAGAAAAGAGAGAAAATGTGGAAGTACCTTTCTGCTTTTGGTAGAGAGGTGAGGGACTATGGGTACTGAATGTTACATACAGTATCAGAATTGGTTGGTTTCATTTGTTTTTCTTTGTTATAAGAGTGGGTTCATTTGACAGTATAGGGAGTATAATATTTAGAACTGAGTGTGATATAAAAAGTGCTTGCTTTAGAAACTCATCGTGTGTTCGTCCTTCGTTTTCAAAGAGGACCATGACATCAGGAAAATGATGACATGACTTGCAGCTGACTTTGATTTGAGTAAGGGAAGGCTGTTCAAGGTCACCAACCTCACTTTCTCCTCCAGAGCCATCTGGGACCAGTGACCATATATTCATCAGGATGACTGGAGATGGCCCAGGATGCAGTAAGAGACCCTAGCTCTTTTGGGTTAAGGCCTTTTCAGCTTCTCACTTTGAGTGAGGTAATGGCCATTCGAGGAATAGGGCTCTTTAAGAAGTGAGTAAAGGGGTGGCCCCTTTAATTAGAAAAAAGAGAAAAAAATCGAACTGGGAGGGGAAGACCCTCATGGTTGCTAATCGAAAGAGAACAGTTCCTATTGGCATTCACTCTGAGCCAGGAGGGCCCAAAACATTAAGTGAACCTTGGGCTGGGACCTATTGTGGTCCAATCTATGAGCTTCACAGTGAAATGTGAAAGAAAGAGAAAAAGAAAGAGAGAGAGAGGGAGAGAGAGAGGAGGGAGAGGAGAAGGAAGGAAGGAAGGAAGGAAGGAAGGAAGGAAGGAAGGAAGGAAGGAAGGAAGGAAGGAAGGAAGGAAGGAAGGAAGGAAGGAAGGAAGAAAGGAAGGAAGGAAGGAAGGAAGGAAGGGAAGGAAGGAATCTGGCCAGTAAACCCCAAGTAAACTGGGGCACTTGCGGCCATCAAAATTTACCTCCCTTTGGAAAGGAGAAGGAGAGGGAAAGGGAGAGGTCGAGCTGAGTTACCCAACTGTCTGGGTCCCCATTGAGGAAGAGAAGATTAGCATGGCCCCTGCACAAAGATGACACACATACTCATGAAACATTCCATTTTTTTAAAGGCATCCATAGAAAAAAATTTTAACACAAAATTAAGAGAAGGGAGGTACATATCAGATGATGTTCTAAAGATCATTCCAGTTCTAGTAGTCTATAATTCTATATCACTCTAGGATTTCTGAAGCATTTGGAAAAATTTTCTCTCTATGGTTCCTCTCTCATCCCCATACATAGTATACTTTCCTACCTCCAGGTCCCTGCTTACGTTGTTCCCTATGTTAGAATCCCACTATTCCCCTCTGCCTATCCAAAGCCTAGCATTCTTCAAGGTCCAGTACATGTTCCATTCCCTCCTTGAAGTCTTCCCTAAACCTTTCTAACTCACAAGGATCTCTTCCTCTTTTGAGCTTTCATAGCACTTATCTCTACCGCTCACTCAGCAATTATTCACATTTATTGTAATGTCTTTTGGATTTGGGGGCTTTTTTTTGGCTTTGCCTTTTATAATTCTTGTTAAATTTTTCATGTGTTTAGTTTCGTATGTTTTTCTCACAGCCACCCTGCTACTTCAGACCCTGGTTACCACTCACCTGGTGTACTGCAATAACCTTCTCAGTGATATCTGTGCCTCAGGTCTCTCCCCTGGTCCATTCTCTATATAGCTGCCAAAGTGATTTCCCTGAGGCATATGCCTGACCACATCACTAGTGTACTCAGTAAACTACTACAAAGGCTCCCTATTGCCTCTAGGGGAAAAAAAATGCCTATATTTGGCTTTTAAAGCCCTTCACAACCTATCCTCAAACTATCTTTCCAGTCTCTTAGGAAATGTACATATTTCTCCTACCCACACTATAGGATCGCACCAAGCTGTCTTTTCCTCTGTCTTCACACATATAATACTCCATTTCCCATCTCCCTGCCTTTCTATTAACTGTTTACTGTGCCTGAAATGCAATCTCTTCTTATCTCCACCTTATAGAATCTTTCTCTTCCTCCAAGACACAGCTCAAGCGTTACCTTCTTCAGGAAACCTTTTCTGATCCCCCCACCTGCTAATGCCCTCCCCAACTACCTTGTGTTTGTTTTGTATTCTACTCATCAGGAAGCCTTTATTAAGCTCCTGCTATATTCTAGGCACTGTGCTAAGTGCTAGGGATACAAAGAGAGGCAAAAGAAAACCCTTGCTCTCAAAGTCAAAGACACTAAGATCAGGGAGGACTGGAAAAGGACTCTTGTTAAAGGGGATACTGTAACTGAAATATAAAAGAAGCTAGAGAAGCTAGAAGGTGGAGACGAAGAGAGTTCCAGGCATGAAGGACAGCCAGAGCTGGGAGATGGAATATGATATCGGAGGAGCAATAAGGAGGCCAGCATCATTGTCATTCTGTATATGCTGAAAGAGACAGAGACAGAAGGGATGGAGTGGAGGCAGGGGGAGGGAAGGAAGTAAGGGGGAAGACAGCGTGACCCTGAAGATAGAGCTGGCTCAGAAGACCTAGGTTCAAATCCTGACACTAACACATACTGCCTCTGGGATCTTAGCCAATGTTACAGGTTCATAAGACTTTAAGTTGCAGAAAAAGTGCCAACCTGCATTGGTAGAGAGAGTTTACTCACCCCAGATTACCCTATACCGATGAAATCATAGGTCTAGTCCTCATTCCTATCCCTATCTTTATGTATGTTCATGTTGTCTCCCCTGAGAGAATATAAACTCCTTGAGATTAAGGAATATTTCATTCTTTGTCTTTATATCTCCTTTGCCTAGCACAGTGACTGGAACATAGGAGGTACTTATTAAATATTTGTTAATTGGCTGATTGTTCAATTGAGTCTGACAGCATATGCAGCCTCCACTGTAGTAGTCTCCCTCAACCTTGGAAAGAAAGAACGAGATGCCCTCTCTCTTTTGAAGGGTCAAGCTCGATTATTTTCATTTTACAGATTCAGTTTTTATTATTTTGTTGTCATTATTTCTATTTATACTGTTGTAGTCACTGTGTATATGGCTTTCCTGGTTCTGCTTACTTCATTCTGCATCAGTTCATATAAGTCTTCCCATACTTCTCTTTATTCTTCATGTTTATTGTTTTGTGTGGTGTGGTAATAATATGTTGCTAGCAGGGCTCTGAATTGGTCTGACCATTCTGGAAAGCAATTTGTAATTATTCAAAGAAAGTCAATACAATTTCCATAACCTTTGACTCAGAGATTCTTCTGCTAGGCATATATTCTAAGGTGAGTGACAAAAACAAAGATCCCATATCCCCATAAATATTTATAGCAGCTCATTTTTATAGTAGCAAAGACTGGAAATAAAATATTTCCCCATTGTTTGAGGAATGTCTAAATAAGTTGTGGAAAATGAATGTAATGAAATATCTTTGCCCTGTAAGAAATGAATATGATGGATACAGAGAAGTTTAGGAAGACTTATATGAACTGATGCAAATTGAAGTAAGCAGAACCAGAAAAACAATATACACAGTGACTACAACTCATTATAAATGGAAATAATGACAACAAAATAATCAAAACTGAATACTGCGAAGTGATAATAATCAAGTTTGGCCCTTCCAAAGAGAGAAAGTACATGTCCCTCCTTTCTAAGGTTGGGAACCATGGTAGCGTAAATGGAAATAATAACTACAAACAATCAAAACTGAGTGCTGTGAAATTATAAATACTAAGCTTGACTCCAAAGAGATATGAGAAGACATATACCTCCCATCACCATTTCTTTTCAGAGGCAAGGTACAATGGGTGTGGAACATCCCATCCACATCCACACATGGGTACGGAATATCTGACATTTAACGTCAGACTTTTTTGCATATGTTGGCTAGTTTTGCTAAACCATTTTTTCCTCATTTAAATTTTTTTTTGTTATAACAAAGATGACCCTTAACCAGTAGACTAAGGGGATGCAGGTTTTGTAAAGATGAAAGTGATCAGTGAAAAAATTATTTTAAAAAACAAACTCCAGTAGCTTGGGTACCTCTTACTGGCCTGCCAAACCATGCTTTAACCTAGCTTTCCAGGCCAGATGTCCATTACTCTCTCTCATATATTCTCAGTCTAGCCAAACTGGTCCTCTGATTATTTGTCATAGAGGACATTACATATATGTTGAGTTTCCATGCTTTTCCATGAGCTATAACTCATGCTCAGAAGGAGCTCTCTCCTCACCACAGCCACTTAGACTCCCTAATTTCCCGAAAGAAAAATACCTCTGTCCTGTGTCTTTTCCATATAACCTCAGCTGCTTGCTTCCCTCCCTACTCCCTACCACACACACCCCCTCAGGAAAAAAAAAAAAACTTTTCCATTAATTTTTCTCTACACTTTATATGTCCATGTTGTCCATTCCTGTAAAATATAAGCTTCATGAGGACAAAACTGCTTTCATTTTTTTCTCTGTCTCTAGGGGCTGGCACATAAAAGATGCTTAATAGATTATTGATTAATTAATCCTTTGTAATCTCCAACCACCACAGCTAGCACAAAGTTCTACCTAATACGTAGATGATAATATCACAATTTTTTAAAGCAATGAAGACTCAGTAGGGAATGGAGACTTTGCCATAGTCTGGTTCGTCAGGGATTTAATTTGTTTCTGAGTCTGAGAACAATGACAACAGAAAGCTAAATATTCAGTCTTACCACACTCTCTAGAAGAATTTGGTTTCTTCATAATGATAACTAAGCTCTACAGTTTCAGTTTCTATGAATACAACAAGTTTACTATATGCCTAGCCCTGTGCTAAATGCTCTAAGGATTATAAAAAGGATTCCATAAACCCTCCTCTGTCTATTCATAAATATTGCAGAGAATAAGGAAGTTAAAAAATGAGATAATCAAGTCAATCAACAACCATTTATTAAGGACATATAAGGTGCTGCACACTAGTTTGCCCAGCACTTTGTATCCCAGTGTAGGTAGAAAGAAAAAAAACCACCACCAATGAAATCCTTGTCCTCAAGGATATTGCATTCTAATGGGAGAGAAAAACCTATGAATAGGTCTATACAAGATACTTAAAGAACAGATAGAAGGTACTTTTTGAAGGGATGGCATTAGCAGCTGGGGATAAGGAAAGGCTTCTTGCAGAAGGTGGGATTTGACCTGAGTCTTAAAAGGAAGCCAGGTAAGCTAAGGTAGAGGTGAGAGTCAATCTAGGCTGTAAGGACATATATTATCTATACATTTCAGTAGGCCCTTAGGACATCACAGTTTATGCCAGTATAGTAATCTGTACCCATTTTGAGGATCCCTTGGTCATCAGAAAGAGATTCCATTATATATGTTTAAGGAGGTGCACAAAGGCCCAATATATCTTAAAATACATTTCCCATTTGGAGAGCAATTTGTAATTATGCCCTAAGAGTTACAAAACTGTGTGCACCCTTTGACCCAGCAATTCCACTACTAAGTCTGTTTCTCAAGGTGATCAGGGAAAAAGGAAAAGAATCTATATGTTCTGAAGTACATATAACAGCTCTCTTTGTGGTGTCAAAGAATTGGAAATCAAGGGAATGCCCATTAATTGGGGAATGCTGAACAAGTGGTGGTATACGATTGTGACAGAATACTATTGTGCTGTAAGAAATGACAAGCAGGATGCTTTCAGAAAAACATGGAAAGACTTGCATGAAATAATTCAGAGTGAAATGAGCAGAACCAAGAGAATGTTGTATACAGTAACAGCAATATTGTTTGAAGAGTAACTGTGAATGACTAAGCTGTTTTGAGTAACATGATCATGTAAATCAATGATGAAGGATTTATGAGGAAAATGCTATCCACTTCCAGAGTAAGAACGGAAATATGAAAGTATGTATTGAATGGTTCCACATATAGAGATATACATGTACATATATACATATTTATAATTACATCAAATGTTGGCCTTCTCTAGTGTGGAATTGGGAGGGAACGAGGGAGACAACTTGGAATTCAAAAGGTAACAAAAATATGCGTGCATTATATATGTATATATACATTAAAAAATGTATTTCCCAATGGGGCAGCTAAGTGGCACTGTGGATAGAACACCAGCCCTGGAGTCAAGAGGACTTGAGTTCAAATCTAGTCTCAAACACTTGACACTGACTGGCTGTGTGACCCTGGGGAAGCTACTTAACTCCAATTGCCTTGCAAAAAACAAAAACATTTTCCATCTTCAATTACCTACTAGACATTTTGAATTGGATATCTTATATCTTAGTGTAGACATGTCTAAAACTGAACTCATCTTTTCCTCCAAACCCTTCCTTTTTCCTAACTTACCTATTACTGTTGGTGACACCACCATACACCCAGGCTCACAATCTAAGTGTCATCTTTGAAGACTTACTTTCTAGAATCCCTCCTACCCCCCATCATATCCAATTGGCCAAATGCTATAGATTTTACCTTTGCAATACCTCTCATATACGTCCTTTTTTTCTCCTCTGACACTGCCACCACCCTAGTGCAAACCCTGATCACCTGACACCTCAACTATTGCAATAGTCTGCTGGTTTGGCTCCCTGCCTCAAAGCTTTCCCATTCATCCTCTATATAGCTGTCAGATTGATCTCCCTAAAGTTGTAGGTCTAAACATGTCATACAAACATACACGTCATTCAATTAAATCTGGTGTTTTCCTATTGCCTTCAGGGTCAAATATAAAATATTCTGATTTTTGAAGCCTTTTATAACTTTTCCCTTTCCTACCTTTCCAAACTTCTTATACCTTATTACTCTCCAAGTTCTCTGTGATCCAGCTACACTGGACTCCCTGCTGCTGCTCCCACACAGTACTCCATTCTTTGACTCCGAGCATCTTCACTGGCTCTTCTCCCATACCCAGAACCCTCTCCCTCCTCACCATCACTTCTTGGTTTCCTTGGCTTCCTTCAAGTCTCAGCTAAAGTCTTACCTTCTGCAAGAAGTCTTTTCTGGTCCTCCTTCACCTTAGTCCCCTCTGTGGAAATGGAATGGCTAATGACTTTACTAACCACCTTGATTTGCTTGATCTCCCTTACTATCCAGAGGAGGCCAGACTAACCTGGGAATCAGAATCAGCCAATCAGGAGGCAGACTGAGCATCCCTTGAGCTTGACATACCAGAGATCCTTTGCAATGTTTGCTTGCTGAACCCAGAACTACCTCTGCTGTTCTAACAACCATAGAACTGACTTAAGCAGGTTCATGCCACCTCTAACAGATAGAACTAGCACAAGCATCCTAGTTCCAGGACCTTGAGGACTTTTCAGCTTGACCCTCTTCCTTGTTCCGTGTACCCTGGGGCACCTACTGACTTCTGTGAAACAAACCCTTCACGAGGAAAATCAAACCCACTGACAGGCACACGGCCATTCCCACCCAGCTTTGCAGTTTCTTTTTGTCTTTATAATCTGTGCAGGCTGGAAAGTTCTCAAGGTCTTGGAACTAGGATGCTTGTGCTGGTTCTGTCCATTAGAGCTGCTATGAACAGGTTTAAGTCAGTTCTATGGTCCCTGGCACAGAAGAGAGAGTTGTGGGCTCAGCAAGTGAACACTGCAAAGGCTCTCAGTTCCGACTGCAGCTCCACTTGCATGCTGTCAGTTTAAGAAAAATAAAATACCCATGCAACTTAATATACAACTTAATTCTGTTCATCTTTCTTAGACTGAACTCTGGGTTTGACACCTCTGAGATTATCTCCAGTTTATCTTTTGTCTTATTTGCACATAACTGTTTGCAGACTGTTTCCCCCATTACACTGTCTTCTCCTTGAAAGCACAAACTTTTTTTGCCTTTCTTCATATCCCCAGTGCTTAACACATTGTCTGGCACATAGTAGGCACCTAAGAAATACTAGTCGACTTCATTTGTTGGAAAAATTTGCCTCTCAAATAGTTAAAACAAATTTTGATGCTAAAAGTGGTAAATGCTCAGCTATCAAGAACATGTGGTTATTTGAGGGAATTCATTCCCTGAGAGTTCCAGGCACCTAAGATTTTGCTGCAAAGGATATAGTTCCTACCCTCAAAAACTAAATTACAAAGAGAAGATATAAACCCATGAAACAATTAGAGAAAACAATAATACTTGTCATCAGTGGTGATGAAGGGGGAAAGATCATTGTGAACTCAAGTTGTCAGGGAATTTGTCAGGAAGGAAGTAAGGCTTAGACCTTGAAATCGTTAGAGCTGAAATCTAGTCCTTAGAGGTCATTGATTCCAACCCCCTCATTTTAGAACTGAAGAAACAAACAGAGGAGAGAAGTTATTTGCCCAACATCACACAGCAAGTTGATTGTAAAGCCAGGACTAGAATCAAAGATTCTTAGCAGCCAGCAGAGTACAGCTGAAAGAACACTGGCTCTGGAGTCAGAAGAATTGTTGTTATTGTTCAGTCACATCAGACCCTTTGTGGCCCCATTTGGAATTTTCTTGGTAAAGATGCTGGAGTGGTTTGCCATTTCCTTCTCCAGCTCACTTGACAGATGAGCAAACTAAGGCAAATAGGATTAAAGTGACTTGCCCAGGGTCACACAACTAGTAAGTGTCTGAGGCCACATTTGAACTCAGGCAGTGGAGTCTTCCTGATTCCAGGCCCAGTACTCTATCCACTGAACCACCTAGCTGCCCAGATAGGAGGTCCAAATCCCACTTCCAAAGCTAACTACCCCTGTATATTTGGGGTACTCACTGGGCCTCACTTTCTTCAAATGCCAAATAAGAGGTTGGGCTTGATACCCTGAGGTTCCTGGAGCTCTAAATCTGTGATCCTATGGTATAGAGACCAAAGGAGAGAAGCAGGATGCTCTAAGAAAGTATTAGGAAGAAAAGCACCCTTTTGACTAGGAAAGCTGTAGAGCTGTAAGCCATGATCTCACCGTAGCCCATCCCATATTAAGAGCTGACTCTTCAGTGGAGATCAAACTCTAGAAATAGAGATGCGGTTGTCCAAGCTTCCTACAGTCTTCAGGGAGCAAGCTGCTTTAGATGCCTCTTCCCTGTAAGTACCAAAAACCACAGCAACCGTGACAAGCTTTATGAACCAAGAGGGAAGGATCACCCAGCACAGCCAGCAGAAACGGGGGAGATAATTGGCTCTTTCAAGACAGCAGAAGATCTGGAGGTGATGAATTGAGCATGATTCAACGGCACAGTGCTGTGACAGAGGGCTGCAAATGCCATGTTGGGGATGTGTTAATGAAGGCACCACATGCAAAACACTCGAGGTAATTATTCAGCTCTCACTGGCACTGGTTCTGCCTCACAGAAAAGCTGCTGCCTGCGTTGGAAGGGGTTCAGTGGAAAACAACTACAACTGAGCTTCCGAAAGCCAGATGGAGAAGGAACAAGACTTCCTATTTGAGCTAGCTGTCCCCAAACATCTCTCTTATCCTTGAGCACATGAGGAAGAGATAGTAGAGGATGGTAGAAGGAAATGAAATACAAGCCAAGGATTAAGGAAGGCACTGGGGCTATGCCTGCCCTGTAGAGAACCTATGATCCCTGGGAGCTCCTTGGACCTGATGAGGTGGGGGTACTTTCATTGCAGTCCTAGAGCAGCTTTGCTATAAGGAGTGTAGATTCCTAGGTCATCTTAAAGAGAACAAAAGTGATCTGTTATCTTCTTCCAAAACGGCACTCAAACTGTTGACTCAAAAATGTGATGCTGAATTGAATTACTTTTTTTATGATTTGCATCTTGCTCACTTCTTTCAACATGCATGATTTCTACCCCCTCCCCCAGTTCCAGTTTCTCCCCCTAGCAAGATATATGGAAAAGCAGACCCCTCAAGGTCTCTGAAGGATTCCCTCAGCAAAACTGATTTCTCACATGGTGCCGTAAAGGGAGCTTATGCAATCTCTCTGTGGCTCCCCTCTGCCCAGAATCATTCCTAGGTGGCTGGCACTGTTCCTCTGCCCCAGCATTTATACCTAGGTGAGATCATGTTACAGGAAATAACAAGGACATCTTTAAAAGGGGGAAAAAGTCACAGGAGCAAGATAGGGGGTAAGGGGAATTATGGGAGGGGTGGTACAAGGCATCAAATAATCCCAGTCCTTTTGCCTTAGCAATTCAGGAAGGGGAGGAAAGTGAATATAACTACTGTATGTATAAGAACCTCAGGTCTTTTTCAGCACCAGCTTCTCCCCTCCCTGTGACCTTCTTGAGTCCAGCAGCTTGTAGCTGGCAGCCCAGAATAATCATTCTGTTTTCCTCTACCTTAAGGATGGCTATGACTCAGCCTCCACCTCAGCAAGGCACCCTCTCATGTGTAATCCTGACAAACATCCAACCTCCACTCATCTTCATTCCCCCATTTTAACTGTGCATTTAGAAATAGGTTTGTGAATCGAGACGTATCTGCAAGAGGCCCCCCGAAGAAATTATTATAATTTACTCCCACAAATGGATCATCTGAGGAACTGAAATTAGCTTATTGGGTTAACAACTCGGCAAAAATCTAAGTAATCATTCCTAGAATAGAACAGAAATGGAGTCCCTGAATCTAAAGGGGAAAGAGCTAGCTGGGGAGGGAACCAACTCATTTTGCCTTGGATTGGGAAGCCAAAAGGTTCTAGAAAACAGGTCTCTCATACTGTGATCCAGGCCAATCATAGGAAGAATTAATTTAAATAAAATAAAAAATCCACCTGGATAACTTCTCGTGAGGGGCGTAGGGTAGGTAAGTGAGTTTAAAGTAGGTGCTGACAAAGGTGACATTTGCAGATTCAGTCCCCTACAGGTCAAAGTTTCCCTTTATTCACGAATTTCCAGTCTCAAACAGTTATCTAACAGAATCACAGAATTCAACTCTGGAAAAGACCTTAAGATCATCTATCCATCTACCATCCAATTATGCTTCCCCATCCTACATTTGAGCAGTTTATTTTTTGGACTTCATTGTGGAACTTTACATTTAGCCCTGTTAAATTTCATCTTTATGCCCACTGTTCTAGCCTGAGGAGATTTTTGTATCACTAATCCAAATATTATTCATAGAGTCAAAACACTCAATTTTGGGCTTAATACTCCTAATAGTTTTATTATGTTAGTCTCTCCAGATAGATTGTAAGCTTCTTGAAGAAAGAAACTAGGTCTTATTCCTCGTTTCTATCTCCCACAATGCCTAATGCAGGACTAGGAACATCTCAAGTGCATGACATAGAAATGTTGGTTGTTTGAAGACAGCCTCTCTGGTCTCTAAAGTAGATGATTTCAGGGGACCTGGGTATCATCCAGTCTGTCCAGGTGTTTCCAGGTCATTTAGAAATCCTTAATATTTCATTCTTCCACTGTCCAGGAGAGTTAAAACCCTTATATTCTGTATGAGTAAACGGATGAGCATTTTATTCACACTACTCTCTTCCCTTCCACCCTACCCCCAAAGAGAGTGTCTTAAAAAGCCAGTTTGACTGTTTGAAGTTGTTTTGTTGGCTCTGAAATCAAAACAGAAATCAACTTGTGAATAGTACCAACATTTTCATTCTGATGCTGCAGGAAGGAGGAGTGGGTTGGATGTAAGGAGATTTTAAGAAATAGAAGGCATCTCCATATGGTATTTGTTATCCACAAAGCCAACTTTCCTCCCCCTCTCAAAATGCCCTATGCTTCATACATCCTTCCCAGATCTTAACCCACTGATAAATAAATATAAATAAATAAATAAATAAATACAGATCACAGTTGACATTTTCAGTCATCCAGTTCCTGTCTTTTATCTCCTGAGTTGCTATGCCACAGTTTTCACCTCCTCCTCTCCTTCTGTTCCTTGCCTCTTTCCCTCCAGTGAGTTCCTGTCCTCTGGGCTCTTTTTTCCTCTTCCACCCACTCAATCTTTGATAAATCCGGTACCAGGAACCTGAGGGCAGATACCAGGCTGAAGCTGGCCCAAAGAGGCAAAATAGCATTTCTTCAGCATGGAACTTTGGGAGTTGGATTAGTGTTAACGCAAAAGTCCTGTCACTCTTGTTCATTTCTCTTCTTTTCCTACCCAGTGCTCCAGTCAAACTGTACTCACTTGGAAAGAGCCTGATTTTGCATCCCAGTTCTACCACTTACTCCTGTGTAGGTTAATAAGTTGCCTCACCTCTCTAGGCCCCGGTTTCTTCATTTGGAAAATGAGGGATTGGATTAGCTGCTCAATGAAATCCCTGCTAACTTTAAATAACGTAATTCTGTTCACCATTCCTCAAGTACAACCTGTACTTCCCTACCTCTATGGTATTGCTCATGATGTTCCCTCTATCTAGAATATTCATCTCCCTTCTCCCATCTCCCATCTCCCCTTGGAAATCATAGACTTCCTTGAACACCCAATCAAAAACAGACCTTCTGGCTGACATAAGATGGCTGGGGAGGAAAGACGTTTTGGTTTGGTGCTCAGTACTTTCTAATAAACAAAGGTCTAAGAAAATAAACCTCCCCAGCAGCTTCTTCTGTCTTTTCTTGATATTCATACCCATTGGAAGAGAGTTGAGTAATGTGCCAGACAAAGCAATTTACTGTGAATTATCATTATAGGGAGGCCACTTGGTGAGTTTTGCCAGTTGGCTCTAATGTAGTCTCTGGTGAGTCTTGGCAACTCTCTTTCCCATCTCTTTTAAGGCAATGGTCTCCAAAATGAGGGCCTCAGTCTCCTGGAGAACCATGACATGACACTAAGGGGTATGTGATCAATCGTAATGTGGAAAGATCAGCCTCATTCGACCCTTCCCACTATGGAGGGTTGTATTGGTAATTGAGGTGGGCCTTTTTTTTTTTTTACTGTTTTCTTTTTTGGAATGCTAAAGTAATCAAGTACCTTTGATTAAGTCTTGCTAGGCACTAAGCCCCAGGCCCATACCCTTTTGCTGATTAGGTGTGAAGCCTTCAGGCTCTAAGAAGGGTATATAAACTCAGAGATTAGCATTTCATTTGGAGCTCTCACTCACTGGAAGAGTATTGTGTGATTTGACCAGACAAGACTCTGGGTAGCTGCTGGAACCCCCACCACCACCCCGGCCTTGAAAAAACCCAGATATTGGTGCTTCTCTGATAACTACGTATTGCTATGGAGAGACTGATCTGTGTTATTTGCTCTACTTATATTTTCTCTGTTTGTAATTTCTGTTGGTATTGTCTCCGAAGTTCAGGATGTTGGCTTTTCACCCTGAACTAAATGAATGATACATGTGTGTTTGATTAAAATGAGATTGTAAACCCCTTAAAGCTGCTTTCCTTAGAAAAGCAGATCAAAGAACTTGTGCTGGCAGCTCTTCCGAGTGCCGGTGTTGTTGGCCTTACACAGCCACTGTAGCAGCAAGCAGCTTTGTTGTTACAACCATCAATTGTGGGACTTGTCTCCAGCACGATGCCTATTAGCTCTAAATCTCTCCTACTCTACCTATTTCCAATGATGCAAGCTTCCAAAGTCCCCTGCCCCCTTTCTGTATGGATGTCAGCCCTTCAAAGTAGTTATAACCTAACAAAGATTCAGGAAACCCCAGTAGCAAATATGCATGTACCATTAGGAATATTCACTCCCAGCCAGCATACCTGCTTACTCCTGGCCCCCCCCAGATTAGCTGGGGCAGTGGCCGTTGAACAAAATCCCTGCTCCCCTTCTCTTCTTCTTTTCATTTTGGAAGGACTGGGTCAAGAGAGTGAGGAGCCATAAGTAGAGGAGGAAGCACAGAGAGGCTATGGTCTGCATATCAGCGCTCAAAAGCCAGAACTTCTCCTGGGCAACACTATTATTCCATTCTGCCAAGTTCACAACTTTTATTCTTTGCTTTCATTCATATGTATCCAATCAGCTGCTAAATACTGTCTTTTCTCCCCATCTCATATATATGTATATATGTATATGTATGTAGATAGATAGATAGATTTCCCCTTTTCTCTATTCTTCTTTCTAATTAAAGACCTTATTACCTCTTGCCTGGACTCTCATAATGGCTTCCTAATTTATCTCCCTGCCTCAAGGCTCTCCCCATTCCAACCCATCTTGCCAAAGTGATTTACTTAAAGCACGCATCTGATCATATCCCTCCCCCTCCCCCTGGATAGACTCTGGTGACTCTCTATTGACTCTAGGATCAAATAAAAACTTATCTGTTTGGCATTTAAAACAGTTCACAATCTGGCTCCAAGTTCCCTTTACAACTGACCTTATTCTGTATTACTTCCCTTCCTGTATTCTTTGTTACCGCCAAACTGACCTTCTTGTCCTCACACTCATGAAAACACACCCCCACCCTCCACTCCCCCACAGACACATTGAAGATATCCAAATAAGACATTAAGGATTAATTAAGCAGAAAAGAGAATAGGTTTTATATTCCTGCTGAGTTGAAATCAGAGGCAATTCATTCTTGTTTATTTTTGCATTGTGTAGGTAAATATCTATACATACAAATGTGACTTACTGGAAACTATTATGGTTATTGACTATTAATGAACTATTATTTGACTGTAATATTATGTATTGAATTTTAAAATACACCATCCCCCGAATAACTTTACCTTCTTGGCTAGCTACATTGACCAAATTAACTGAATAACTAATTGCTAATTATTTGCAAGTCTGTCTTACACACACACACACACACACACACACACATATGGAAATTTCAAAAATTATGAAGCACATTTAATCATATGGCTTGTAGTGAGAACAAAGTTTTTCTGTAATTGATACATGAAATAGAAAATACTGCTTAATACTGCTTATTTTGTCTATATCTCATCCTTTTAAAAGTTCTATTTTAAATGTTTCATAGTATGTATAATATATTTAATATATGTAAATAACTTATAAATGAATATGCATATATTGGGGATACCTGCTGAAAAATTTCTCCCTGGTAAGGGTGTGTGACCAAGAAAGTTTGGAGACCACCGACCTAAGGGACAAAACCCTAACTGAGGGTCAAAAGACATGTTCTAGTCTCAATTTTGCCTTCACTAAAATAACTACATGAGCGTATGTGTTAAATGCCAAATGAATAGCAAAGACAAAAAGGGATACAAGTATTCCGGGAAGGGAGAGATGACCAAGAGAAGTCTTCATGGGCAAAGGAGAACCTGACCTAGACCTTGAAGGAGGATTAGAAGCAAATAAACGAAGGTAGATTTGAGAGCGTTGGAGATACAGTGACTGATGAGGAAGGGAAGAGAAAAAGATGAGTTTGTGGTTTTGAGCCTGGGCAACTTGAAAAATGTTGTTACCCTTCAGAGAAATAAGGAAATGTGCAAAAGGAAGAGGTTTTGATGCGGAGGAGGAGATGACTTCATATCACCACTACCCAGTTATGGGCCTAGTTTTACACAAAGAAAAAATAAACAGTTGCCTATATAGTATGATTTCAGGGGCCCAGGAAACAGCCTACTACTCTTCTTCCCCACCTCCTAAAAAATCTTCCCGCCTTTTTGTGTGATGCCTGAAATTCTAGTATTAGACTTCAAGCTATAAAGAAGAGATAATAGTAGGATCATACTTAGGATTAAAGCTGCAAGGAATTGTAGTAATCATCTAGTCCAACAAGCCCGTATGAGCTCAGATGAAGAAATGATGTTCTAGAGAAGGAAAATGACTTGTGTGACACCATGCAGATAAACAGCAGCAGAATTGGATGTCCAGGTCAGGGCCCCTTCTTCTTTGGTGATCTCATCAACTTCCATGAGTTCAATTACTATCACCACTCAGATGTCTCCCAAGTCTACACATTCAACCCTTATCTCGCTCCTAAGTTTCTGTCCTGAGTTATTTGTAGGACATCTCCACCAGGTGGGTCTATGGTCATGTCCAAAAAAGAACCTCTCTTTCCCTATAAACCTTCTCCTTTTCCTAACATGCCTATCTCTGTTTAGGGCACCACCACCACACTTCCACTTTCCAAGGTATGCAACCTCAGGATCATCATTCAATCTCCTCGCTCTCCATACCTATCAGTGTTCGAGACCTTTCCATTCTACCCCTTGATCTGTCATCTGCTCCCTTCTCTCCACCCTCACAGACACCAACCCTTGTGCAGGCTTTCAGCCCTTATAGACTGGACTATTATCACAATAGTCTTTCATTTTATCTTCCTGCCAGTGTAATATCAATTAAGTTGGGACTTTTTTTGCTGTTTTAGAATGCTAAATTAATTAAGTGTCTTTGAGCCTTACTAGGTGGCAAAGCCCCAGGCCCAAACCCCTAATTACTAGGTGCTAAGCCTATGTGGGCATGAAGCTCTCAGGGTCCTAAGGGGAGTTGCTAAGACAGAGCCAATAGTAGGCGCCTAAGTTTTGGTCGCTCAGATGATGTTTGATGACATCCAAAGATTATATAAAAAGAGAGAACAGAGCTATTTGCTTGAGGCTCTCACTCCTGGAGGAGTGTTGGTGTGGGATTCTGGGCAGCTGCTCTAAGAGCCCCCAGCTCGTCAACCCAGATGTTGATAGTTTCTTGGTAGAACTTGGTAGAACTACAAATTGTATTTAGTCTGTTTATAATGTATGTTTATAATTTGTTTGTATTTTCTCTGAAGTTCAGGGTGCTGGCTTTTTCCCCTGAACTTAGTTTATGTGTATATAAGTAAGATTGTTAACCCCTTAAAGCTACTTTCCTTAGTAAAGCAGATCAAAAGAACTTGTGCTGGCAGCATTCTTGTTGTTGGGCCTGTGTTGGTCACAGCAGCTGCTAGCCAAATTGTTGCAACAGCCCCTCCAGTCTCTTCCTTTGAATCCAATTGTCAAAGTGATATTCCTAAAATATAGGCTTGACCATGTCCACTTCCTACTCAAGAGACTACAGGTACTTTCTATTGTTAATACAACGTCCAGTATCTAGCATTGTAAAGTCCTTCACAAGCTGACTCCAATCTAAACTTCCTTCGCATGACTCCCCTTCATTTTCTAGTTGAACTGAATTCTTCTTATTCCCCCACAAGCTGTTCCATGCCTGGAATACACTCCCTACTTCTTATTCCTCTGATTCATAAAATCTCTAGCTCTCTTCAAGCCTCAGCTCAAACGCCACCTCTTCCATGAGGCCCAGCCAGATCCTTCCAATTGCTAATACCCTCCTCCTGAAATTATTTTTACTTTGTATTTACTTATATCTGTACATATTATTCCTATTTCCTATGTTGAGCAGCTGGGTGGTACAGTGGATAGAGCACCAAGCCTGGAGTCAGGAAGACTCATCTTCCTGAATTCAAATCTGGCCTCAGATACTTACTATGTGTGACCATGAGCAAGTCACTTAACCCTCTTTACCTCAGTCTGTCATCTGTAAAATAAGCCACAGAAGGAAATGGCAAACCACTCCAGTATCTTTGCCAAGAAAACCCCAAATGGAGTCACAAAGAATCAAACACAACTGAAAAATGACAGCACACACATACACGTGCGCGCGCGCGCACACACACACACACACACACACACCCTGTAGAATAAAAGCTGTTGGTTATGTCAAGCCTTGGAACACTGTACATATTCCTGGAAAAGATCTAAATCAAATTAAAAGAGTTTGGCCCAATCATCCACACAGAAAAAGCCAAGTGAAGGAAGAATGCCTATTGTCCAGCTTATGACATACCTAAAGAGCCCATCCATCATTATATATCTTGTCCAGATACTGTGCATGGATAAACTGAGACCAGAATTAAACAGGAGGAAGTAAGATGGATTACCATTTGGAAATTGCAAGGTTCCTTTAATAACCCTGAATTTTCCCCTGAAGCAGAAGCTTATCTTAATACCAGTCTTCTGCCAGTCTTCTTGTATGGCTGCAAATCATAGAACACTATTCTCTCTGAAGAATTAAAAATGAGTAACACACGGAAGGAAATGGAAAAGTACATGGAAGGTATGAGTACTACCACACACAAAGAACTACAAAATGAAAACAAAGTAAAGGAGCTCATCAGGGAAATGTATGTTAGAAAAAAAAATGGATTAGTTACATAGCAAGAGCTATAGAGCCTATCAATGCACTGTGAGGAATAACCAATAGACAGTCAATGTGCTCTACTGGAATCCTCATGATGTCAGGAAAAAGTGAGGAAGATCCCCAGCACATTGGTTAGACCCCCTTTATGGGAAAAGATAAAAGAGAATTGCATGAGCAGGCATGGATGAATTGCAACTGGAATCATTGGGAGAATATTTTCATTACTGAAATCACAGATTCGTTTTAATATTTAGAGAATGTTGGTTTCTTGAGGGCAAGGCTTTTTCCATTTTTGTATCCCCAGAACCTTGCATATAAAGCTAACATCTATATAGTACTTTTACAAAGCACTATATACATATACAAATCTACATATGTATATACATACATACATATGTGTGTATATATATGTGTGTGTACACACACACACACACACATACACACATATAAATAATTTGACTATCTCAACAACCCTGTCAGGCAAGTGCTATTATTATAACCCTTTTGTTGTTTGTCTTTCGTTCTGGAAGAGGACCATGCCAACAGAAAAGTGATGCCATGATTTGCAAGTGAATTAGATTCAAGTGAGGGAAGGCTGTGCAAAGCCACCATTTTACAGATGAGGAAATAGACTGAGAACCTAAGTGACTTACCCAGGGTCATATATCTCGTAAGTGTTTGGAACAGTATTGAACTCAAGTCTTCTTGGCTCAGAAGCTAGCCCTTTCTCTCTTCTGTATTCAATAAGAATTTATTAAGTGTCTGCTAAATTGAACTGAACAGAATGTACTTAGATTGCCTCATCTCTAAAATGGGAAGGATGGTAACTTTTCTACCTACTTCACGGGATTAAACTAAGAATCAAATGAAATAAATCATACCATGTACGACATAAATGTGAGATGTCTATTATTTAAAGAAAATGAGCTGATTTTCAGAATAATTTCTCCAGGAAGTCAATCTGAGTTCTTAACCTTTTTTGTGTTGTGGAACCCTTTGACAATTTGGCAAAGCTTATGGATTCCTCAGAATAATGTTTTTTTTTTAAATTCATAAAATAAAATACATAGGATTCTAAAGGAAACCAATTATGTTGAAATACAGTTATCAGAAAATAAAATTTTAAACAAGTTTTCCAAATGAAAAAGAAATAAAGGTAACTTTTTTGAACGATCATCATTTGTTGCTAGTTGCCTATGGTGTTCCTTTTTCCTGTTCCCACTGGGTTTCAGGGAATTGTCCTTAAGTTGTCCTTGTTTTTCTGGACAACCTAGCTGTGCTGGGTCAGTTGGGCTTGGAAAGGCTTGAAGGTTTCTTTGCTCTTATTGATCCAGGGCTGAGTCATATCCTTAGGGTCATAAACTGATCTGTTGTACAAATACTCTGTGTTTCTAAAGAAAATCCCTTCTTGGAAGGGGGAGAAACTGGTAACTCAAGGAGAGAACAGAAACTTACTTGACTTTTACCCAAAAACTCCCTGTGTAAGAACAGAAACTTCTGCCCTGGGGCTTATGGGTAAGTCACAACCTCTGTTTCTCAGTTTTCTCCAGAGTTTGAAAGGAACTTAGAAGCTGTCTAATTCAATTCTCGTTGTGTAGTTGAGAAAACAGATCCAGAGAAGTGGTAACTAACCCACAGTCACACGGTTAGTAAATAGCAGAGCTGAGATTTGACCTTGCATCCCCTGACTCCAAAGCCAACAATCTGTGATTATATGAAATTATCTTTATATGAAATAATCATTTTACAGGAAATCATCACATGAAATTAATTCTGATGTCTTTTCCATCTCTAATTTTGTCACATTTTAAAAATCTGTAATTTCTTTGACATTGTAATATAGGGAAGCATGGTACAGTCACAGGAGGCATTCTAGTTAAGAGTCAGAGAACTCAAGTCTGAATCCTGACTCTACTATTTACTATCTAGATGAAAGACTTTGGATAAAGTCACTGTACTTCTCTGAATCTCATTTTCTTCATCTTTAAAATAAGGAGGTCCCTTCCAGCTCTATGATACTCCAGGCAAGGTGGGAACCTGGAGTCTTCTTCTAACATGAACAGTTCGTATCTGCCCAGATTCTACTCTAGATCAGGAGTTCTTAACCTGAAGTCAATGGATTTGAAGGGGAGAAATTACATCTTTATTTTCATTAACCTCTAGCCTCTAAATTGAGCATTTCCTTTGATTATTTAAAAACATGATTCTGAAGAGTCCATAGGCTTCACCAGGCTGCCAAAGGGGTCAATGACACATAAAAGCTTAAGAACACCTGTTCTAGGACAAGGATCAGTAGTTATACCCTATCAACAGCACCTAGACCTACTTTGCAATCTCAACCTTTCTTCCTTTCCTCCATCTTTCTCCCTTTCCCTCACTTGGGCAAGTTATTTGCTATCTCTACACCTCAGTTTCCCCATTTATAATTTAGGAAGGATCATCCCTAGTTTACCCCACCCTGGCTTCATCCCACAGGCTATTTTGAGAATCAAAACAGGTAGTACATGGGAAAAACTTTGGCAATTGGTAGACACATGGTTAGGAGCCTTAATTGAACTGAAATATAAAAATACTACATTCATAAGTATAAGGAGCTTTTGTCATGCTTTCTTCCTGGAACTTCAGTTCAGCTGCTTCTTTAGCTGAGGTTCCACACTGCAGGGTTGTGTTGCCCAGGGGAGGTTATATCTTACTTATTTCTCCTGAGCTTCAAATGACTCCCCACTAGCCCAGGGAAGTACCTTCATCTTAAAGTTTACAGTTAGGTCACTGTTCTTTAAACTACCTAGCATAAGTGGTAAGTTGAGGACTTCCTGGGTTAGTTCAAAGCATTGGGACCACTCTGATCCTCCCATTCAGCCAATCAGTAAGCATTTATCATGCCCAGCAGCCTTGTGCTCAGCATTGAAGGTGGCACAGAATACACAAGTATGATATGATGATCTCTTTCCATTAAGGAACTTATGATCTAGTGGGCAGGGGTAAGACTTAGACACATCATGCAATTAGTCAACAGCCCAAGACTGTGACTAAAGTACTAAATTGCATGGTATAGACAAGTTCAGAGACAGGCTAGATCAGTGTGAGCTGGGAAGACTGTGGAATACTTGGGAACTGAGCTGGACCTAAAACAATGAGTGCTGGGGGCAGAGGTGGAGGGGAAGAGAGAGTACATTCCAGGCCCCTGAGTAAAGTGAAGAAAGGCAGGAAGAAGTAAATCAGGTATCAGAGAGGTGATGGACCTGAATGAGCATCTAGTTAAGAGATGCAGGCTCCTGGTCAGAGCTTCAGGCAAGATTCAGCAAACTATTGAATTCATCCCCTGGGCCCCTGTCTGCCACTGGACAAAATCAGTGCTTCATTCCTGGGGGGGGGGGGGCTGGGAGATGGCCAGCTTCCTGATCTTTTACTCTAGCACTTTTTATCACTTAGAACTTTAATTACTATAGAGATGAGATAATGGAAAGATTACCTAGATTAGAGTTACAAGACACAGGTGGGAATTTCATTCTTGACACTCTGCCAGGTGACTTTGGGTAGGTTTCTTCCCCTCTCTAGACCTCAGTTTCCCCATTTATAAAAGGAAGCTGGACTAGATGACCTCTAAGGGTCCTTCCAGAGTTAGTATTTGATTCTTACAGTATCCCTGTAAAACAGAAAGAGAAAGGTGTTATCATCACCATTTTATAGATAGGTAAATTGTGTCATTGGTCTCACATAGTTAATTAGTTAGGGACTGACAAGACTAACACAAGCTTGCTACCCTGTATAATCTCTACCTCTTCAGAGAATAATCGAACTTGTGACACATTTGTCTAGCAAAACCAAAGATAATGGCAGATTTTGCAATGGAACATTCGTCTGACACTTGTGGGAGAGTCTTTTCCATTCTAGACTGAGATGTCCCTCGTCATCCCCCACCAAACTCATTCAGCCACAGAGGAGCTCTGTAGGAGGGTTAGACCCTCAAAACTTGGTGAGGAATGCCCTCTGCGGCAAGCTCTGAGAAATCATCTCTGGGCCTTTTCCAAGCTCCCATCTTGTGGCTATTCCAAGACTTCGCCTAACCTTACAAGTATTTCAGAGTCCCAACCTAAAAAATCACTGCCTCCTTTCGCCCTTTCCCCCAATACACAAGCTAGCTTGCTGCTACTGAAAATAACTCTAAATAGGGGATATAGTGAGAGAAAAGGATGACAATACAAATCCTCTGAACAATGCATTTGAAGTGGCTGCATCTGTAGCCATTTCAATTCAATAATTTTAACCAGCATGTATTTAGGGCCTGGTGAATACTGTACTATGCTCTTGCGTAAGAACAAAGTTTAGGTAAGACACGATCCTTACCCTCCTGGCATCCAGTAGGATAATGTGCCCAAGTATGCTGGAGCCTACTCAAGGGTGGGGCTTGATCAAATTATCAAATTTCAGTGTGAATGTTCATGCCTTGGAAATCAGCAGGCTACAAATCTGGGCATTCTTTTTTGTTTTGCTAATTGCCTAGATTTAAGAAAGTGATGGAGAAAATGTTTATGCAGGTTAACCTTTAAAATGTGTCATAAGTACATGTTCTTTTTGGACAGCTGGTTGCCAAATAATTATCATGACACTACTGGCAGTATATCACATATGCTTATAGCTATAAGTATGGAAGTACATGCAAAGTATTTGCTATTGAGCTAGCTAGGGGGGAAGGTCATTACTAACTGGGCAATCAGGAAGGCTTCCTGGAGAAGGCAACATTTGAGTCAGGCTTTAAAAGATGGATAAGAATTCAACAGGTATAAAAAGATAGAATTAGGAGTGGGCAGGGTATCATGTGGCAACAAGCACCAAGCAGTCCTTTTTGCATAGGGTATAAAGGGCATGTATAAGACAAGGCCAAATTTTCAAAGGCCTTGAACTTTGTATAGTAGGACAGCCTGGATCTTTGAAGGATTTTGAGCAGAGGAACGATATGAACAGGCAGAGGAAACATGACATACTGGAGAGAGCCTTGTATTTGAAGTTATAAAGGCATATGTTTGACTCTGGCCTCAATCGCTACTTATTAGCTATGTGGCCCTGAGCATGCAGTTTTTGTTATCTCTAAATCCCAATTTTATTATCTGTAAAATAGCAATAATGATAGTCAATCAAGAACCACTTTGTGAAGATCAAGTGAAAATGCTGTAGGTAAAATGCTTTGAAAATCTGCATAAGGGAAATAAGTCTAGTGGTGGTGTGAAGGATAGTTGGGGAGTAGAAAAGAGAACCAGGAATATCTACTAGGAGACTATAGCAATGGCCTAGTTAGGAAAAGAAGGCCCCGAGAATATGCTAGAGGTTTTGCAGGCTCTGAAGGCTTTCGTAAAGCATTGAATGTGAAATGTGATGAATAAGGAAGAATCAAAGACAAGCCCAAGGCTTTCAACATGGAAGAATGGGCGAAGGGTAGTACTAATGACAGAAATTGGCAAGGCAAGTTTTGGGCAAAATCAATAAACACATAGTTTTGAACATGATGAGTTGGAGGTGCTGTTGGGACCTGTTGGCCGAGATATCCTTAAGGCATCTGGAGGAAGAGGAGGTCTGGATCTGAGAAGAGAGATCAGGGCTAGTAAGACAGATTTAGAAGTCACCTGCACAAAGATAATAGTTGAGACCTTGAGAGAGAATGAGATTGTCAATCACTCAGTCCACCAGCTTTTATTAAGCAATTCGTAAGTACCAGGCATTGTGCTAAGCTCTGGGGATGCAGAGAAAGGCAAAAAAAAAAAGTCCCTGCCCTCAAAGAGCTTACACTCTAAAAAAGAGAGACAACATTATTAGTAGGTGCCTACAAAATACATAGAGAATAGGCAAAAAAGCTAACTTTTTAGGGGAAGGCACTAGCAAGGAGGGTGACTGAAAAAGGCTTCCTGTAGAAGATGTTATTTGAATTGAGTCTTTTCTTTAAAAAAATTTTTTTATTTTGTTTATTTGGTTACATTTTGGGTACCAAGCCATTTCCCTCTCTCCCTCCCAACTCCACACTAGAGAAAGCCAACATTACACACACACACACACACACACACACACACACACACACACACACACACACACATGAAACCATACAATTCATAGTTCCATATAGCAGTTCTTTCCCTGGAGGTAGTGGCATCTTCCTTCATAGATCCCTTGTAGTTGATTTGAATATTCATATAACTTAGAACAGCTTAGTCATTCACAATTATCCTTCAAACAATATTGCTGTTACTGTATACAACATTCTCTTGGTTCTACTTGTTTCATTCTTCATTATTTCATATGTGTCTTTCCATATTTTTCTAAAATCAACCAGCTCATTATTTCATTATTTCTTACAGCATAGTAGTATTCCATCATAATCATTTTAGCCATTCCCCATCCCCTCAGTTTCCAGTTCTTTGCTACCACCAAGAGAGCATTATAAATATTTTAGAACATATAGATTCTTTTCCGTTTTTCCCTGATCATTTTGGGAAACAGACCTAATAGTGGTATTTATTGCTGGGTCAAAGGGTATATACACTGTTTTATGACTCTTTGGGAAGAATTTCAGATTGTTCTCTAAAATGGTTAGATCAGTTCACAAGAGGGTATTAGGGTCCTAGTTTTTCCACATCCCTTCCAAACATTTGTCGTTTTCCCTATCTATCATTTTAGCCAATCTGATAGGTGTGAGATGATATCTCTAAGTTGTTTTAATTTTCATTTCTCTAATCAATAATGATTTAGCATATTTTTTCACATGATTATATATAGCTTTGATTTCTTATTCCAAAAATTGCCTGTTCCTATCCTTTGATCATTACTGATCAAGGAATGAATCATATTCTCATAAATTTGACTAAGTTCTCTATATGTTTGAGATATGAAGCCTTTATCCAAGAAACCATCTATAAAATTCTCCCCTCTATTTTCTGCTTTCTTTCTAATCTTGGCTACATTGGTGTTATTACTACAAAAACTTTTTAATGTAATCAAAATGTAATCCATTTTATATCTCATGAAACTCTTCATCTTGCTTGTTCATAAATTCTTCTCCTATCCATAAATCTGATAGGTAATAAGATCCATGTTCTTCTACTTTTCCTATGATATCTCCATTTATGTCTAGGTCATGTATCCATTTCAACTTTATCTTGGTAAATGGTATGATATTGTCCCATACCTAGTTTCTTTCAAACTGCTTTCTAGTTTTCCCAACAATTTTTACCAAATAGTGAATTCTTATCACAAAAGCTTAAATCTTTACATTTATCAAACACAAAGTTACTATAATCATTTACTACTATGCGTTGTGTATCTACTCTGTTCCACAGATCTACCATTCTATTTCTTATCCATTATCAGATAGCTTTGATAATTGCTACCTTATAGTACAGTTTAACATCTGGCACTGTTAGACCTCCTTCCTCTATATTTTTTTTTCATTAATTCCTTTGACTTTCTTGACCTTTTGTTTTCCCAAATGAATTTGTTATTATTTTTTCTAGCTCAATAAAATAATTTTTTGGTAATTTAATTGGGATGGTACTAAGAAGATTACATTTTTCTTATATTAGCTTGGCCTACCCATGAACAATTAATATTTCTCCACTTATTTAAATTTGACTTTATTTGTACAAAAAGTATTTTATAATTATGTTTATATAATTCCTCACTTTGTCTTGGCAGGTATACTTCCAGGTATTTTATATTGTCTATGGTTATTTTAAATGAAATATCTCTTACCATCTCTTCTTGCAGAGCTTTGTTGGTGATATATAGACATGCTGATATTTATGTGGGTTTATTTTATATACTGCTACTTTGCTAATAGTATTGTTTCAACTAGTTTTTTAGTTGAATCTCTAGGATTTTTCAAGTATACCATTATATCATCTGAAAAAAGAGATAGATTCATTACCTCATTGCCTATTCTGATTCCTTCAGTTTCTTTTTCTTTTCTTATTGCTATTGCTAGTATTCTTGACTCACTCCTGATTGTATTAGGAAGGCTTCTAGCTAATCCCCATTACAAATAATGCTTGCTGGTGATTTAGGTGGATGTTTCTTATCATTTTAAGGAAAAATCCGTTTATACCTATGCTTTCAAATGTTTTTAATGGAAATGAGTACTGAATTTTGTCAAAAGTTTTTCTGCATCTATTGGTATAATCATATGATTTTTGTTGCTTTTGTTATTGATGGAATCAATTATATTGATAGTTTTACTTATGTTGAAATAGCCCTACATTCCTGGTATAAATCTCCTTGGTCATAATGCATAATCTTTATGATATACTATAGTCTCCTAGCTAGTTTTTTTATTTAGGATTTTTACATCAATATTCATTAGTGAAATTGGTCTATAATTTTCTTTCTCTGTTTTTGCTCTTTCTGGCCTAGATATCAACACCATACTTGTTTCATAAAAGGAATTTGGTAGGACTACTTCTTTGCCTATTATTCCAAATAATTTATTTAATATTGGAATTAGTTGATCTTTAAATGTTTGGTAGAATTCACTTGTAAATCCATCTGGTCCAAAGGCTTTTTTTCTAAGGAAGCTCATTTATGGCCTGTTCAATTTTGTTTTCTAAAATAAGTTTCTTTAGATATTCTATTTCCTCTTCTGTTAATCTGGGAAGTTTATAATTTTGTAAGTATTCTTCCATTTCACTTAAATTGTTAAATGTATTGACATGCAATTGGGAAAAATAATTCCTAACAATTGCTTTAATTTCATCTTCATTAGTGGTATATTTACTCTTTTCATTTTTGACACTAGTGATTTGGTTTTTTCTCTCTTTTTACAAATCATATTAACCAATGATTTATCTATTGGGTTTTTTTTAATCAAACCAACTCCTAGTTTTATTTGGTGTTTTTTTTTTTTTAAGAAACCCAATTCCTAGTTTTATTTATTAATTCAATGGTTTTCTTACGTTCAGTTTTCTTAATTCTCACCTTTAATTTTGAGGCTTTCCAATTTGGTGTTTAACTGAAGATTTTTAATTTATTCTTTTTCTAGTTTTTTTTTTTTAAATTAAGCATACCCAATTCACTGATCTGCTCTTTTTCTATTTTGTTGATGTAAGCATTTAGAGATATAAATTTTCTTCTGAGTACTGCTTTTGCTGTATCTCATAAGATTTGATATATTGTCTCATTATTATCATTCTATTTAATAAAATTATTTATTGTTTCTATCATTCTAGCTTATTCATTCTTTAAATTTAGATTATTTAGTTTCCAATTAATTTTTAATCTGTTTCCATGATTCTTTCTTAAATGCAATTTTATTGCATTATGATCAGAAAAGGATCCATTTAATATTTCTGATTTTCTGCATTTAATTACAAAGTTTTTATGACCTAATATATGGTCTTTTTTTTTTTTTTTTTTTTTTTTTTTTGCTTTTTGGCAGGGCAATTGGGGTTAAGTGATTTACCCAATGTCACACAGCTAGTAAGTGTGTGTCAAGTATCTGAGGCCAGGTTTGAACTCAGGTCCTCCTGACTCCAGGGCCGGTGCTCTACTCATTTCACCACGTAGCTGCCCCTATATGGTCAATTTTTGTAAAAGTGCCATGTGCCAATGAGAAAAACGCATATTTCTTTTTATTCTCATACAGTTCTCTCCAGATAACTATCATATCTAAGACCTATTCATCTCCTTGGCCTCTTTGTTATTTTTCTTTTTTTAGATTTATTTAGTTCTGAGAGAAGAAGGGTGAAACCCATCACTATTACAGTTTTGCTATTTCTACCTGTAATTCATTTATCTTTCCCTTTAAAATTTTTAATAAAATCTATTTTAGTTCTAACTTTTTCTGAGAATATAATTGCTGCCCCTGCTTTTTTTAATACCAGCTGCAGCATAATAAATTCTATTCTAGCCCTTTATTTTTACTCTGTGTGTGTCTCTCCTTTTAAAATGTTTCTTATAAACAACATATTGGAAGGTCTGGTTTTTGACCCATTCTTCTGTCTATTTATGTTTTATGGGTGAGTTTATCACATTCATATTCAAAGTTATAATTACTAGTTGTGTATTTCCCTCCATCCTATTCTCCCTCATTGTTTATCCTTCTCTCTCTCCTATCCCTCCTCAAAAGTCTAATTTACTTCTGACCACTGCCTCTCTAATCCACACACCCTTATAAGAGTCCCTTCCTTATCCTAACCCCTTGCCCTCCTATTTCTCTGTACAAGAAGACTTTTATACCCTGCTAGATATATGTTATTATTCCCTCTTTAACCCAATTCCTATGAGAATAAAATTCCTTCACTACCTGCCCTCTACCCCCCATCCTCTCCTCCACTATAACAGTCTTTCTTTTCATGCATCTTTTATATGAGATAATTTGCTCCATTTTACCTTTCTCTACCTAATTTTATTTTTTAGGATCATCCTATCATAATCAACTCAACCCCAAGCTTTCTATCTATGTAGACTCTTTTAAACTACTCAAGAAATGATAATGTTCTTAAGAGTTACAAATATCATTTTCTCATATAAGAAGTAAACAGTTTAACCTTATTAAATCCCTTACAATTAGTCTTTCAAATTTGCCTTTTTATGTTTTTCCTAATATTTGTAAGTCATATTTTCTGTTCAGTTCTAGTCTTTTCCTTAAGAATACCTGAAAGTGCTTTAGTTCATTAAATAGCCATTTTTTTTCCCTTGCAGGACTACATTCAGTTTTCTTGGGTTGGTTATCCTTGGTTGCAAACTCAGCTCCATTGCTCTTTGTAATATCATATTCCATACCCTTTTGTCTTTTAATGTAGAAATTGCTAAATCTTGTATTATTCCATAATATTTAAATCATTTCTTTTTAGTTGTACTATTTTCCCTTTGACTTGGGAGCTTTGAAACTTAGCTATAATATTCCTGTGAGTTTTCATTTTGAGATCTCTTTCAGGTGATGATGGGTAAATTTATTTAATTTCCATTTTGCCATCTAGTTCTAAAACTTCAGGGCAATAATTTCTTGAAGTAGAGTGTCTAGACTCTTTTTAAAATCATAAATTTCAAGTAGTTCAACAATTCTTACATCATCTCTCCTCAGTGTTTTCTAGGTCTGTTGTTTTTCTAATGAGATATTTCACATTCTTTTCTATTTTTTCATTATTTTGATTTTGTTTTATTATTTCTTGATGTCTTAAGAAATCATTAGCTTCTCCTTGCCCAATGCTAATTTTTAATTAGTTATTTTCTTTCATAAGTTTTTAGATCTCTTTTTCTAACTGATTTTCTTTTGATAATTTTCTTGATTTTCTTACATTACTCTTATTTCTCTTTTCAATTTTTCCCCAATCTCTTTTGACTTTTAAAGTCCTTTTAAAGCTCTTCCAAGAGCTCTTTTGGGAATTATAACCATTTTACATTTTTCTTTGACACTTTACAAGTAGCTGTTTTGACTTCATTGTCTTCTTCTGAGTTTGAACCCTAATCTTTTCTTTCACCATAGTAGCTATCTATCCTTGGGCTCTTTCTCTGTTGTTTGCTTTCTTTCTTTTTCTTAATTAATGGCCTATTTTTTGACTGTTAACTTTAAGCTAGGGTTGGTCTCTGCTCTTGGGGTCTGAGGGATAATATCTCAGGCTTTAGGGTTTTTTTGTACTGTTGTTTTCTCAGCTCTATCTCAAGGTCTTTGACTTTTTGGTTCTTCCAGTGTTCTATAATCCAAGGTCAGGTGTGGTCACTGCTCCTCTGGCTCAGGCCTGCATCTGTGAGTGACTTCAGGTACTCCTCTCTGCCCCTGAGCCTCAACCAGGGTGCCCAACACAGCCAACACTCTTGTTCCCTGTGGTCCTTCAGGCAGCTACATGTATCAACTCACCCCTCTACCCTAAAACAGAAACTTTAGACTCCACTTTCCTGCCAGTGATCATAACCAGCAGGGCCCCTTTTCCTCCTCACCCGCAGCCACAACCTGAGATTGTGTCTGATCAATGCACCAGGGCCATGTATCCAGTGCCAGTGGAGCCCCCTCCACAATGGTCCCCTGATCAGCTGCCCAACCCCCACACCAACTGTGGGGCAAAAGTCCCACAGGCATGCCTTGAGGGCATGATGTTTGTTGACTCAGTAGTATCTATCCAATGATATTTTCACTTTGCTGGGCCTCCCACCAGGGGATAAGATCTTTCCTAACATCCTCCTAAGTTGTCTTAGGCTGGATGACTGTTGTACCCCAACTTTTAATTATTCTACCTCTCTAAAGTTCACTTTGAGGCATTGTTTTAAGTTATTTGGGGGAAAATTTGGGAGAGCCTGGTCATTTCCTGTCTTATGCCTCTTCCCACAGTTCCTTCTGAATTGAGTCTTAAAGGAAGCCAGGGCTTCTAGGAGGTGAAGGTGAGGAGAGGGGAGCTTTCTAGACATGAACAATGGCCAATACAAAAGCAGGGAAGTAGGAGAATAAGTGTGGGGTATGAGGAGCAGTAAATAGGACAGCATAGCTGGACCACAGATGTATGGAGGGGATTAAAGTACAGGAATAATGGGTTGTGAATAACAATAATGATAACAGCTGATATGTATGCAGCGCTTACTATGTGCATGCCAGGCACCATGCTGAGCATTTTACAATTATCATCTCATTTGATCCTCACAACAACCCTGCACAGATGAGGAAACTGAGGCAGGCAGCGGTTAAGTGACTTGCCCAGGGTCATACAGCCAAGATGTATCTGAGGCTGGATTTGTATTCATGCCTTTCTGACTCTTGGCCCAGTGCTTTATCACGGAGGTTTACTGTGTGCCAGGCTCCAATGAAGTGTTAGGAATACAAATACAAACTGAAAGAAAGACAGTATCTGCCCTCAAGGAGTTTACATTCTAATGGAAGAAGACAACACATAAAAGGAAGCTGAAAAGGGAAGAAGACTGTAGTCACATGGAGCAGGGTAGAGCAAGTCTAGAGGATTATAAGTCCAGCTGGGAATGGCTGGCCTGGGCACTCCCTTTAAAATGGAGATTCTGAGAGGAACCAATCAGAAGAATAGGCCACAGAGACAGAGAGGATTTCTAGTGTGAGAAATACAGATTTATAGTGAAAAAGAAGGTTTCTGTACCATGGTAGAGAAAGTGTGGAAAGTCAGATATGCAGCTTGGAAGGGGTGGGGTGGGTGAGGGACAAAGGGAGGGGAGAAACAAAGAGAGAGAGAGAGAGAGAGAGAGAACAATTAGGATAGATGGGGTTAGGAAACACCTACCTATTTGAAAAGAGGATAAGGAGCTAGTGAGGTAGACAAAAGAGATGATAGAAGGGTAGGATAAGAATCTGATTTCTATGAAACAAAGGAAGAAAGAGTACATAGAAGTGGGTGGTCCAAGTGTCAAAAGCTACAGTGTCTTGGTCAAGGATGAAGACTGGAAAAAATGCCATTGGATCTATGATTAGGAGATCATTGATGATTTTTGAGAGACAAAAGTTCTAGTTGAACTATGGAGCCAGAAATCCAATTTCAATTCAGGAGAGGGTGGGTGGTAAAGAAGTGGCAATATCTGTATGGACAAATTTTTAGGTGGCTTTAAAGTAAAAGGAAGAAAAGAGATCTAGAGATCTAGACCAAATAAAATTATCCAGGGAAGAATTTTTTTAAAGGTTTATGTAAAACTGATTATTTTTTTAATTGGATGGTAAGGAGCCAATAGCAAGAGAGATTGGCAGGACATGAAAGATTGTTGTTGTCTGTCCTTCATTTTCTAAAAGGACCATGCCATCACGAAACTGATGCTATGACTTGCAAGTGAATTGAATTTAAGTGAGGGATGGCTGTGCAAGGTCACCAGCCTCACTCTTTCCTCCAAAGCCATCTGGGTGCAGTAGATCAAGACATAAACCAAGATGACTGGAGATGGTAGAAGATCTTGGCCTTTTTAGGCTAAGGTCTTTCCCAAGTCTCAGTTTGTCTGAGGACACACCCATTTAGTGATTAAGGCTAGGTAAGGAAAGATGCAAAAAAACGGCCTCTTTTTACCTACTTAAAAAAAAATCTGGGTGGGGAAGATCCTCAGAGTTTCTGACCAGGAGAGAAATAATGACTGTTTAACACTCTAAACCATCAAAACCCAAGCAATGACCAAATGTGGCTTGGGCTGGGACTCATAGAAGAAATGGGAGGGCATAGAATAAAAGCTATAGGTAGAAGATTTAGCTTTAGCAAATATTAGTGGTACCCCTATCAAAGATAAAAGGGAGAGAGAATGGGCCATGATGCTAAGAAGTTTTGAGGATTAGCTAGTAGAAGGAAGTTGAGGGAGGTCATAAAATGACCTCAGTCTTCTAGTAAAGTAAGCAGCTGTTATTTGCTTGGTCATGTTTGAAGAGTTACTATTCCAAACATTTTCCTTTTTCTCCTCTCTCCCTTGGTGATCTCACTGGTCATGAGTTCAGTTATCATCTCCATGCAAATGACTTCCAAATCCAGCCCTAATCTCTCTCCAGTCTATAGGCATCTCAGACTTTACAGGTCCAAGAAGGAACTCATCCTATATTCCAAATACCCACTTCGTTTTTCTTTTGAGGGTACCACTGCTTTTCCAATCACTTAGCTTGAATTTCCTCTTCAAGTTTTATCAATTCTACCTTCATCACAACATCTCTTACAGCTGTCCTCTTCTCTCCACTCACATGACCAGAATCTAGTTTAGGATCTCATCTCTTCTCCTTTGGACTATTATAGTAACCTTCTAATTGGTCTCCTTACCTCCAATCTCTCCCCTTTTCAGTCTGTTCTGCGCTGAGCTGTGAAATCAGTATACCTAATGCGTGTGTCTGACCTATGTTCCTCACCAGCTCAAAAATCTCCAGCGTTTCCCTTTTGCTTCTAGGATAGAGTACTAACTCATGTGTTTCACATTTAAAACCCTTCACAGTCTGGTTCTAACCTATCTTTCTAAGCTCATAACCCAGATCTTCTAAGTCCTAATTATGTTCTTCACTCCAGAACCATAACTAGGGTGACACTCAGGGACTTTGTTCCAGGCAGCTAATAGCTTCTCTTCCTAGCACTAGATTCCTCTCCCATCAACCTCACCCTCTCAACTACCTCCCTTCCCCTCAACCTTATTCAACGTTTTATGCTACTCTGCCTCTCATAGACTAGAAATAATAAAGAGGCATTAAGACCTAAAAGAAGGGCTTTTTAGTGGTACAATATTAGATAGTAGGAAAGCTATCTTGAGCATGATGGTCTTTCTAGGTACCCCTCAGTCATATTATATGTTGCCACTATGACAGTATAATCAATTGCCACAAAACACAATCTTAAAAAAAAAAATTTAAATTTGCACAAAGTCTGTCGAAGTGGAAAGAACCTTAGAGATCATAGGATCATAGCCTAGAGCTGGAAAGGCCCAGAGAGATGAGATGACCTACCCAGAGTCACACAGCTAGTAGTAAAAGTGCAGAGACTTGAACCTAGGTCTTCTAACTCCAAATTCTGGACTCTTTGTGTGACACTACACAACAAATTCATGAAGTTCCTGGCCTCAGGGACAGCCCTCTCCTATCATACTTAGCCTGTGACTGTGACCCATGAGGGCCACACCTTCAGCACAGTGCTAGATGCCAGGTAAATGAATCACCTGGAGGGGAGGGGTCAGGGAGGAATGGAGGAGGCAAAAGGACTTACCCTTACCCCAAGTAAAGGATTCAGAAATGTGTAAAGGTCATACTCGTGAACATCAGAAATTTCCTACCTGCTTCTATTTCACAGAACCCCCTCTCAGGAAATCTTTCCACTGAGTTTTCTCCCCTCTAAGATCAGGCTGTATATCCAAGCCTAACTTTCCTTCAGGAAAACTAAATGCCTCACAGGGATTAAGTGTATGATGCAGTGACCAAGTAAGAGTATTTTTTAAAAAAAAATTTTTAATTAAAAAATTGTTTTCTCTTCCTACTCCTTCTCCTTCCCCCACCCCCACTGAAAAAAGAAAGCCAAAACTCATCTAACAAATATGCATAGTCAAACAATCCAAATCCATTCATTGGCCATGTCCAAAAAACGTGTGGCTTATTCTTCATCTGGAGTTCAGAGGTAGATAACTTGCTTCACCATTGATCCTCTGGCATTTTGGTTGCTCGTTGCATAGATCAGAGTTCTTTCAAAGTTTTTGTGCAAGAGTATAATGAGAGAGAGAGAGAGAGAGAGAGAGAGAGAGAGAGAGAGAGAGAGAGAGAGAGAGAGAGAGGGTGTGTGCATAATCTTCACAGGACAGGCATGGTGGATAGAGCACTGGGCCTGGAGTTAAGAAGACTCATCTTCATGAGTTCAAATCTAGTTTTAGACACTTATTAGCTGTGTGACCCTGAGCAAGTCACTTAACCCTGTTTGCTTCAGTTTCCTCATCTGTAAAATGAGCTGGAGAAGGAAATGACAAACCACTCCAGTATCTGCCAAGAAAACTCCAAATGGGGTCGTGAAGAGTCAGACATGACTGAAAGGACTCAACACCAACAACAATAATCTTCACAACTGACCAGTTCCCTTCTTGGAAGGGGGGGGGAGGGGGGAGGGGAGGTTGCCCCAACCTCTAAATAGCCTCCCAGGAATGTTGTTTTGAGATTAATTTCACAGACAGCCTCCACATCCTCCCATAAGTCATCCCTTAACACCTCCATCTGAGTCAGACTGCTGGGTTGAAGGAAGTCATAGAGCTGGCCTGGTCCAGCATTTGCGATATGTTTGTAGACTAGAGCTAAGTCCTCGGACATGAGAGATAGCTTAGATGATGAGAAAGATCTATAACCGTTGCTAAAGTATTCCTCCAGTCTCTTAATATTCTCTGAATACTAACATCATATGTGGCCCTGAACGACGCACTGGGGTAAGGGTTCCCAGGAAAAGGATCTGACCATCTAGTCCAGACAAGACAGACCACAAATAACTCTAAAAATGAAGGACCAGAATGTAGCTACTTTGGGCATTAGGCCACCTGTGCAGATGTTACTGCCCCCCACAGTCTCTTTAAAGACAGATTTTTCTCTCCTAACTCCTTTTTGCCTCATTCAGCTGAGCCTGGAGAGGGCTCTATCCTAAAATGTCATTCGTGAGGTGACATCCCATGATCATATCACCATTGAAACTCTCCCCCTTCCCCTATGCCCCCACCCCAACCCCAGCCAAACCATTTCCGTGAGAACTTTCCAAGGACAGTAACCAGTTTTCCTCCTCCCCTCCTCATGCTGGAGATGGAACATGCCCTATCCTGCTCCTGAAGGGAAGAGAGAATGGGTTTGAGTCACTTAACCCTACAACTGATTAAAGCCTAGCTTTCACTGATAATTCCACACCCTGGCTGGAGCCATTGCTTTTGAGTAAACAATGCTGATTTACTTTAAGTAAACACTCTCTAAGCAAAGTAAAGGGAACCCTAAAGACTGTGTCATCTGACTCTAGCACATCTTTACTTTTTATATTCTCAGGTTCAGTTTAGGGCTTCTTATTAGGGCAGGTGTCCTGAGCACGTGTTGAAAGTCGGCATTTTCAGAGACATTAACAAGCTGTCAACCTATCCGAAGCCTAACCATCTTTTGAATCCACTCTCCTCAAAGCCTTCCTTGAACAACTTATGCACAGACATCTCTCCTTTCTCTGTAGCCCTACTTTTCTGTACCACCCATTGAGCACCACTACACATCGCTTGGTATTGTTAGCTATTTTTTTTTTCACATGAATACAAGTGTGTTGCTGTTGTTTACACGTGGAATCAGAGCCAGGACTAGCATTGGGCAAGGCAGGCAGTGGCCTAGGGCTGACGACAAAGGTGAAAAACACTTTTCAACTTGACTTTTTATGGTATATTTTTAATGCCATTCATACAACTCTTAACCTGGTTCAGGCCCATATCACCTCTTGAATGGATTATTGCAATGGCTTCCCAGAATCCGGCCTCTCCCCTTTCTTATCTATCCTCCACACACTTGCCAAATGGACATTCCTAAAGCCCAAGTCTGGCCATGTCACTCCTCTACTCAAGAAGTTCCTGTGGCTCATTGTTACCTGTAAAAGAAAATGTAGACTCACAAATAAATTAATTTTTAAAAAAAGAAAGAAAATACAGATTCCTCTGTTTGGCATTTAAAGCCCCTTCACAACCTGGCTCAAATCTCTTTCCCAGGCTGATTACACACTAGTCCCTCTCAGTTGCTATGCATCTCGGTCACACTGGTGTACCTGATGTCCCTAAAACCAAGATGATAACAGTTCATTTCCCAGTGATCTTCACCCCTGCCACCACCACCCCTTGCCTCATGCCTGAAATGCTCTCCCTCCTTACGTGTTTCTTGGAACCCCTAGGTCCCTTCGAGGCTCACTTGAAGTACCCTCTTTGACAAAAGGCATTTCTTGATTCATCCCTGACTCTAAGCCCAACGCTCTATCCGCTATACTGCCTTACGTATCGATTAATCAAATCCAAGGGGACCTCCGAAGTTGGAGCTGACTTCTACCCATAGGTCCTAGTTGTCTCTTCTAGGGTACAACAGAACATGTCTATTCACTCTTTGCCGCTCCTTTAAATACACGAAGACAGCCAGCGTGGCTCACCCAAACCTTTACTTTTGCCGGTTAAACAACCCCATCTCCTATCGACCATTTCCCGTATGATAGGCTCCTGGTGCTCGTCGTCTTTCTCCACTTGCTCCAGCTTGTCAATGTCCTGCCTATAAAGTGGTGCCCAGAATCCAACAGGATGTTCCAGAAGGATTCTGCCCAATGAAAAATAGAAAGGAATTATTATTGTAAATTCTACTTCCTGTCTGACCCCTACACTTTACAGATAAAGAAACAGGTCCAGTGATAGATCCAAAGTCAGACAGTGGGTGGCAGAAATGTAATAAGAGCAAAGAAGGGGTATTAGGAAGATGGTGCTAGATTTAATAAACATCACCCCCACCCCGCCCCGTCCCCCTGCCATGTACTAGTTACTGAGGATAGAAAAATGGCAGTGGCCCTGCCTGCAAGGACCTGACATTTCTATTAATGGGTAGATCACATGTATCCTACTATCCCTCCAGCTCCTGTCCAAGGACCCTGGGCTTCTTAAAAGGGAATATTCACACTACTTCCCAGTCATCAAGCCATGTTGCTGTGTACATACCCCTTCCAACCCCCATGTCCTTTTCCAACCCTAGTTCAGGAAATAATCATCAAATCAATACTACCATTCCTGGAAAGCACATGTCGACAAATTATCCTTTTGCCAATAACCGCCCCTCTGACTTCCCCGGCCAAAACTCTCCTCCCCTAACCACCACACCCCTATGTGTATTGCCTTCCCCTATTAGAACGTAAACTCTTTGAAGTGTGGAACTGCCTGGACTATTTCTATTTGTATTTCTATTACTGTAGAGAACATCACCACCCTACCAGTCCCCCAGGCTCGTGATGTGTTATCCTGGACTCCTCATTGTCTTTTACCTCCCCTACTCCCACCCCACATCCAATCTGTTACCAAGGCCTGTTGATTTTACTTTGTGGTTCTGAGTTCTCTGATGACACAGAGAACTCTGTGTTAGTCCAGCAGTCATTAAGCATTTATTATCTTCAATTTGCCACTCACTGTGCTAAGCACTGGGGATAGAAAAAAAGAGAAAAGACAGTCCCTGCCCTCGAGGAGCTCACAATCTAATGGGGGAGACAACATTCAAACAACTATATAAGTTCTCTGTCTCTCTCTGTCTCTATCTATCTAAATATACACACATATGTATGTATGTATGTATAAATATGTGCTATAAATAGGCAATAATCAACAGAAAAAATACACTAAAATTAAAAGAGATTGTGAAAGGCTTCCTGTAGAAGGCAGGATTTTAGCTGGGGCTTGAAGGAAGCCAGGGAAGCCAGTAAGAGGAGATTGGGAAGGAGAACATTCAAGGCATGGAGGAGAATGGTGAAAGTGCCCGGAGCTAAGACATGGAGTGTTTTATTTATGCATCAGCAAGGAGGCCAGTGTCATTGAATTGAAGAGTACTATGACAGGGTGTGAGATATAATAAGATTGAAAGGCGGGGAAGGAGGGGTCCAGAGTGAAGCTAGTTTATAAAGGGCTCTGCATTACTAAGAGAAGATTTTGTATTTGATCCTGGAGGTCCAAGAGTTAGTTCAGTAGGGAGGAAACACAGACCTGTGCTTTTAGGAAAATCACTTTGGCCACTGAATGAAGGAGTGGGGAGAGACTTGTGGCAGGCAGACTAAGTAGCAGGCTATTATAGTAGTCTAGAGGTGAGGAGATGAGGGCCTGCACCAGGGTAGTGACATCACGGATGAGAAAGGAGCATATTCAAGAGATACATGGAAGGCAGTGAGTTCCCCGTCAATAGAAGTGTTCAAGTAGAGGTGAGACTTGTTGAGTATGTTATAAAAAGGATTCCTGCATCAGATAGGGTTCCCTCTGAAGTCCTTTCCAATTCTCGGATTTTATTGATCCATATGTGAGAGAGGCAATGTTGTGTGGTGGACAGAGTATTGGCCTTAGAACCAAGGAGAGCTGGGTTCATATCCTACATCTGAAACTTACTGTGTGACTAGACATATAATTTAGCCTCTAGGCACCCCAGGCTATTCCACAGGACTTATCTATAAAGTTATAGATAGATGGAAACTTGGGGTAGTAGAAGGCATTCTCATTCATACCAGGATTCTCTATACTAAAAAAAAAAATACAAATTTTCTGATTATCTTCCTGTAGTCTGTAAGATCCCTTCTAGCCCTATGATCTTATGACATTCTGAAAATGAGAGAAATGGATGCTTTGAGCAGAGCTCTGCCACAAATCAGAGTAGGGGAACTCCTGGAAAAGAATAAGGTCACCAGATTTCTGAAGCTTCATCCCATCCTTAACCTCCCCTCCTTGACTACCTACGTGCATGCCCCAGAGGCCCACTCTTGGCCCTGTGAGTAAGCTTAGTTCGACTGTGCTTATCTGACCTTGGCCTTGATATTTTGCTGTTTTTTCTTATGGATTCTTCCCCACTCCATCTATGATTCAATGGCTCAGGAATTTTTGAGTGAGTGGCTAGAGCAAGAAGAGACCAAGGTAGGAACAAGGACCTTGCAATAGACTCAGGGTTAGATTCCATGAGAATGACAAAAAAGATTGAGATAGGTCTCTCCCCACCCTGCCTCCCAGAGTCAAGGAGCTCAGAGTTTCCCTAGGGAGATAGAACCAGCATACAGGAAACAACTGGAGAGAAATCGAAGGCTAACCTGTGTTTCATGTAATAAGAATTCAGAGGAAGGCAAGATGGGTGTCAAGGTAGGCTTCCTGGGGAGGCTGAGCCCTGGACTGGACTTTGAAGGATAGATAGGATTTGAATAGGTAGAGGGTGAAGAAGGTACAAACTCAGGCAGGGCAAGCAGCATGAAAACCACTCATGAGAACATTAAATTGGAGGACAGCCTGGCTGGAGAAGGTGGTATAATGATGGGTAATGGGGAAATGAGGCCAAAGAGATAGGAGAGGGCTAGGCTAGCCTTGAAAACTGATGGATTTCAACTTGAAGTGGCAAATACGAAGAGCCCTTATAGAAGCTTGAGCAGGAGAGGAACAATTGATAAATTAATAATACTTGATAAATTAATAATAAGAAATTAATAATAAAATAATAATTGTCTTCCTTACCCACCCCCAACCCCAGCTTCAGTCTTCCCTCTGCCTCTGAGAATCCTGTTTGGTCTGACAAGTCCCTTGCAATCTGGCTTCCATCCCCACTACTCTTTCTCAAGAGTTATCTGAAAAAAAAAAAGGAGTTATCTCAAGATAACCAGGCCCTTCCTGATGGTCTGTTCCACTGGCCTCTTCTCAGTCTTCTGTTTCCTTGACTTTTCTTCAGCACTTAATATTGCTAAGGAGCTACTGCTACTCTCCCCTGCCTTAATTTCTAAGGTACTGCTCTCTCCTGGTTCTCTCGATCTCTCTTGGCTTCCTTTACTGGTTCCTTCTCCTTCTGCTACTCTTTAAAAATGAGAATCTCCCCATTCCCAGTCCATCCTCTTTCCTCCTTCTCTGTAACTCTCTCCCTGGGCAATTTCATCCATTAACATGATTTTGATGATCACCATTATACAAATGACTCCTAAACTGATTTCTTTAGACACCTCTGAGCTCAGATCCCCTATTTCCAACTTCCTGATGGACATCTTCACCATGATAAGTCACTGACATCTCAGATGCAACGCGTTCGAAATTAAATTCATCACTTTCCCTCTCGAACCTACCCTTTCTGCCATTTTCCCAGTGCTGGAAACCTCAGGGTCGTTATTGACTCTTCCCCCTACCTCGCCTCTTACATCTAACCAACCAGTTGTTAAATCCTATTGATTCCACGTTCAAAATATCTCTAGTGCTTATATGTTTATCTCTCGTCTGCTGCCACAACTCCAGTAGACTCCCTCGCTGCCTCTCACCTCCGCCGTTGTAATATCTGCTTGTCTTGATGGCTCCTCTGCCTCCAGCCTCTTCCTGTCCTGTCCCTCCGCTGGAGTGAGGCAATCTTTCTAAGTCCCAAGGAAGCGGCTGAGTGGAGTGAGTAGATAGAGTGCTGGATTTGGGATCAGAGAGACCTGAGTTTGAATTCTGCCTCAGACACTCGCTAGCTATGTAACTAGGGAAATCACTTCACCCCTCAGACCCTCAGTTTCCTCATCTGTAAAAGAGGGATGACAATGATAATAACAACTGCATTTACCTCACAGGGAAGATCAAAATGAGACGATGCCTGTGCAGTACTCTAGAGACGTTAAAAAGGCATAGAGCAGTAAATGTTTAACAACTGATACTCTACCAGGGCACACTTTAAATCTGCTCTATTAACATTTTATACATCACTTTTCTAAGTTTAGACAATCAGCAAAACAATAAATCAAGCTCTGATGTGTAGAGTTTGCAAGTTTCCAAAGCACACATGTTCCCAATAGAAATTTAACAACCGGCTTCCCCAGCCTTTGTGAGCCGGCTCCAGCATGCTCCTGGCTGTAGGATAAAATTCAAACTATTTAGGCCCAAGGTCCAGCTATCTTTCCAACCTATTTCACGTTGTTATTTTTCCTACACATATATTGCATTGGAACTAAATGACTCATTGCTCCTACCCTCTCAGCCCATCTGCCCTCTCCTGACGGCAATCCTTTGGGCCTGTCTGGAATGAACTCCTCTCCTACCCTCAGGCTTACTTCAAGGACCAGTTAAGGTGCCATGTGCTACTTGAAGCCTGCATTGATTCCCTCCCCTCCACCAGCAGTGATTCCCTTCCTCCTGAAATCCCTCAGGCCACTTTATTTAATATCCCTTAGGCATTTAAATATTTTCTAACTTATATTTATATTTTATATATTCATATATTATATTATTATTTATATATAAATATAACGTAGTTATATATAAAATACAACATTAAAATAAAAATGTATGTTTGTATATTATTATATATTTGTATGTATTGATAGTTCTATATACATATGATTTGCACTCTTTAGATTGGAAACACCTTGAGGACAGAGACTTCTTTCACCTGGGTGCTCTCAGGACCTAGTACAGTAAGCCATGTACTGTAGAAGTTTAATAACTTGGAACGAAATGGAGCCTTGAAGGTTACGCACAACAGCAACAAGGAGCCAGGATGAAGAGTGGGGAATGGGCAGGCCACAACCCAGGACCCTTGAGGTCTGTGGTTTTGTGGGAATGCTGTTAGCTTTGGGAGTTTCCTTAAAAACAATTAGATAGGGTGAGGCAGAAGAGCAGGTTCTCTCCTAATCAAGCTGGAGGTGACTCACTGAGTCCCCAGGGGCAGGTGGGCAGTCCCACCAACCCCATTTCTTTTAACTCCCATTCAGAATGGAGCTTAGGGCCTCAGGAGCATCTTTGCCTTTTACGTACTGGTCTGTCATCCTCCATCTTCCTTTCACATTCTGTTTATTTGTCCTGCCATGCTGGGACACAGCTCTGGCCTCTGGTCAGTTACTGTGACTTCTAGAGTGCTGCCCAAGTCCTCATTTCTGAAGTGAAAATGGTTATGTTTTCTCAAAGATCCTAACTATCACACAATGAATTTGTATCGAGTGAGATAATGTACATGAAAGCGCTCTGAAAATCAGGATGTGCATCAGGAATTTTTTTAAATTCAAAAACAAAGTAAAACAATCTGATGTATAGCAATAGAAGATGTACAATTAACCACCAAATATTTATCCAGCACCTACTATGTGCAAAACTCTATGTGGAATGGGAAGAATTCCAAGAGACGGTTGTTGTTGTCCAGTTGTGTCTGATTCTTTGTGACCCTGTGGACCATACTCCCTGTGGGATTTTCTTAGCAAAGACAGTGGAGTGGTTTGCCATTTCCTTCTCCTGTGGATTAAGGCAAACAGAGGTTGAGTGATTTGCCCAGGGTCACAGGCTAGTATGGGGAGACATAATCGTGAAGACCAAGAACTAGAGAGTCATAGAAAGGTCAGCTGAGATTATAGGACAAGCTAGAACATTTCGTTTGAAGAAAGATTAGAATCATGCATCTTCTGGAAGCCAGAAGAGGCCAAAGAGGCCAAAGAGCCCAGATCTGTCTTCTCTCAAGCTCTCATCAACTCCACCCACCCTTCTCTGAGCAGGTGCAGCACTTCCATCTCTACCACTGAGGAGAAAGTATCATGTAACTGGTCCTTTGAACCAAGGGTTTACACATTCCTTTACTCACTCTCAGAACATGAGTTAATATGGACCTCAGAAGTCATCTTGTCCCACCCATTCCTGAACAATAATCCTTTCAACAGCACTTATGACAAGTAGTCATCAAGCCTCTGATTGGAGACCTTCGATTCTGGAGAGCTCACTCAGCCAGTTTTACTTTTGGACCATTATAATTATTCCAAAGTGTTTCCTTACATTCAGCCGAAATCTACCTACTGGCAAATTATACCTATTGGTTTTTTTTTT
>CM053624.1:79176091-79196616 GCA_028646595.1 Phalanger gymnotis | reverse complement strand
TTCTTCCTAACCAATCCCCCTTTATTGAATTTTCTCCCTTGACCCTGTCCCTTTTCGAAAGTGTTTCTTTTTGATTACCTCCACCTCCATCTGCCCTCCCTTCTATCATCCCCCCTTTTTTTTTATCTTCTTCCTTCTTCTTTCCTGCGGGGTAAGATACCCAATTGAGTATGTATGGTATTCCCTCCTCAAGTCAAATCTGATGAGAGCAAGATTCACTCATTCCCCCTCACCAATATCTATTGTTTCTAGTTACAGTCTCATTCATTAAACCATTATTTACTGAATGCCCACTATGCGCCTGGCACCACACTGGGTACTGAGAGGAAATTCACACAGAGAGCTATCTACCTTGTCTCTGGAGGCCGTGCTGCAAATCCATGTAGTTCCAATACCCAGTCTCTCACAATCTCTATTTTCCATAAGTCTCTCGAAGCGTCTGATTAAAATATGCCCCCTATCATGAAATCCCATTTTCTTCAAAGAATGTTTCCGATAGCATAATTTTTAAATTCCCTGGGGCATTTGATTAATAAGCATAGCATTTAGCTCTGGAAGGAATTATAGAGAGTATCTAGTCTAACATCCTCTTTTTTTTTTTTATACAGATGAAGTCACATGGGTAAAAAGTAGCTGAGCCAGAATTTGAATCCAGGCCCTCTGCACCTCTGAACCAAGTGCTCTTTCTACTACACTGGTCCCTATTTTGTTCAAAACAACAGGTACAAAGCAATTTAGAACCTGTGATCCCTGCCCATAGGAAGTTTGGATTCTAGTTGGGTTGGAGAGAAGGAAAATATCAAGGAAATTTCTTCACATATGAAATAATTTGAGATAGTTTCTAAAAGCATGCCGATGCGTGCCAAGTGTGGTTTGGTGGAAAGAGGACTAGATACTTGGAGGCATATGCCAGCTCTGCCACTAATCAGCTTGGCAAACCACAACCTCAGTGAGCTTTGGTGTCCTCAGATATAAAGTGCAGATAAAAATACCCACCCTAACTATCATATGTGGGTTATGTGAGTAGCAAATAACATAATATACATGAAGGTGCTCTAAAAATTAGGATGTACATCAGGAATTTTTTTAATTCAAAAAATAAAGCAAAGCATTCTAATGTATGGCAATAGAACATGCACAATTAACCACCAGATATTCATCTAGCACCTACTATGTGCAAAACTCTACGTGGAATGGGAAGAATTGTAAGACATGGTTGTTATTATTGATGTCCTGTCACGTCTGATTCTTTGTAACCCTGTGGATCACACTGTCCGTGGGACTTTCTTGGCAAAGATACTGGAGTGGTTTGCCATTTCCTTGTCCAGTGGATTAAGACAAACAGAGGTTAAGTGATTTGCCCAGGGTCACACAGCTAGGGAGTGTCTGAGGTCAAATTTGAACTCAGGTCTTCCCAACTCCACTGCCACCTAGCAACCTCATAAGACATAGGATTGTAGATTTAGAGCTTTGAGGGGATCTAGAGATGATCTAATCTAGGAGTCTATGAACTTTTTTTTAATATTGCGTTAACCGTATGTTGTAAATATACTCACGTTGTCTAGGAATAAACAATTCTCGTTGGGAAGCCAGGAAGGTTTTAATTACATTTATTTTCTGAATAAATGGGTACATCCCCTGAACAGAGTACAGGAGAGTATAAGGACTCAAACAAACGCCAGTCCTTTTATTGACTCCCAATTCTAATCTCTTGTCTGGCCCTTGATTGGCCAGATGCAACTCCCTGACTGCCCATGTCATGTACCCCTCAAATGGCTCATCAAGCAGTCAAGCATGCATGCATACAGGCCTCTAACCTTTCACCTGACCAGAAGCTGCCTAGACCACAGCTCTGATTAGGACCAGTCACTTGACTTACATTCTGCTAAAGCTGATGGTGGGAGAGATACTTTCAACTCTGTGGAAACAAAACTTCTCCTACCATTTCTCACACTGTATTTCATTATAACCAGTTTCCTTTGTAATCCTATTTGTTTTATTTTATGCATTTAAAAACATTATTCTGAGAAGGGATCCATAGGCTTCTCTAGAATTCCAAAGAGACCTATGACACATAAAAAGGCTAAGAAAACAGATTGAGGCCAACCCCTTCTTTCATATACGAGGAAACTAAAGCCCAAAGGAGGGCAATGACTTAGGAAGGTCACCCAGGTAGTGAATAGAAGAGCAGGGATTTGATATCTATTTAATCCTTAAAGGCCCTGGTCAGGATTCCCACCTCCTTCGTGGAGCTTTCTCTGACCAGCCTAGCTGGAAGTGCTATCTCCCTTCTCTTCACTCCTCCTCTGGGGCTTGTGTCATATGCTTTTCTCTATTGTTAGCAATGACTCCAAATGCAATGTTCTTTCCATTACACTCCACTTCATGTCTCACACATTTAATCAACTATGCCTGTAAGACACAAAAGGGCAGAATCTACCTGAAATTCATAAATCGTTAGAGCTGGAAAGAGTATGAGAGATCAGCTAGTCTCAGTTTAAACTGAGGCTCAGAGAGACTTAGCCCAGGAAGGATCCTTAGGGATGACTTCCTACCCTACCCCCATTTTACTTTAGAGGAGGGTAAACTCCAAGGGGGTCACGCCTAGTCCATATCCACAAGGAAAGTTAGTCCCGGAAATAGGACTAGAGCCCAAATTTCCAGACTCCAAATTCAGTTCTCTTTTCACTATGCTGTGTTGCCTCTGGAGAAATGACTTGCCTAAGGTCATGGAACTCTTAGAAATCAAATTCCCCATGAACAGGAAGAACAGCCACATCCCATTCCAGCTAATTGTGAGCAAATTCTTTTTTGCATTGAGCTGAAAATCTGCCTCCCAGTAACTTCCATCCACATATACATATGAAAAGATAACTAACAATACAGAGAAGCATATGACACATGCCAAATGAATGGTTGACACATGCCAAATGAATGGTCCAGATAACAAATGCCAAAGGAGGTGTTAAGAGAAGGGAGATACTACTTCCAGCTAGGCTGGTCACGGAAAGCTCCAGGAAGGAGGTGGGAATATGACCTGGGCCTTTAAGGATAAGTATAGATTAGATAGGCAGAGGCGGGGGAGGAGGCATTTCAGACCAGAAAGGTCAAGTTGTACTGGCAGGGAAGTCTGTAAACCTTTTTAGCTGGTTTTGGGGGTATGGGGGAGGGGACAGAGTGAGTCCTGGGAAATAATGTTGGAATAGTAGGTTGGAACCAGATTCATAGAAGGCCTTGAATCAATTAATTGACAAGCATTTATTTTTAAAATTTTATTTATTTATTTTTAGTTTACAAGTATTTATTAAGCACCTAAATGTCTCAGCTTCTAAGCAAAGGTGCTGGAGATATAACAGTTAAATTTTTGAAAAACCTAACAGCTCTATAGTTTTTATTTTATGGTCCAGTCTAAGTAGACTTGCCTTTATCAGGTGGGCAGTGGGGAACCATTGAAAGTTTTAAAGCATCATTAGATGCTGAAAGCTGTGTTTAAGGAAGATTATTTAAGTAAGGTTATTCTGTCTCTCAGTTTGTGTAGATGGAGAAGGGAATGTGTCTGGGCTTTAGGTGAGCTGGTCTTTAAGGTCACAGCAGAAAAAGAAGGGAGGGCTTGATGTTGAGTGTGGTAGAGGAAGTGGTATGCTGGTAAATGTTTAATAACCAGTTCTCCAAAAAATGTTCACATGACACACTTTTAAGTTTTATTAGCATTTTCTCCTGCACTTTCTTAAGTTTAGATAATCAAGAAAACAGTAAGTCAAGCCCTGATTTGTAGTATTTGCTAATTTCTAAGTATAAACGCTCTCATTTAAGATTTGGCGATGGCTCTTAGGAGCCTCTTGAGCTACCACCAACATTCCCCTGAATAAAGACACTTCTCTTCTCCTCACTGCTCCTAGGTCTTAGGGAATATGTAGGCTGTCCCACACAATGGCGCTGTTTTGCTATGTATAAGGGCCAAAGGTCTCTAGTAGGTACCTTTGATTAGTTTCCTTCCCCTGATGTCCCATGCATAGAGGTATCGAAGCTTAGCTAAGAAGCTGGAGGTTCCCACTATAGAATATTTCAGATATGGGTAGTGGTGCAGAAAAGGGAGCAAGGGCAGGAGTAGGGGATGTGTCTAGAGCAGAAACAGCCTATTGCAAGAAAGAATAGGCCTTAAAACCAAAGGCTTTTTTCTGAATAATTTATTTTAAAATAATTTAAAATTTTATTTTTATTTTAAGGGGTTCTAGGCATTATCATTATTGGAGTTGACCTACCTCTTGGCTGAGGGGAAGGGAAAGCCTCTGTCTACTCCCAAGTCTCCGTAGCCAGCCTGACTATAAACTACACCAAGCTGTTGTCTGTCTTTAAACATCATCCCCATATGGACTTGGCCATGTGATTAGAAACAAAAACACAAGTTTCCTTTGCTAGGAGAGGCATCTGGTTCTCTGAAACATTGTTAAGTTTTCAGTGAAAAAACTTTCTGAATACTCTAATCCACTTGGTTGTCTCTGGTTGCACCAAGGGGCACCTAGCAAAGTGACCAAAAGCAGCTGTTTCCTCTAGGTACAGAGGAAACAGGCCAGCATTCCCTGCTGTATGGCCATGGGTTAAAGGAGAGGGCCTGTGTGAGATCCACTTGGCAGGAAGGAACTTGGAATCCAAACTTCCCCTGAAGCAGTCCAAACTCCCCCTAAGATAAATAGGATACAAGCTCTTCCTCTGAATGTTTCATTCAGATTGCATCCAGCTTCTTTGGCTAAGGCAGCTTCCCTCAGGCCTTGAACCGGCTCACTGGCATTGGGTTTTAGAGTTTCCCTACTGAACTACTACTTCCCACACCCGGTCTCTCACTATACCCTTGTTCCAACCCTCAGCTCCAGCCAGGTACAGGTTCCTTCTCCTGTTTCTGATTCTTTATTCAGTAGTTCCCTGGTTGGAACTAGTCCCTATACTAGGGACTCATTTATACTAGACTAGCCCTCCTGACCTCCTGCTGTGGAAAAGTGGTATGAATGAAAGAACATTAGGATCGACCACCCATTGAGATGGGAAGAAAAACAAAGACCATTAGAAATATGGAGGAGAAGGGAAAGAGAGAGGGGAGAGGGGAGGGGGGTTCAATTTCGACTTGGATTGACAAAGAGGGATCCCCAGAGAGCTGCTAACTACTTCTCCCGTCAGAGATAACCCTATGGAGCTGGGATTTCTAATAGTATCTCTCATGCGACCCCATCTGGTGTGCTCCTCGCAATATAAATTAACCAATTCATATCAATAAACTTTTACAAAGGGTATTTTCTGAGGCAACCTAGCAAGGACGAGTTACAAAACCATCCCCCTTACTGATGACACACTCCCTCTATCCACACTCTATTACAGTGGAGGATGGGTTCAGACTTAAAGCAGAAAGGTTTCCTCACCTGACTCAGCTACTGCTTCTACCAGATCCAGTGGTCCTCATGGCCTCTTTGATTGACTCTCACCTGACACCCAAGTTCTCCCCTTCTTGAAGACAGTCTTAGGATCAGGAAAGAAGAAACAAAAGAAACTGAGGACCTAAGCATTCATGGCCATGTATATGGTCCTGATTGGTGCCCCCTCCCCCATTTGTTATTGCCTTCATCCTTCTCAGATTATTTATGTTTATAAGTAATATCCCACTCCCACCCCCCATATAAACTCCTTGGTGGCAAGACTGTTTTTCATTTTGCTTTTGTATGCTAGTTAGATTGGATTGGAAGTCTCTCCTGACATCTGCCTCAGAGTAGCTCTGAGTCTAACCAGGATGCAGTATTCCAGAAGGACCAGTCCAGAGCTCTTATTTTGGTCTGTTCAGTCCTTTAAGAAAATACAGAATTTCAGTTCTGCAAATCAACTGGTTCATCAGGTTTTTAAAAAACAAACAGAAACCCTGGTTCAATGACATAATTAGCAAATGGGTTCAATTTGGAGTTTAGCAAGTTACTGTTCTTCCTGGTTTATTTCAGTTCAGGTATTGCTGAAAGGAAAGGCTGGTAGGATGGAACCGGGCCTGGTGTCTACATACCCTTAAGCGAGGTGAGTTATTTGTTCTGGTGCCCAGGTGAAGCCTTCCAATTGACCACCTAGGAGCCCATTCTATGCTGAAGGAAGGGAGAGTCAAGGAGGTGGAAAAACTGGAGGAAATAATAAAACAGCTGACATTTACATAGTGTTTTAAAGTTTGCAAAAGGCTTTATTTACATCATCTCATTTGATCCTTAAGAGGATTATACCTTATAAGATAAGTACTACCGGTCTTATTGTCCCAGTTTTACGGAGTAGAAAATGGGCTAAGAGTTTAAATGACCTATCCTGGGTCCTAGAGCCAGTAAGAGTCAAAACAGAATTTGAACTTGGATCTTCCTAATTCCGCGATCAGCACTCTAGCCGCTACCAGCTCAATATGAGACTTTAACCTCTTAAAGTCTTGGTTTTCTTGTCTTTTTTTTTCTCTATCTTTTGTACAAACACAATGCAGGTGTGATTTTCTTTATAGAGTTCACCTTCCTTGGGAAAACCAAATCCTAATTTGAACATTGAAGATTTGCAGATTGAAATCCTTATGTGTCAGAGCTGCTAAGAGGATCCCAAGAAAGAGTTTTCAAGTGACCAACTAAAAGCATCAAGGAAATGTAAAGTGGGATGTAGAAAGGCATCATGGGCACAGGCCTTGGAGTTAGAAGAGTGTGAGAGAACAGACCTGGCTGCAGCCCCTTTACTGGCCATGTGACCATGGGCAAGGGACCAATTGTAGAGTCTCAGTTAACTTCATCTGTTAAAAAAGGATAATAATTTTGTAAAGTATAAAATATGATATAAACATGAGCTGCTACTGTTATTAATAATATTAATGATCCACCCTTAAAGTCCTACCTTTATGTCTCACCATAGCTGATAATCGGTCATTGGGTTTTTGAAAACTAGTGCAAGATCCATTCCTACAAAGAGAGAAAAACTTAGGTTACAAGCCTGGCTACAGACTGTGTGCCTGCCACCCAACTAGTTCAGAGAGGCGCATCACCAGAAAAATGGTCACTAGGTGATTAACTTTTTTTATTCTGTTCAATTCAATTCAACAAGCATTTATTTTTTGCTCCACACTGTGGATACAAAAAAGAAAAATGAAAACAGTCCCTGCCCCAAAACATTAACTCTTGAAGCCTGTCTAGCAAGGCATGGGAGGGGGTTCCATCTTGGTAGAATGAGAACCCATATTCATTACATCATTAGGATCTTTTAAATGTTGAAAATTGATGCTGAAATGATAATAATAATAATAAACAATAATGCAGTGCGTTCCAAATCCAGCTATGTCATTTTCTTTACCTCTTTCTGTGGATTGATGCTAAAATCAGAAACCAAGATTTATTCCTTTTGGACTAGTCAAGAAATATCCTCTTGCTCAGAGTCTGCCTTTCTAAACAGAAGGTTCCCAGTGTTTTGACTGCTGGGATCTTTTCCTGTCCCAACATGGAACAAGGGCTCTGATCCTGATCGTACTCCTGAGATACAGGCCCTATCATCCCAACTACTAATACACTCCCTCCAGAGCTACCTTTATTTGACTGTTTTGTAAATATTTGTATAATCCACTTCATATTTATGCTCTGTGTATTTATATATTATACTTGTTGTAAATCTTGTTAGAATGTAAGATCCTTGCAGGCAGAGCTTTTTTCCATCTTTGTACTTGTATGTATGTATTCCCAGTGCCTAGCATGGTGCTGTTGCCTAGCGGTTGATGACTGAATACTTATTGGTTGATTGACTTTACCTTTTTCCAGTTTATTTCCTTCATTCCCCCTGGTAGGTAGCAACCTTTTCAGCCCAACCTAATGAGGCCAGACTATACCTGTCCTTGATTCTTCACCCTTAATGCTGCCCAGAGTGCAGGGGAGAGCTTCTTTGGGTATAGAGGAAAATAAGGTCCTTTGATCTCTGAGTCCCAGACCTACTCTTTTTATTACATTCTAAACCACTCTCACCCAAACTTCCCATTAGAGGCTCCATCCCTCCTAGGAACCTTCCTGAGATCTGCATGAAGTAGCATCATCTCTCCTTCCTCATAACCACTACCATAAGCTCCCCTGAGTGGCTGCCCTTCCTTTTCTCCTGTCATTTACTGGAGCTTTCCAGACTTATCTAAGGACTACTGCTTACAGTCAGAATGCATTTCATCTGTACTATGTGCCAGGCACTGGGTTGATCTAGCAGTCTGATCAAATTTCACCAGAACAACTTTCCTTATACTCAGGATCCCTAACTTTGGAGCAATGATAACCAGATATCAGGGAATCACTTGTCCTGGCCTCATGGTCCTCATCATTGAAATAATAGGATAAAAAAAAAAACCAAACAGATTTTATCATGGTGGAGGTCACATTTGAATACTGTATATAAAGGGGAAGAAGGTACTTCCAAACACCTCCTTGAATACTTTCTAAGGGGATGAAAGCTATTTAGCTCCTCTTACCAGGAATGAAGCATGACAATATTGTTTGCTTTTGAGAAAGGGGGAGGAGACAGAGAGAGAGAGAGAGAGAGAGAGAGAGAGAGAGAGAGAGAGAGAGGAGAGAGGAGAGAGGAGAAGGAGGAGGAGGAGGAGGAGGAGGAGAAGGAAAGCGAGATCCTGTCCCTCACCCCTCACCTCTCCTCTCCTGCCAGGTCTTTCGCTGTCCCGGAAGGTGCTAGGGAAGGTGACTCATGGTGATAGGTGGGGGTCCATCTGTTGGCTGAAGTGGAAATTAATATGAGGTAGGGCTAGACAGAGGTTTTTCCGAGGTCCAGCTCAGTCTCAATCAGCTTTTTAATTCCAAATGAATGAGTCTAGCTTTGAAACTCCCACACAGATGAATGGACTGTGGAGAGTCATTATAGGGAGAATGGGGGTGGGGGGCGGCAAACAAAGCCTTTCCTCTACCTTGTACCTGCCTCACATGCTAATCTCACACACAATTATGACTCTCCCTTCTCCACCCTCAGAGAATTGTTATCTTTTCATCTTTTCAGCTCAAAGTTCTTCTTATCTGAGATTTCCCAACTCAAATTTCTCTCCTTTGCATCTCTTTTATTCTTTTCCTCTCTCCTTTTCTTCATTTCTGTCACTTTTTCTCCTCCCTCTTTGCTTTCCCTCTCCCCCCACCCCCGTCTTTTTGTCCTTTCCCATTCTGCTTCCAACTTCTTTCTTTTTACCATTACCCTCTCCTTTCTCTCTCTTCTTCTCTCGATTTGTCTCTCCTTTTCTCCTATTTCTCCCTCCTGTTCCCTTCACTCTTCCAAATCTCTCTTCCCTTCTCCCCCTTATCTCTCACTCTCCTCTTTCCCTCTTCCCTTTTTTCCATTTATCTCTCTGCCTTTCCCCTTTCTTTTCCCTTCCCTCTCCCCTCCTCCAGTCTCTCTTCTACTGTCTCCTTTCTCCCTCTTCTCCCACCTCTCCTCTCTTTCCCTTTCCTTTTTTCACTGTTTTTCTCTGCGTCTTCCCTTTCTCCTCCTTTTCTTCCTTGGCACTCTCCTAGGCTCTTTCTCACTCTCCCCCTCCCTTTTTCTCCCTCCTCCTCTTTCCCCTTTTCTCCATTTCTCTCTCTGCCTTTCCCCTCTCCCTCCTTCTTCTTCCCTCTGACCTCTTCCCACTCTTTCCTACTCTCTTCTTTTTTCCTCACTCTTATTTTCTCCCTCTCCCTTCTTTTTCTTTCCCTCCATTTTCTCCCTCTTTCCTTTTTTCTCTTTTCTCCATTTCTCTCTTTGCCTTTCCTTTTTTTCCCTCCCCCTCCTTCCCTCTACCCTCTCCCCCCTTTCCTACTCTCTTCTTTTTCCCTCCCTCTCTCCCTTTTTCTCCCTCTCCCTTCTCTTTCACTCCCTGCCCCACACAATGGTTTTGGCGGTTTTCTCCCCTCTTACAATGCCGCCATATGGCTCCATTATTCTAATATTCCCCAGATTTATGGCAACAATACTGAGAAATAATTAGGTGCTGCCGGGGTGTAAGCCTCAGTGTGAAAACACATCTGTTCTGAAAGGCTCCCTCTGGAAAAGGGAAGGAAAGTGTCACCAGCAATTTTCCTTCTAAAAAAACAAGTGGTAAGTACAACCAGGAACCGGGCTTTGTGCTCACAAAGGCTTTGTTGCTTCCTTGGCAGAAAAGCCTATTACTCAGAAAAGAGATGGGAGGTGGGCCAGGGGAGGGAGAAGGCACCTGTCCTATAGGACCAGCCATGTTGATAGATTCCCTCCTTATCCGGCCTGGGCAGACAGGCCTGGGGTTTGCAGCTCACTCGGTGTCCTTGCCCCCAGGGGAACAGAATGTGTGTTGGGTAAATTATCTTTAACAGATTCACACATGTGCTTGAACAGATCACACAGAGGCTCACATATGCACTCCATCTAAAATCACACACATTTCACTTCCACGTTACAGACACATTCTCACCCAGTCACAAAACATACAGCTCACAGTTCCCATAGAGCCTGAACTGGCAATCAGGAAGACTCCTCCGTTGAATCCCACCCCCAGATCTTGACTAGCTTGACTAGTTTGAGCTTAAGCAAGCCATTCAGCTTCCTTGAGGCTTAGTTTCCTGTCTGTAAAATGGAGATTATAATAGTTAGCATTTGCACAGTTCTTTAAGGTTTGCAAGATACTTTACAAATAGAATACGGTTTCATTTTATCCTCACAATAATCATGGCAGGTTAGTGATATTCTCATCCTCTTTTTTTACAGACGAGGAGATGGAGGAAGACAGGGATTAAATGATTTTTCCAAGGTCATGCAGCTAGCAAGTGTCTGAGGCAGATTTTGAATTCAAGTCTTCCTGACTCCTCTAGTTCCAGATCGCTAATCCACAGCCACTTAACTGCCTACCTAATGGCTAATTAGCTGGGCAGTAATGGCACCTACCTCACAAAGATTTTGTGAGGATCATAATAGGAAATGTTCCCAAAGTGCCGGGTAAATGTCAGCTTATACTATTATCATATAGTACCTATTCCTTCATAATTCATACAAACACGTACAAACATGTTGGATGCTTATTCACAACTCATACCCAAACTTAACAAAATAACTCCTCTTTCGAGCATTTTAAGGGTGACCAAGTATTTCCCTCAGACCAGCCCTATGAGGGAGTGAATGTCTATATTTTTATCACCATCTTGTAGGTGAGGAAAGTGAGGTTCAGAGAAGCAAATTCACTTGCCCAAGGTCACATAATGATTTAGGAACAATTGATACCTAAGGTCTGGATGTGAGTAAGGTTTTCTGATGTCTAAATCCAGGGCTCTGCATCATCACCATCACCATCAGTGAGCATGGCAGACGCACGCACTTGTCACATACTCCTTTAAATGTATTCACGCAAGCATATAGAGATAGAGTTGTCCATGGTCCCTCCCTCTGCAAGACCTGCTGATTTGGAGGGAGCTCATAGTCCATCATAATGGGAGTGCTAAGGTCCTAGCTTAAAGCTTTGTAGTCACGGATTGGGAAGACCTGTACTCAAATCTCACCTCAGGACTTGGCCCCTGCACAAATCATTTTGCCTCTCTGAGCCTCAATTTCCTCTACTGTAAAATGGGGATAACAGTAGCATTTACTCCACAAGTTGTGAGGCTCAAATAAAATAATGTCTTAAAGCCCTTTGTAAACCTTAAAGGCTATATGAGATGAGCTATAGCTATCATTTTCAAGTTCAAATACTTCAGCTGTTAATTGGTTAATTTAATTAACATTAACAGACTAGAAAAAATTAATAGCTAGTTGGGAACAAAAATTGGGCATACCTTAATTTCCTGGAGGTAGGGATGGAGCATGGCAAGAAGGGGAGGTCAGGACTGAAAGCAGAATTTGGGAGGAATCCCCCTTGACAGATGGTCATTTTGTGACTGTAGGCCAGATGAATTAATGAGTGAGTGAGAGAGTGAATGGAAAAATATTCATTAAGATGGAGCTATAGGATCTCTCTGAAATTCTTTGGGGCTCTTGGCTCCATTGCCTTTCTGGATTGGGAGGCAGGATAGGAGATCTTCTGGAGCTTGGATAACAGGGCCAGGGCCTGGGAATCCTTTCTTAGAGGGGTGTAGGAAGCCAGTTCCTGATAGGTAGACGGACAAGTCAGACTGGATGCCCTGGAGCGATTTATCATCTGACTGACCAAATGAATTCTAAGTGAGTGATTTCCTTTGGAATTTGCCAAAGGGCAACATGTGAGGAAACGAGGAAAAAGCCATCCTAGAAGGTTAGTGCTAAAACCAGAAAAAAATTGGGATGGTGGTCCGATCTTGAATAGTTTTGCTCTCTGTGTCCCTTCCCCATCACAGGCTATCTTGAGAAGGACTAAATGGTAGTAATGGGGAATGAAGCCACCATCAACAAGGCCATGCTATGCACTTAGTGTACAAATCTGTGTAAGCTGGAACCCTTGACCTCAATGACCTCACAAAATGTATTGATCACCCATATGATCAACTCCACAGGACAAACTTTATCACCCTCTGTACCTTCTTCACTCTCTTATTCAATTTTAACAGCTTTAAACTTTTGCTATAACATTAAACTGCTCTGATCTTGGCTCTTCAAGGACTCCAGGTCATCCAAAATGAGTGATTTTACTTCTTCTGAATAAAAATATTGGGCACCAAGGATTCTACAGTATGACATACCTCCTACTCTCAACACAATCCACCCCTGGGCCGGAGCCATCCCTATGTTAATTACTTTGGGGCTCTTTATTAACAAAAGATTCATTTCATTTGGTAGGGTACCTGGCCAATAAGAGCCCAGGACTTATAAGCATACACAGTGGGACCCATGTGATGAAAACTTACACAGGGATTTTGAAACTCTTACAAGTATTTTGTTTCCAGTCCACTAATCATGTAGTGAAGAAACAATCTTTTGATTAGCTGCTGAGCTAGAACTGGATCTTAAAAAGACATTGAAAGGCACTAAGGCACCAAATCAAGTCTCTCCCTTCCTCTTTTCTCCCCTCCCCCCTTTCTCTCTTTCCCTCCATCCTTCTCTCCCTGCTCCCACCCTCTTTTCTATTTTCCCCGCCTTTCCTCCATCTCTCTTTCTTTCTCTCTTCCCTTCCATCCCTTTCTCTCTTCTCCTGTCTGGCTGTGTTTGTGTGAGGAGGCAACAATGCTATAAGCCTCTGGGGGGGGGGGACGGGGATGGGACCAGTACCACTGACCTAACTCTCCCCATCCAGATTGACTTGTGGCCTTTGAACACAGGGCTCTATCTTTTTGTCTCTTTGCTTTTGTTCTTTCCCGCTCTTAGGTGATCAGACTAGCCTGGGACCTTGTGAACTTAGAAAGATTCGGAGAATAGGCCTTCAGAAGTCAGGGGCCAGCTTTTATAGGAAAATGAGCCTACTTTCTCTGAGAAGAGAGTGTACCCTAGGTACTGGGGAAAATGTTTGTATTTCTGTTCTGGCTATAAATTTTCAGTAAATGTCCTTTTGTGAAAGCTAATTAAACCTCATCAGTGAAATGAAACCAAGGTGCTAATCACTGGCCATTGATATTGGGGAGAACACACCCTGGGAGCTAGAGCTGATAGCTTTAGAGGAGAACTTCCTAACTTTGAAGGGGAGATGTAGCTTAGGGGGACCTGACTTATCAATACAAGTGGGAGTTGGGATAAAGATCCCCACTCTTTAAATAGACTAAATGGATCTGGCTGAAGCTTTATCTCAGTGATTTCCTCTCTGTCTCACAGAATCTTAGAGTTGGAAGAAATCATCTCATCCCACCAGAAAACTGGGGCCAGAAAGGTAAGTGATGACTAACGTGTGGGATAAAGACCACTACTCAACTTAATCAAGATAAAGACTCGGAGACCTTGAAAGCAGAAAGGAATTTACTGTTTTCTCGCAGGGGGTACAGAAGCAGGGCCACACAGGGAGTGCATGATGGGAGTGGCCCCTTCAGCCTTTTATCCCTAACTCAAGACCTGCCCCCCTCCCCAAACCCTAACCCCCTTCTCCTTTATCCCATTGGTTGTACAAGGATGTATAATCTATTTCATGAAAATCTACCCAGCAACATAGGCTTTTACTGTTTGTTTACCATATAAGAGAATAAGGTGCGCAGGGTGGTAGGAAGAAAGCAGTAGACCGGGATGGGGAGTCGTTGATAATATGTTTCTTTTCTATGCTCAAAAACAGGGTCCTGGTGACTGGGGGAAGGTCAAGTACAATGCAGGGTATACTGAAAAACATGTTTTCACAAAGTTGGCTAGCTGCAGGTACTGTTTTGTATGAGGGGGTACATTTTAACAGAACAGGGGATACAAGAAATCATTAACCCTTTTAGGAGGCTTCTCCTTCCCAGAGATCATCTCTCACACTAAGGTCACACTACAAGTTACTAACAAAGCCAGGAAGGAAGGAACCAAGTATTTCATAAACGTCTACTTATGTGGATCACTGTGCTAAGCACTGTACAAGTATTATCTCGTTTGATCCTCAGAACAGCTCTGGGATGTGGGTGCTATTATTATCACCCCCATTTTACAGTTGAGGAAACCGAGGTGGATGGCGGTTAAGTGACTTGCCCAAGGTCACACAGCTATATTTGAACTCAGGTGGCATGGTGGACAGAGCCGTGGGCCTGGGGTCAGGAAGACCTGAGTTCAAAACCATCCTCAGGAACTAATGACCTCTGGGCAAGTCATTTAACCCTGTTTGCCTCAGTTTCTTCACCTGCAAAATGAGCTGGAGAAGGAAATGGCAAAGCACTCCATCATCTTTGCCAAGAAAAACCCAGAAGGGGTCAGGGAGAGTCAGACGTGACTAAAAAAAGACTAAACAATAACTTCTTGATTCTGGGCCAGTGTGCTGTCCATTGCAATATCTAAGCCCTTGACTCCCCAAATAGTCTCTTTCTCCCGTATCATGCTATGTTCTTTTGGCTTTGTATTATTCCTACCACAGCTTGGCTTAGTGCATAGGGGTTTGATCTCAATGAAGAAGACTTGTGTTCAAGGTCAGCCAGTGATGCGTACTAGCTGTGTGACCCTGGGAAAGTCACTTAACCTCTCCCTGTCCCTAGATGACTCTAAGACTACAGGTTGCAAAGATGGTGCCCAAATGCATTGATTTCCTTTCTGGAAGCTCTTTACACCTACAAAATAACTGGTCTATAACCACTCCTCCCCACCCCACCCCCCAAAAAAGAAATTCCTAGTACCGCACCCTGGGCATAGGAGGAGCTAAATAAATGTTTACTGAACTGAATCTGCATTCCTTTTTGCTACCTTTTCCACTGTAAGTCTGCAGAGAGAATCAAGGCAACTGAAGCAGACTGGAGAGGAGCAGGCCTTGGTCTCCTCTGTATAGCCCAGAATCAGGCCAGAGTATTGTCCTGTCCCTGAGGAGATTCTTTTCTCCCCCATACTAAGCCCAGATGTTATCAGATGTTTTCCTGAGATTGGGTTTGGATGGGAAGAAGTGAAGAAAGACTACGAAGATGATGAACATGCTGGGTTTGGAAGGTACATTAAGCACCAATTATAGCGTAATCCCATTCTGGTCCTAGGTACTGTGCCCTCCAGAAGCTTACCCAGGGATGCCAGAGCTCATCCCTGCAATAAATAAATAAGTGTCATTCCTCAGGAAATTGAGGCATTGGGGCCTATATAGGGTAAGCATCTTGCTCATGGTAGAAATGGCTAGTTCTCCTGATTCCTTCATATTGTGACAGAAAGACCATTGGACTTAGAGCCAGTGACCCAAGTTTCAGTCCTGACTCTGTTACTATCTAGGTGTCCTTGGGTAAATCACTTCTCCACTCTGGGCCTCATCTACAGGTGTAGAGCATCTCTACCATCCCTTTGACCTTTAAATTCCGAGAACTCTTTCTACTATATTATAGTTATCTTACAGACAGGTGCTAAGGTGATAAATGGTAAAACAAAGAGAGGAAAAAGGACATGTCAATCACTTCCTCCTCCCACCTTCAGTGATGTTTATGGTGCCATTTCCCTAGCACTGGAAACTCCCAGGGCATGGAGCACAGCATCAGCTGATTGTGGTTTTTATGGCTATGATGACCCACAGGTAAACTCCAAGCATGCTTGGAAGTCAAAAGGCCAAAGTGGGGAAAAGTCCGTAAGGCAGTTTCTATTTTTAAACAGGTCTCTTATCTCTTATCTTTATTCTGTTCCCAAGCACCTGATATCTACTGAACTATTCCCCTCCTCTTATAGTCTTGAGGCTAACCAGAGCCTTGCATGATGGACAAATCCATTCCTGGGACTCCATGACATTGCCACCCCCCCATTCCCACCCCCAGGAGCCAGCAGGTGAGTTTGAAAAGAGCTCCATTTGGGGCCTCTTCAGATAGAGTGGGCTTCTATACATACAATTCAACCCACCTCTAAGCTTTTCCTCACATGGTCACCTCTTTTGTCACCCTGGGGTGCCTTTCCCATCCCCTCTACTCATCCTACCCCCCTTTCTACCCATCCTTCAAACCTCAGTTTATATCCCACCTTTCCTGGTGAATTCTTCCTCGACCACCACCACCACCAGCCTTTAATTATCATATAACTTTGTTCTCTGATGGCTTCCAATAGGCATGTATTAGTGTTTTGTCCTGAAATGGACCCCTTCAACTTCTCCCTCCATCCTTCTCCAGCACCTCCAGCTTGGGGGGAGTAAAAGGGATACTTTACTTGTTTACAGAAGGACACACCCAGGATCCAGGGCAATTGAGAGGCTGGAATGAGTCATTAGTATCAGGAGCAAGGCATTCTGGGGCCACTAACCTCAGCACAGTGAGCAGGAGATTGGGTCACACCTAGGCTGAAACTGGAGACCCAGAGATTATGTTAGGGAAATGCTAGTGGAAATATTAAGTCTCTGGCCCGACTGTTCACCTCCTGACCTATTTCTCACAATGTGCATTTATCTACCTTGTATTTTAACTTGTAAGTCTTTAATCCAACACCTTATTAACTCTCATTGCCTCCTCTCACACAATTCTTCACCCAACCTCCCCCATACACATTCGGTCAGAATTGCTCAGCTCAAAACTACACAACAACAACAGCTGTGATTAAGAGGCCTACTAGAGCACTAGGCTGGGAAGCACATAAGACCCATCTTCCGGAGTTCAAATCTGGCCCCCGACACTTCTGCATGACCCTGGGCAAGTCACTTAATCGGTTTGCGTCAGTTTCCTTGACTGTAAAATGAGCTGGAGAAGGAAATGGCAAACCAGTCCAGCATCTTTCCAAGAAAACCCATAATGAAATCATGAAGCGTCAAACATGACAGAAAAACAACAAAAACCACATGCCAGGCACTGTGCTGAGTGCTGGGGCTACAAAAAAAAAAAAGGCAAAAATACAAGCCCTGCTCTCAAGGGGCTTACAGTCTAATAGGAGAGATAACATGCAAACAACTACTTACAAACAAGATACAGCGAATACAGGATAAATTAGAGCTGATCAACAGAGGGAATTAAGAAGGATCAGGAAAGGCTTCTTGGAGAAGGTGGGATTTTAGCTGAGACTTGAAGGAAGCCAGGAGGTAGAAATGAGGAAGCATAGAGTTCTAGATACAAGGAAGAGCCAGGGGAAAACATTTAGTCAAGTTCTAGGGACAGCAAGGAGTCCTGTCACTAAATCCCAGAGTACTAGGTGTAGTATAAAGGTGTAAGAAGACCAGAAAGGTAGGAAGGGACAAGTCATAGAGGCAAACAGGATTTTGTATTTAGACCTAGGGTTAGTAGGCAGTTGCTGGAATTTATTGAATGGGAGCAAAGGGGAGGGTGGCATAGTTAGACTTGTACTTTAAGAAGATGAGTTTGACAACTAAATGGAGAGCCAATTGGAGAGGGGAGAGGCTTGAGGCAGGGACACCAAACAGCAGGCCATTTCAATAGCTGAGACTACTGAGAGACTATCATGAGATAATGAGATAATGAGAGTTTGAACTGGGTACCATGTACTCGAAGGAGCTTTTATGAGAGATGTAATGGAGGTAGAAATGACATGACTGCTAACTTGGGGGGGGCGGGGTGGGAGTTGAGAGAAAGTTAAGGATGATACCAAGGTTGTAAGCCCTGGTGACCTGGTAAAAGAATTACAGTATTCTTGATAGTTTGCAGAATATCTATTATTTAATTTGGGCCTCATAACCTGTTGAGATAGGTACTAAAGTATTCTTACTCCCCAAAACAGGTTCAGAAAAGCCACAAGGTGATATAGCTGGTAAGTGTCACAAGTGGGATATGGTTTGTGTCTGCACAACCTGCAGCCTGCCAAAGGATTTCAGGCGAGGGCAGCCTAAAATCTTTTGGAGCGCCTGCTTCAAACAGTAACTCTCACTAGGTCATTTTTCCTTGAGAGATACAGGCTCCTATGATACTCGTAAGTATGGTGGATCTAACATATAGTGCGATGTCAAGGTGTGTCCAAAGTCCCTGCTGATCTCTTTCAAAAGACCTCCCCAACAAATACCCTGATCCCTTCTATTCTGTTGCCAGGGGACAAAATCTGTGTGTTACTATAGTTTCAGAAACCAGGCAAGTCCTCGTGAAGTAGGGAGCATAGGAGTCTTAAGAGTTCACATTTGTATAACATTTCATAATTATAAAGTACTTTTTAAAAATCATTACAAAAGTACCCTCATTTCTCATGAAGCTAAATGCCTGGGTTTCAAGATCTTGAGAAACTTAACATTTGGATGGAATCAGCTGTGAAACTCTCACCTACTTAGCACCCCCTGCTCCTGCTCTGGGACCCTTCCCTCTCTCAGATTAGAGAGGGTGGATGTTGGACATTGGCGGTTCCTCCCAGATACTCCACCTTTAAGGGAGGGCAACTGAGGAATTCACTTCATCATTTCCCACCCAGCTGACCTCCTGGATTTTATGTTCTCCAGAAACTTATTCTACAAGCTGAAATCAACTCAAACACATACCTTCCTGGATTATTTCCCACCCCAACTTCAAGAGTTCATTATGCCCCTCCAGGTAACCTTCCCTTGCTCCACACTCCAGCCCAATTTTCAGTTCCTTTTTATGTGTCAGTAGGTGCTTAATAAATTGACTAACTTATCTCACTCCATCAGCTATGAAGTGGGCAGAGGGACTAATATTAGACCCATTTTACAGATGAACAAACTGAAACTCAGAGAGGTAAGGTGATTTAGGACACTCAGTAAATGGTGGAGGTGGGATTTGAATTAGTGTTCTGTCTCTAATCCAGTGGTTCTTCTACACTGAAATGTAAGTCACCTCTATCGGAATGCTTCTTGAGAGCTCACTGTGAAAGGGAATAGTGAAAAAGACTGTATACGGAGAGCCTCAAAGAAACCATAGGGAGCTATTGAAGGTTTTTCAGCAGGGTGGTGATATATGCATAACTGCACATGAGGAAGATCTATCTGGCACCAATGTTGTAGTACGTGCCTCAGAAAGGGAGGCCACACCATGGAGCAAGGGGAAAGGGGCGGTTAAAAGAAGAAGACTGGGAGTGTCTGAGACCAATCCGGGGTGGCCTCCTCCCTCCTTTGTGTGTGGATATTGAGATCCTGTGGGGGTAGAGAGTGAGGGGAATTATAAAAATTGTTCAAAAATAAGCCAGCCTCTGCTGTGCTTGTTCTGAGCTTGGTACCCAACGTTTACCTTGGTGCTGACGAGTGAAAACTAGTCGGGATAACTCTTGGGAAAGAGGCCCTGGAAAGATGCTGGCAGCTGATGGCCTGTGTGTCTGTCACACAATCGGCACTGTAGGAGGAAGCCAGCAAGGAAGTTGCTCAAATGATTATCCTTTGAAGGTCTTTGGGTACCCCACCCTTAGATGGAGACAGAACCAAAGGGAAGAGGGACCTTTGTATGAACCTCAGCTTGAAAATGGGTGTGTGTATAGATAGGGTTGTGGGGGGTAGGGAGGGAGTTGGAGGTAGGAGCAATAGGGTCCTCATGTGGGCAGATGGTATGTGTATAATTTGCATGTGTGAGGCAAGTCAGACTAAATACAGAGATCAGAGTTCATGAAGTATTAGAGCTAGAAAGGACCTCGGAAATAATAGTTCAACACGAACATTTTATTATTAGTAATAAATTTAAAATTAATTATACAAATAATTGCTGGCACTTATATAGTGATTTAAGGTTGACAAAGCATTTTACATGAATTATTTCATTTGAACCTCACACTAATCTTGTAAAGTAGCTAGTTCATATATTATAATCTTGAATTTACAGATTCAGAGACTGCGCCTGAGAGAAGCCATGACTTTCTTAATCACACAGGTGAACTACTTCTGAACTACTCCTGACTTCAACTCTGGGGATCCTCACACTACAGCTGGTTTGCTGGAGGGAAACTGAGACTCCAGGCTGCATGTACATACCTGGGCTGCTACTTGGTGCCTCTGTCTTCATGGGAGGAGAGGATGGAAACAGCTACTAAGACCCTGTCCATTAATTCCAGAGTGTGTATGTGCCCAAGCGCACGCACACAGGCAGGCAATCCAATTGGTCTGGGGAGTTAAGAGG
>CM053624.1:79142247-79175991 GCA_028646595.1 Phalanger gymnotis | reverse complement strand
GAATATGAGAGAGAGAGAGAGAGAGAGAGAGAGAGAGAGAGAGAGAGAGAGAGAGAGAGAGAGAGACAGAGAGACAGAGAGACAGAGAGAGACAGAGAGAGACAGAGAGAGACAGAGACAGAGAGAGAGAGAGAGAGACAGAGAGAGACAGAAAGAGAAACACAACCTTAAGGAGAAACTGAGACTCCTTTCCCAAGGGGACACTTTCGCAACCTGTACTCTTGCAGGCCTGGTGTAGAGGATGATGTGGACGTTCAGTGAAGGGACTTAGGAATTTCAGAGAAAGTTATGGGATATAGCTAGCATTTCTGTTATGCTCTAAGGTTTGCAAAGTGCCTTATACATATTATCTCATTTATTCTCACAACTGCCTTTTAGATAAGTACTATTATTATTATCTCCACTGAGGCAGACCGAGGTGAAGTGACATACCCAGGGTCACACAACCAGTAAGTGTCTGAGAATACTTTTGATCTCAGGTCTTCCTGACTCCAGGTGCCGTGCTGCATCCACTGAACCACCTAGCTGCCTCTCATCATGTTAAAAAGATAATGGGAGGAGCCCATCCTCTGTTCCTACAAATAATACAATGTCATGGACTGGCTGAATTATCTCTCACAATCAGCCCAGGCCACAGGAGTTTGGACTGACAATTTTAGCAACCAGTGGCACCACAACACAAAAGAAAAAGAGGGAGTCCTTGCTTTGCACCCTTCAATTCATTCAATGTAAGGAAATGGTCCCAGAGAGCAGTCTGAGAATGCAAAGAGTTTTCAGCCACTTTAGAAACGCTGGAACCACAGTAGATATGAATGAATCCTCAGTCATTTCATGTCTTCTTCATCACCTCCATGAGTAAAAGAGAGCCTACTAATGGGGCTCATTTATAGCCAAATGGGGCAATGTTTCCAGTTGCCTCCAACAGATAAAGATAGAATGCCAGATATATTGGTCTGGTTCTCTTGTCAGGATAATTCCCAAGTACGGTATTGCAAGAGAATAATGAGGCCATTGGCCTAGGAGCCTGAAGTGTAGCAGTAACCGTGTTCTTAGTTAGTAAAGCTCCTATTTATTATGGTCCTATTATATGTCTCCTCATTTATTAAGCTCCTTTTATGAGTCTGGCACTGTGCTAAGCACTAGGCATACCAAGAAGAGTAAAAGGTAGTTCCTGCTCTCAAGGAGCTCACAATCTAATGGGGAAGAAAGCATTCAAATTATGTACAAATAAGCTACCTGTAGGATAAGTAAAACAGAGGGAGGATACTACAATTAAAAGGGATAGGGAAAGGCTTTCTGTAAAAGGTGTGATTTTAGCTGGGAATTGAAGGAAACCAAGGGGTTGGTCACTGTACATTTTTTTACCTTTATTAATTAACATGTATTAATTTTTTTCCTTTTCACCCACTTAATTAAAAAAAAAAAGAAAACTAGTAGCAAACATGCATAGTCAAGCCAAACAAATTCCCACTTCATCTATGTTCAAAAATGTGTGTCCAATTCTTCATCTTGAATCCATCAGCTCTCTTCCGGGAAGTGTAAGACATAGACAAGCAGCAGCCTTCTAGAATTATGGCTGGTCACTGCACTGATCATAGTTTTTGAGTGTGTCAGTTATTTGCCCTTACAATGTTCTTATTGTTATACAAATTTTTGTCTTGTTTCTGTTCACTTCTTTCTGCATCAGTTCATACAAGTCTTCCTGTGTTTCTCTAAACCCATCTCTCCTATAATTTTTTACGACACAATAGTATAGTTACGTTTATATGCTATTTTGTTGTTGTTGTCGTTTAGCCACTCTGCAATTGATAGGTACCTCTTTGGTTTCCAGTTTTTGTCCACTACAAAAAGAGCTGCTATATATATTTTTGTATATAGGTGTACATTTCCTCTGTCTTTGAACTCACTTCTGATCTGAGGGCTGGCAGGTTTAGGGAAAGTATCAAGAGCAGAGCCCAGTATATACATAACTGGCTACCCACATGGAATTATTTGAAGGATCCTGGAAAGTCCTTTCCACCTCCCCCAATCAAAAAATCTTGCTGTCTAGATGACTCAGTTCTCCTCCATTACCACCACCACCATCTTAGAGGTTCTTTTATTTGGGTTATGAGATTGTCGCCTTGTAAATTCAATTTAATTACAAACATTTAAGTTCATGTTATATACCAGGCACTATACTCAGTCCCAGGGCTACAAAGATTAAAAAGACAGACCCTGCCCTCAAAGAGCTTACATTTTATTGAGAGGAAACCTGTTCACAGATAAATAAATAGTATACATATACCAAATGAATACAAAGTGATTTGCAGGGAGAGAGGGAGGAGTGGAATCACCAACAAATATTCCTGGAAAGAGTAAGACCATGAGGTATTATTGGTTGCTAGCACTTTAAGACAAATTAGTTTATCAGACTCTTTTGGGATGCCCCAAAGTTGCCTTGGTCTCAGAGGAGGTAGAAAGGATAAACATGAAGGTGCTTTCCTGGGGCAGACAAAGACAAACTTGGCCGACTTCATAATTCTGTCTTGACTGAGAACTACTTAGAGTCCAAACCCACTAGTGGAGAGGATGTGATTCTCTAGAAGCCTGCAAAAGACAAGCACAGGACTGAAGAAGAAAAGAACCTGTTTTTGCAGTTTGAACTAGCTGGGTGCTGAGCAGGGGCCAGTGGTCAAAGAGCATCCCTTGGACCAGCTCCAACAGGATTTCCTTTGTCTATTGACATGTTTCTGGAGGAAATCAGGCCTTATTCCCAGGTTTGGAGAGGAAATCACCTCTGACATTTGACTCTAGCATAGAGCTTCCATTCCCTCCTTCTTCCTAGGCCTGCCTCCACACCCTGTGGTGGGAACTAAGCAAGAAGTTGGGGGAATAGCTTTCTCATCCATCTCCTCTCCATTCCTGGCCTTACTCCAGGCTCTTGTCACTGCTCACTTTGATGACTTCAGTAACCTGCAAAAAGGTCTTCTTACCTTTGGTCTCTTCCAGTTTCTAATCTCTTCCCCTTCCAATCTTCCTAACACACATGGTTCTGATTCTAACTTGCTCTTGCCCAAAAACTACATTACCTACAGAATTAAGTCCAAGCTCTCCAACTTGTCATTCAAAGTCCTCCAAAATTTGGACAAAACCTACCTTTCTAATTTTATCTCCCACTGTTGCCTTTCCATTGGGCAGCTAAGTGGCACAGAGGATAGAGCCCTGGGCCTGGAGTCAGCAAGACTCATTTTCCTGAGTTTAAATCTGGCCTCAGACACTTACTAGCTGTGGGACCCTGTGCAAGTCACTTAACCTTGCCCCTGTTTCCTCACCTGTAAAATGAGCTGGAGAAGGAAATGGCAAACCGCTCCAATAACTTTGCCAAGAAAACCCCACATGGGGTCACGAAGAGTCTCACACGACAGAACAACATTCCCCTACATGAATGCTATGCTAGTCACACCAGACAGCCCCACCTTCTCTTTGAGGCCTTTCTTGATTCCTCTAGCTGCTATCTTACTCTCCTTCCTAAAACTACTTCATCTTCATCTTGTATATAATCTATATATATTCATGTATGTACAATTGTTTCCTCATTAGAATGCAAGCTTCTTGGGAGGGCTGGGACTGTCTATCTTTTGTCTTTATATCTCCAGAGCTTAGCACTATGTTTAGCACACAGTTAAGTCTTTGATAAATATTTGTCGATTGATTGACCCTTTGGTTTTTTATTTACATGCCTTTGCTTACGTCATCTCCAAAGCCTTGTCTTAACTCCATCTCTGTCTATCAAAATTCTGTCTATCCTTCAAGAACTAACTCAAACATTTTTGCCTTGAAGATTTCCCTCATCTTTCACCAGCTAGAAGTGATCTCTCACTCCTCAGAATTTCTATACCACTTTGAGAGAAATGATGATTAAATAGCCAGTTGTTGGAGAGATCCAGGGTTATTTCGTTTTTAAGGAAATCTGTCCTTGTCCAAAAATTTATCCCACCTAGACCATCTTATCTAGGGGGAGTTACTGCCCCATCCAACTAGAGAACATTACAAAGAATTTAATCTAAGGTGAATTCCGGCCCATTGTGTTCTACTCAGGCTTGGTTGGGGGATATGGGTATATCCTTTGTCTAAATTGTCGAAAGCTAGGGGTGGTTTGGGAGGATAATGATCAAAGTCACATCCCCCAGCTCCTTATTAGAATGGTCTACCTCTCATTACAATATTTGTTCTCATTAATTATTAACCAATAATTGTTGATTTCCACCCTCAAGAATACTACTCTTCCAAGGGCCTGTAAGTGTTGAATACATCCCATGAGGAGGTCTTTGACATTTGACCCAACACTTTATTGAATGTTTTATATATCACAACTTTGTATCTATTTCTATACTCATCAAATTCTGCCCCATTTGTCAGTTATAGAATATAACCTCCTCAAGGACAGGAACTGTGTCTTACCTATTTCTATAGCGTTTGTTTCACTAAGCAGAGGGCTCTATATGAGAGGTACTTAGCAAATGGGGCCTATAGGGCATTCAGAGAGGACTAGCACTTCTGGTGTGAAAACTTACCTCTTGGGTGAGAACTTACAGAGCCCTTTTCCAGGCTGCTCATCCACCACTGTTGACCCCTCCCTCTCCACCCCCCCACCCCCTCACATGCCACGATGACTCTCACCTGTGGCTCCAAGAAGCTGTAGAATGCACAGCAGCCACACCCTGGTAAAGGGTCTCCGCAGACAGGCTAAATCAGATTGAGGGTAACTGAAAGGCTTCCAACCTGTTGGTGAGGTAGGGGGATGTCTCCCCCAAGCATGTGAAGACTGTACCCAGTGGAATGGGTAGATGAGAACAATTTGTTACAATGCCCATGAAGACTCTTAGAGCTTAGTCAGACACCAAAGACATCAAGGTCATCTTCTGCATCTGGAGCCATCATCAGTCTTCTGGACCTTTGTCTTGCCTCTGGACTTCAATGACTCAGGAAGAAAGTGAGGCTGATGACTTTGTGCAACGGTTCCTCACTTAATCCATTTTATTCTCAAGTCAAGATATCACCCTGTGTTGTCACTGCTCCTCTTTGAAAACAAAAGACAAACCATAATGAACCACAGCAAATTTATGTTTTCAAGTATCCAACCTCTATTCATCCATCTTTTAAGACCCACTTCTTAAACTTCTTTTGTTAGAAGTAGTGTGTTTAGGTGGAAAAAACCAGACAGACTTAAGTCCTGGGTTTGAGTCTTTGGTCTGCCATCTATTGGCTGTGTGACTTTGGGTAAGACCACTCTGAGTTAACACGACTTCACCTAGGAGTCAATAACACTTACATGGGGTTGTTGTAAAGAAAGCACTTAGCAATGAAGCAGATTGGTGTAGTGAAGAGAGTCAGTCTTGGACTCAGGAAAACCTGGGTTCAAATCCTTACCTGACTGTGACCTTAAACTTACTCTCTTCTCAATTACTAAGCCTCTCAGTGTCACAGGCAGGCAATTCTCCATTGGCCTGTTAAGAGAGAGCTTCTTCCCCTAGATTTCCCTTTGCCAAAGAAATCACAAATCTGGTTCAAAAGATATTTTTATTAAGCTATTATCCAGACAATGCAATTTAGCTCTTAGCAAATAGGCTGCTTTGTGCCATTCTCCACTTCAATGCGTACATATGTTAAGAGATCAAAGATCTCTTCCCCTACTAGAGATGTTCTCTCAGCGCCTAGCACAGTGTCAGGCAAGGAATAGGGGCTTAATAAGCATTTATGGCCTTTATCTGCCATAGTAGTTGGGGAGACAAGACGCCCTTATTCATACAGGCTATATTTATGGCAGCTGGAGGGCACAGGGGCTAGTGTGCTATAAGTCAGGAAAACCTGACTTAAAATCCTGCCTCAAACACTTAGTGGTTGTGTGACCCTGGGCAAGTGTCTTAGGTTCCTCATTCTATGAAATGGGAATGATAATAGCACTTCTCTTCCAGGACTGTGGTGAGAATGAAAAGAGAGTATTTGCAAAGCAAACCTTGAAGCACGACAAAATGCTAGCTAGCTATTATCATTTGATTCTCACTCAGAGGGAGGATCCTGGAAAGGAAAACTCTACTCTCTGGCCCTCTGGTTTTTTTTTTGCCGCTTTTGTCCCGTGTAATTAAAGTCAATGGCAGTATGAAAGTGCTCCAGGGTGATTAAAAATTAATTCAGCATTCAACACTAACGGAAATGAAATACATTGGGAAACGTATTTTGCATGCCTAGCAAGATGTAATTAGAAGATGGAACTGCTGGGAGAAGAGTAAGAAACTAATGCATTTTTGCAGCCACAGTGGTGTCAGTAGGAAAGGGATTGCTGCAGTTGAAAGGGAATGAACCTTCTCTTTCTCCTAAACATCTCTCTGCTTCTAGGAGCAATTAATGTGCGTTCATAGGAGGTTTTCAATTAAAAATTTCTAAGAATTCATGGTGATCTTCTCTCTGTTCCAGTTGGTTTAAAACCCTATTCCCCAATATGTACCACTTTGCCCCTAGGAGAGCATCTCTCATTCTACCCCTCCCCCCTTTGAATCCGGTGCCATCTGTAGCTAACTCTCCTCTCTCCTGGCTTGGCCCCAAGGTGCCTCCACCCCTCCACCTCATCCCTTCAGAGTCTCTGGCTCAGGCTCTCTGTCCTCTGTCTCTCTGTCTCCATGTCTCTGTTTCTCTTTCTCTCTCTCTCTCTCTCTCTCTCTCTCTCTCTCTCTCTCTCTCTCTCTCTCTCTCTTTTTCTCTCTATCACTTTGCTTCCAGCTCCTGTTCTTCATTCTCTCCAGGTGTCCTTCCAGTGGATTGTCAAGACCTCTGGGGACAGTTTCCGCTCTCATCTCTCAGCAACAGCTCTTCTTCTTGAGATGCCAGCTGGGAGACTGGGTGTTCCGGGAAGCCTAACTCCTGCCAGTACCCTACCCCCCCCCCCCCATGGATATTTCCTTTCCCCATCCCAAAAAATCTGCCAGCCGGGCCTCACACCTCAAAGCCCCTTCCAACTTGCCCATCTGGTGTCTTTGGGTATTTACAGGATGGAGAAAAAGGTTAACCCTTGAAAGCCTGGATCACTGGCTTTAAGAGCTTAGACCAGAGGAAGGAGAGACTGACTGTTTATGTCACTTTGGATGATACCCAACACTTTGCCTCCTAGGACTGTTGCTTAATGGTGGCTTCTTGAGGAGGCAGAGAATAAACCCAAGGCATATCCTGGCCTTTCAGAGTTACAGTAAAAACTGAACTCTTTGACTTGGCATTCAAGGCCTTCCAGTCTGGTTCTGTCCCTATCCTTTTCATCAATCAACCACTCATCGAATACTTACTAATCATCACAGGCCCAGTGTGAGACACTGGGGATCCCAAATCAAAAGTGAAACATTATCTGACCTGAAGGGGTTTGCATTCTATGGGGAGAGACTAACATATACATATATAGCTATATTCACAATAAACACAAAATAAATGCAATGGAATTCTGAGAGGAGAAAGAACTATACTTCATTTCCTTTATACTTCGGTCAAACCCAGTTTCTCGCCATTCTCTGAACATATAACTTGATTTATTTGATCTGTGTCTTTGCCTATATCATTTCCAATGCCCAAATTACTCTTCTCCCAAATTTCCACCAGTTGAAATAGAACCCAAAATTCAAAACCCAGTTAGCAGCAAATAACCTTCTCTAATCTCCCTTCCACCCCCACCCCCCTGCCAGAAGTAATGTCTTATCGTTACATTTAGCACACTTTTCTTTTATATTGTGTTTGTCTTTGCTGGTCTTCTCCCCTATTAGACTGTAAACACCTTGAGGGTAGGAATTTGGCTTTCCTCTTTCAATCTGCCTTGGAACCTAGAACAATGCCTTGCTCTTAGTAAAGTAAGAGTTCAGTAAATGTTTGTTGAATTTTAAAGGAATTCCCATAATGCACCTCCTTTCCCATTAAGTACGGTATTTGAGACTGCAGAGCCCAACTCAGCTACCCAGAAGACTGTTGCTGATATTCTTCTGGGAACCACAGGATAATAAGTTAGGAGCTGTATAGAGCTTTAGAAATTTTCTAATTCAACTATTACCAAAGGCGTATTAAAAACATGCATAACTTTTGATCTAGCAATACTGCGACTAGGTCTGGATCCCAAAAGAGATAAAAAACAAAAAGGAAAAGGACCTATATGTACAAAAATATTTATAGCAGCTCTTTTTTGGTGGCAAAGAATTGGAAGTTGAGGGGATGCCCATCGGTTGGGGAATGGCTAAACAAGTTGTAGTATATGATGGTGATGGAATACTATCGTGCTCTAAGAAATGATGAGCAAATGCTCTCAGGAAAACCTGGGAAGACTTACATGAACTGATGCAAAGTGAAATGTGCAGAACCAGGAGAACATTGTACACAGTAACAGCAATATTATATGATGATCAACTGTGAATGACTTAGCTATTTTCAGCAACACAATGATCTAAGACAACTCTGAAGGACTTATGATGAAAAATGCTATCCATCCTCAGAGAAAGAACTAATAGAGTCTGAATACAGATCGAAGCATACTTTTTTTTTTAACTTTATTTGTCTTGGGTTTTTATTTTGGTCTATGTTTTCTTTTACAACATGACTAATATGAAAATATGTTTTGCATGACTACACATGTATAACCTATTTTAAATTGCTTTCTCAATGAAGGAGGTGGGAAGGGAAAGAGAGAATTTGGAAGTCACTTTTAAAAACAAGTGTTGAAAATTGTTTTTGTATGTAATGGGGGGAAAAATAAAATACTAAGTAAAAAAAAAAGAATAACAAAATTAATAAAGCCAAAGTAACTAGGGAAAAAAAAAGAAATTCTCTAGTTCGACTCCCTCATTTTACAGATAGAGAAACTGAGGAGACCTATTGAGGTTAAATTACTTGCTCAAGGTCACATAGATGGTCCTCTGTCTTCAAATTCAACATTCTTTCCACTGCATCATAGTGGTGATAGCGGTGATGTAAATTATGGAATGTTCAGACTGGAGGGGACTTTAGATATCTAGTCTGTTCTCATTTTACAGTTGAGGAAACTGAGGCCTAGAGAGGTGTTGGGACATGTAATTATATCCTTCACAGAATCCATGATAGTTCTGGACAAATAAACAGTCACTCAACCAATCAACAATTATAGGGAATATAGGGAACTTTCCCAGGTGATTTGGAGATGTAGAGAACTACAACAGATACTGGACTGTAGTTGGGAAGAAGAGATGTAGATACAGATTTAATGGAAACTGACATGCATAGAGTGTCTCTGATGATGTCCTCCCATGGGTATCATGTAGAGAATCTGCATCTAGGAGAATTGTAATGGCACGTGATGGAAGTCCCTTGGAAAGACTGTGGAGCATGTGTAGACGTTCTGCAACTGGTTCTGTTCAGCTAACCACATAGTTAGGAGAAGTCCTTTTCGATTTGCTGGAAACACCTATAAAGAGTCGACCTCAGCCATTCTCTTGGATTCAATCTCTTGGCTGTTCTGCTCCTGATTTGACTTTGCTCCAAGCATCTGATAAGAGACAGTGCTATACAGGGAAAGACCTTGGACCTTCTCCCTTACAAATGCTATCTAACCCTATGAATTATAGACCTAGATTCTTTACCTGGCTCAGCATTTGTTATTTCATTTTAGATGAAGAAAGAGTGATATCCTAGAGTCTCAATATTCAGATTTTTCAACTGTCTTTTCATCGACACCTTGAGAATCAAGGAGAGACCTTTGGGACTCAGCTGGACACATCAGTCAGGGACACTACATTTTGGCATCAACATTTGAGACCAATGCTATACAGCAACTGAGGTAAGTTTGAACCCACTCTCCCTAGAGACCAAGGTGGGATAGGGGAGAGTGTGCCATGAGGTATTGGTGGAAGTACATGTTTGTTCTTAGTATATTTTCAAAGTATGGAATGGGGCGTCAGTCACTGGCACCTAACGGGAGGTGGGGGGGTGGGAGACCACCATTTGGGGCTGATGGCAATAGATTAGAAACACCTTTCTCTAACCCTTCTTAATTCTAGTGTTAATTATTTCCTCTTTATCTAGTATATAGCTTGTTTGTGCATATATGTTTGTTCGTTGTCTCCTTATTAGATTGTGAGCTCCTTTGCCTCTTTTTGGATCCCTAGCACTTAGCACAGTGGCTGGCACATAGTAGGTGCTTTTTTGGTTGTTCAGTTGTTTTTCAGTTGTGTCTGACTCCTCATGACCCATTTGGGGTTTTCTTGGCAAAAATACTGGAGTGGTTTGCCATTTCCTTCTCTAGCTCATTACAGATGAGGAAACCAAGGCAAACAGGGTTAAGTGACTTGCCCAGGGTCACATAGCTAGGACTCAGAAAGATGCATCTTTGACTCCAGGCCTGACATTCTATCTACCATGCCACCTAGCTGCCCTCTTTTATTAAGTAGGTGCTTAATAAATGTTTATTGACTGACTGATTGGAGAGTGTGGTATGGGAAAGGGACCAGCCCGGAAGTGGGGGATGAAGAAGCCGAATAGAAAAGTATCATTAAGTCATAATCAGGTATAGGCTAACCTAGGAGTGAGTATAGCAAGCTTAGACTAGTTGGGGCAAAAAGAAACTGAGAGTTGCTGATATGGGGTGAGGGGAGGGAGGAGATGGAAGGCTGACTGGCAATAGGTCCCATGGAGACAGGGGAAGGATTGGAAAGAGAACTTTCAGTATGGAATAGTAACCATTCAGTTACCCCAAAATACCCATTCAGTCCAAATGTTTGAATTCTGATGAATAGGCAAACCAGATCCCAATCTTTTGAGAAGGCAAAGAAGTGGGGTGAAGTGAAGATTTGGGGCTGAGAGAGGTTGGTCTTTCGCCAGTGAGGAGTTCCTTACTTTTGCCAGTGGTTTTTCACACCTGGGCTAAGTAGGGATTTGTGTCTCTGTATGGAGGGGGTATGGGGAAAGGGATACAGTGTTTTTTCTCATTCTCCTTTTCATCCTTCCTCTTCCTCTGTCTGGTAACTGGCTGAACTTGTAAATCCAAGCTTCCTTCCATCTATCCCTTCCTCTGACTCAACGGAAGGGGAGTGCCAAGGAGAACCACCCTGTTTCTTTTCCACTCCATAGCATCCCTGGCCTGGAGCTCTGCCCCCAGGGCCTTCCTGTGTGTTTCCTAAATTCAACAAACATTTCTCAAATGCCTGCTATGTGCATGGCACTGTGCTTATGACCGGGGATACAAAGATAAAAATGAAACCAGTCTCACCTTGGAGGTAAGGTACATTCTGCAGGTGATATACAGTAGGCCCATGAGGTAAATGCAACACAGGAAGAGAGTGTTCCTAATTAGGGCTAGGTGTGAAACAGATAGGTGGAGGGAATTCCCAAATAAAGAAACTCCCTCTACCAAAGCAGATTGGCACCTTCAATGCAACTTTTAGTGGCAGAAATTTACAATGAGAGGTGAAGTGATTTGCCCAAAGTCACAGGTAGGTAAACAAGCATTAAGTGCTACTATGTGTCAGGTACCAGGCTAAGCATTTTACAATGATTGTTCTTCATAACAGCCTCCGAGGGAAGTGCTGAAGGGAGCTGAAAGGTTTAGCATGCGGAAAGAAAACCCTGTGGGCCCTTGAATGCTCCAGTCACGAGTCAGATAGACAGGGGTTCTTAGAATTCCTTCAGAGTCTAGGCCTGCACACTCATGGATATTCATCCATTTTTCTTTCTCTCTATTGTACATTGCTCTTCCCAATTTGGGTGAGGGACTACTCTGACAGGCCAGCATCAAATGGGCACAGGGCAAAAGGTCAGTGAAGGCATGTTAGTTGAGTGAATGATCGGTTAGGGGCTTTGAGCCTCCCATTCTTCTTTTGCCTTTGGACATAAGGTTGGATTATGAGTAGAAGGGACCTTGGAGCTTCTAATCCAATCCTCTTGTTTTACAGATGAGGAAACTGAGGCCTGCAGGGAGTAAATGACTTTGCAATAGAAATGTCATGTTTGACTTTCAAAGCCCTTCACCTTTCCAGTCTTCTTATCCTTCACACCCCTCCAAGTATCCTATGATCTAGTGACATTGGAAGCCTTGCCGTTCTTCGCACAAGACGCTCCATCTCCCAATTCCATCCTGTCAATCTCTGCTAAAATCCCTTCTCCAAGAAGCCTTTCAGTCTCCTACAATGGGGTGCCATCCTTTTGAAAATGCCTCCAACTTAGCCCATAGATATTGTGTTTGTACGCAGCTGTTTGCTCCCATTTCCTGCCATTAGAATGCGGACGGGGACCTTTCCGCTTCTCTTTGTATCCCTAGCATTTAGTAAAGAGCTTAGCAATGAGTAAGCACTTAATAAGTGTTTGTTGACTTGATTTGTTAATGACTGTTGAAGATCACACTGACCCAAAGTGACCATCAGGACTTGAATTCAGGCCCCCTGACTCTAAATTTAGCCCTCTTTTCACAGTATTATGCAGGAGGAAAGAGGAAAAAAGGACTAGCTGTGATGTAAGTCATAGAAATGTATCTTCCACTACCGGGTTATTTGTTCCAAATAGTTCAGATGGTTTTCTTCCTTTCTGCGGCTCTCTCCTATTTCTCATCATGCCCTCCAGCCTCACTTCTCTCCACACACCCACCTGCCCATGCTAGAGCCCAATGATTCCTCTCCCTTTTTCAAGTAGACAGGCTGCACATGCTTGGAGGCAGTGACCGGCTCTTAGTCAGGACTTCATTCTCCTCCTTCCTAGGCCAGGCTTCACCCTATCCCTCTGCAGAATCCCTCCTCACTGATGCCTTTGTGGCTTACAGGTTCCTCGAAGTGTTTCCAAGTGTAGTTCCCACCAGAGCTCAGAGACAGGAAGTCCCAGATAACTTGGTGCTCCATGGGTGTGTAGTCATATACATAGATACAGACAGACAGACATGTAGACACAGTAGGTGGGGGTTGAAAAAAGAAAGAGAGAGCAATTTCTGACTGTAGGGGGTCTTGATGGGTCCTAAGGACTTTCAGCAAAGGAAGCTACTCTCAGTCCAAAGCTCTTTCTGCCTCTGGTAGGGAGCCTGATGACATCCCAGACAGGCTCTTCCTCCTCTTTTCTCTCTCCTCTCTGCTTGAACATGCTTCATTTAAGCCTTGAGGCCTGCAGGGACTGTGGCCAAAAGGTAGATTCTTGTGCACTGTCTGGACTGAATCAAGCTGCTCAGGAAAGGCAAACATAGGCGCCTCTCCTGCCTAATTTGGTAGAGGAACTGGAAGCCAAAAAAACAGAACAATTGTATTTGCCCTAACATGTCACTTTTTATGGGCTGCCCTAAAGATGTTGGAGGCCTCCTTCGAGCTGTAATCCTGCCTGGTACAGGAATTCTGTGGATGGAAATGGGATCTCAGGGAAAGGAGATGAAAGTTGAGGGTAGGTTTTTGGGTAATAAATGCCTGAGGATGGTTATTTTCCTCCCCCTTCCCATTATTGGGGGCTATCTCTAGTGGTCCTGATCTATATCTTGCCACTAGACCCAGATGGCTCTGGAGGAGAAAGTGAGGCTGGCAGCTTTGCACAGCCCTCCTTCGTTTAAATCCAATTCACTTGCAAGTCATGGCATCACTTTCTTGATGTCATTGTCCTCTTTGAGAATGAAGGAAAAACAACTACCCATTATTAAAGGGACAGTGTCATTAAATTTAAAATAAAATTAGGAAAAATTGTAAAGTTCTAAGGGGATCCTTCTTTGAAACCAAGCCTGGGCCCATTGACTCAGAGGCAAGAAGCTGAAGTAGCTCTGGCCCAAGAGGGATGGTTCCATCAGAGCTCATGACTGTAAGGCTGGAGACTACAGGTAGCTTGTCTATAAGAGACATGGTATTGTTATTAAGATACCACAAGGAAAGCTTGTGTGGGCTGTGTGGGCAGCGCCAGTTTCTTGCCTGAACCAGAATCAGAGAATGTTAGGGCTGGAAAGGACAGCTGAAATCATTTAGGCCAACTCCTTCATTTCACTAAGAATAGAGATTTGCCCAAGAATATATTCATAGGCTGATGGCAGAGGGATGACTAGAGCCCAGTTCTCCACTAGGCCAGTAGTCAGGTAACTTGAACCCTATGCTCCTAGGAGCTCTACCTGTTTGTGACCCTGGACAAGTCACTTTCTCTCTAAGCCCCCATTTGTTCATCTATAAAATGAGGTGGTTATATTTAATGATCTAATAATCTAAGCAGTTCTAATGATTCCTGACTACCAAATTGAGGAATCTTCCACTATATGAAAGGAAGTGTTTGGGGTTAGAGTTGAATTCTCTGGGTAATTTTCTCAACCTCCCATTTCCCTTGAGTTATGGAGATAGCTCCTGGGAGGCAGGGCTTGTATTTGCTTCCTAATGAGTTCACCAGGGAAAAGGAAACACTTTCTATTTCCCTGGGAATAGAGACATGTCAGAGGAAGGGAAGACAAAGAAGAGAGTCAGGCCAGGCCAGACCACAAAAATAGGCAGACTAGTGCTCCTTGTGGAAATCTGCTTATCTTCTCCAGGACTGTGCATTTGCCTTACCCTCTTTGGGCTAATAGCTTGGTTCTGGTTCTTTTCTTCCTTCCTTCCCTCCCTACAACCCTTCAGGATTCAGGGATGGAATGTAATGGCGTAATAAGCCAGATCAGACTTGACTTAGACTAATTATTTAATGACAACAAATAGGAGAGTGGAAATGGCAGAGGGAGAAAGTGAGGAAGCAGCAGGAAGAGATAGGAAATGTGTTGTCACTTTCTTTCAGCCAGCCCTTCCTGATATTGAGGCACCTAAGGGAAATTAGGTTCAGCAGGGACACCATATTTCCCCAATTCAGGAGGTTTTCACTGAGCTCAGTGAGTCATTCACCTGCTGGGAGAAGACTATTTTTAGCTGGAGGTAAATCAGCTTTCTGATTGCCAAACCAGGCCCTTTCCTTCGTTTTCTTTGTTTGGAGGGGAGATGAGGCCCAGAAGAGACAGACCTCTGTGTCCCTCTGCCCACCCCTCTTTCAACACCATCCCCAATCACCTGTCTGGAATTCTCTTTCCATTCCCCATCTAAATCTATTCAAGGCCTACTTTAAGTCCCTCCTTCTCTAGCAGGACTTCCCAGACCATTCCAGATTTTCCCCTCCTCAGAATGCTTTCTTGAAAAAAAAATATTTATATCTTTTGTTTTTATATCACCTAAATCTCCTCCTCCCTCCCAAAGGGCCATCCTATATAACAATATTTTTAAAGAAGAAAGAAAAAGAGGAGAAAAAGCAAAAAAAATTGTAAAACTGACCAATAAATGCAAATAATTCAAAATATATTCAGTAACACACTCACGGGCCTCCCATATCTATAAAGGTTTGGAGGGAATTATCTTCTCATATCTCTTTTTCTGAGCCCATGCTTGTTCTTTGGAATAATCTAACATTCATATTAGATTATTTCATGGGTATCCTTTCCGTTTATATTGTGTAGCCATATTTTGGAATACTTTAAAAACTTAGAATGTGGATGGCACAATTGTAGTGTTTCTTATGCCTTTCTCAAATTGTTTCATGTATGTAGGTCACCTCTTCTAATGAGACTAGAAGCTCCAACTTAACTAATATCAATCATAGGACTTTGCAGAATCACAGAATCTCAGGGCTGGAAAGAAGCTCAGACACCATCTAGTCCAGTCAGGATACATATAAGAATGGTCTTCTGCAACACCCTGATAAGTGCTTATCCGACCTTTACTTAAAGACCCAGGGTACTGAGTAATCCGATAATGTTTTGTATGATTGAACATGTGTAACCCATATCAAATTAATTGCTTAATGTATCAGGGAGTGGGGAGGTGAGGGAGGGAGAAAATTTAGAACACAAAAACTTTTTTAAAAAAATGAATGTTACGTATCACCTATATTGAATTGCTGGCCTCAATGTGGGAGGGGGGAAAGGAGGGAAGGAGAGAGATTTGGAACTCAACATTTTAAAAATGAATGTTAAAAATTGTTTTTACATATAGCTGGGGAAAAATAAAATACTAAGGGAATTTTTAAATGAATGTTTAAAATTGTCTTTACATGTAACTGGGGAAAATAAAATATTATTTTTAAAAAATTATAGATCAAAAATTCCCTCTAGTTATCTTTAACCATGCTTGTATAAAGCCAAAATACTAACATTTGCTTAAACACTTCAATACTATATTGACTTAAGAATATTTTCTGATTGTTTTATTGAGCAGCAGAATAAGAATAAGCAGTATTTATTTTACCTTAAAAAAATAAGACCTCTGGTAAGGGCTGGGGTGGGGGTGGGGGTGGGGGCTGGGAGCTGAGGTGGAATTCACTATATCCCAAAACAGACTTTAATTTGGGCTAGCTCTAATTTTTTCTTTACACTTGGCCTCACTCTGCCTCTTTCCAGCCTCCACTCATGGCTCCTAGTTCTCTCTGGAGTAAGGAAGAATAAATCTAATCTCTCTTCTATAAGACAACCATTCTAATATTGAAAGACTGTTCTCCCTAAATCTTCTATTCTCCAGGCAAAATATCCTCAGTTCCTTCAACCTTTCCTTCAGTGATGGTTTCAAGAGCCTCTTTAACCTTTTCTTTCCTAAAATGCTCACTCTGGACGTACTCTGCAGCAGGACAATCATCTCCCTAGTCCTGGACACTGTATCTTTCTTAAAGATTTCATTAAGTTTTCGAATTGCCATATTTTACTATGGATTCATAATACATTGAGCTTATGGTACACTCAGGCTCCCAGGTCTTTTTCACAGGCAGTGCTGTCTAGTTACACCTGTTCCTGGAGGTACCTCTGAAGATGATTTTTTTTAACCCAAGTATACACCTTTACGTTTATCTCTATTACATGTTATTGTATTAAATTTAGCCCATTATTATCTCCTGTTGAGATCCTTTTGGATCCTGATTTTTATCTAACGCATGTATAAACTACATGCACATAGTGAGCACCTAATAATTGTTTATGGAATGATTGAATGAACTGGAGACATCTCTTGACTATCTTCCAGAATGTATAACCCTGTTCTGGGTGCCAACAAAGTTCTCAGCTTATAAAATTTTAGAATTGGAAAAGTCCTTAGAAATCATATAATTCTAATCCCTTATCAAATTCAGTCCAACTAGCCTTGTATGCACCACTATATGTAAGGCACCATAACATTCTGTTAAGAATATGAAAATAAAACAGTTCCTGCCTTCAAGGAGTATATGCATTCTACCAGAATAGAATTAACTTACCTACTATCACGTAGACATATAGCAGAGCCAGGATCCAAACACTAGTTTCCCTGAATCCCACTCTAATGCTCTTTCCCCATAACATACAATTTCAATGGGAACTACAGGATTCTCTGTCCTATTTTCTCTTAGTGGGCATTCAACCAACAAAGAGATTGACATTCCAGAGATACCCTGTCCCTGTCAATTTCCATGCCTATTTATAGCTTAAATTCTGAATTAATCCATACCCTTCCTACATGTTTTGTTCTTATAAAAATTGCTTTCTATATTGACATCATTTTTTGCCATACTTCCCCATATCTTTTTGTTCCATTGTTTTCCCTAAAGAACTAGGAGTTCCAGGTTCTGGGTTTGCCACTAACTGGAAGTATAACTGTGGGCACGTCACCTGCCTTCTCTAGAACTCAGTTTGCTCCTCCTCAAAGTAATGGAGTTGGATTACTTGATCTCTAGAGTCTCTTCTATCTCTAAGATTCTATGAAAAAACTATTTAGTCCTCCAGGCAGTATTCTATACCCACAGGACATTCAAGAGATGTTTTTATTAATGCATTCAACAAACATTTATTAAGTTGGTTATACACAAGGCCCGGTGCCAATTAGGGCATGGACTCTGCCTTCAAGGGACTAATAGACTTGGGAAGATAAGACTTGAAACAGATAAGAGGATTGTTGAGAGTATCTGATGAGATAATAGATGTGGAAAATATATATATATATACATATATATATATATATACATATGCATATACCTACCTACATACATACATACATATATGTATATATATTAGAAACCCCATCCAAATGTAAGGAGTTCTTGTCATGATTTTTTCCCAAGTGTTTCTCATTCCTCTAGCTCCCTTTCTGATAAACAGGGGCTGCCACTAGGTTCCATGTTGTTTCTCCATATTCTTGTTCTCTAGAACTACTGTACTCTCTGAGGTTCTGGAGGGACGAGTAGAGAATTCCTTCCCTTATTATTGGGCAGAGGTCAGTGATTACCAAGGAATAGTCTACTGACCCAACTGGAAGGGAAACAACCTGGAGCATTACTGTCGTTAATAATTCAATCTAGGATTTAATTAGCTTTTAACTATTATATTATTAATGATATATAATTATTGTTAATAATAATAACTGACATGTTTGTATATGTTTTTTCACCCATTAGAATGTAAAGTCTATGAAGACAGGGATTGTTTCAACTTTGTATATCCAATGCTTAGACTAGTGCCTGGCACGAAATTAAAGCTTAACAACGGCCTGTTGAAGACAGTTCTAAAGGACTCATGATGAAAAAAGCTATCCACCTCCAGAGAAAGAACTGATGGAGTCAGCATACTATTTTTTACTTTATTTTTTTCATGCTTTTTTTTTGCCTGTGTCTTCTTTCACAACATGACTAATATGGAAATGTTTTGCATGATTGCACATGTATCAAACTGCTTCCCATGGGGGGCGGGGAGAGAATTTGAAGCTCAGAATTAAAAAAAATGTTTAAAATTATCTTTACATATAATTGGGGAAAAATAAAACGTTATTTTAAAAAAAATTGCTTGTTGATCTATATGTATTTAACTCAATTGAGCCTTGCATCAATCTTGTGAAAAATACACTCATTTTACAGATAAAGAAATTGAGACTCCAAGAGATTCAGTGTCTTGTTTCAGATTATACAACTGATAAGCTTTGGAAGTTGGGACATGGCCCCTGGGTAAGTTGGTTTTTGGTGCCAGGAGCCAACGTGTTGACGTGTTGACCGGGGAGAGGAGCAGCAGGGGAAAGGGGTAGGTATCTGTGGTTGGAGAGTAGGCATGGTTCGAAACAGAGAGAGGTCTTTTAAAGGCCTGACAAAAGGAAATTGATGCAGGTTAGCTCCTTGGGCTGTGGCCAGAATGCTGACCCAAGCAAGTAAGGAGAGGAATTATACTGGAATATCAGGGTTTTCTCCAGCTGTGGTCCTTAGGGCTCTTGAATCAGCCACTCCCTCTCTGCCTCATTAGCACCATCTGCAAAATAGGGGTAGCCACATTCCCCATCTCCTTACCAGGATGTGGATCTGCTCAATTCCCTCTTCTGAGATCTTCAGATGAAAGGTGCCAGAGAAATGTAAATTAATATTATTCTTGGTTACAGTTTCCTTCCGGCCCTGCTGCAGCGTGCTAGGCCCTCGGCAGGTCTCCAAGGCTTTCCTCCTGCAGCGAGAGCACCTGAGCGGATGGATGGATGAATGAACGATACACAGAAATCCTCTAGGAATCCGGCCAAGGTCAGGGCTGTGTAATGAGTACCAAAGCCAAGTTGCTGGGTGGTGTTCCCATCAGCACCTCCTGGTCTCTGCCACGTGCCCAGTACAGTGTTTCTTTGTTCTCCTGGGCAGGACACTGAGTCACAGGGCCTTTGTTGTGAGCTGGTGTTTCCTACCTCCAGCCCATCCCCCCAGAGGTCATTCACCCACATGGCTGCACCCTGGAAAGGGTGTATCATGTCCCTGTTGGTCTAAATAGAGGACAAACAAATCAACCTATGCAAAAAGGCCAGAAATATTCTTCTAGGGAAAAGTTATTTTTAGCTGCTAGGATGAGAACAGCTTTGCTTAGATGGCCTTCCTACCCCCTAGGACCCAGCTGAGAAGGCCATGCCCAGTTAAAGTATTAGTGACTCCGGCAATGTAGGTCTCAACTTACCCCTACTCTCACAAGGGCAACCAAGGGGTGGTAGGAGAGAGGAGTCAGAAAGGCTTTCATGGATATACCAACTGTATCTTCATTTTGAGAAAGGTTGAGGGCAAGGAAAAATATTTCTAGGAAATGGGAGAGTTTCCCATGGAAGGGGAGGAGGGGATAAGTTTGACAACCAGTAAATCTCAAGAGGGATCATAGGATTAAGAGCTGGAAGAGAGAGAGGAACAAAGGAAGGAAGGAAAGAAAGAAAAAAGGAAGGAAGGAAGGAAAAGGAAGGAAGGAGGAAAGAAGGAAGCCATGTATTAAGCACCTACTATGTGCTTGATCCTCACAACAATTCTGTGAGAGAGGTATCATTATTATCCATGAGGCTAGGAGAGGTTAAGTGACTTGTTCTAGATCATACAGCTAGTTAAGTGTCCAGGGTAGGATTCTAACTCAGCTCTTCCTGACTCCTAAGTCCAGCACTTTATGCTACCTGGCTGCACCTAGAACCCCTTGAATCAAAGAGTAGAATCTGTAAAACCAAATGCTAAGGGAGATCTAGGTCTTGGGGTGAGGTAGGGGAGTCAGAGAAGGCTTTCCGAAAGATGTTACTTAGATTCAGTGTTTGCTTGGCTTAGGAAATAAAAAGACCTCTTCTGATCTCAGTGGAGCAGTTGGGGCCAGCAAAAGGGAGCAGACACCCAGGAAGGGGCACACCACGCACCTCCTGCCCTGGAAGCTGTGCCCCACCCCCGCTCCAACCTGTGAAGAGAGGGGTGAGGGGGTCAGTGAGGGAGGGAATCAGAAAGTAGGATTTGTGAATCCAAGTTATGGAGGAATAGTAACATTTCTTGGAATCTGTTCTGAATATGGAAGTACCTAGGGACATCTCAGTTCAACCCTGGGCCTTGGCTTTACTCCTTGGGGCCACACAAAGGGAGATGGAGCTGGTCCCTCTAGGAGTTGAGTTGCCGTTCTCACCTGGAGGAACTCTGTAGGGAGTGTTTTGTTTATGGTACCCAGCAACTAGGCTTGAGTTTTACCTGAGGCTAGAAACCCCCAGGAAGGAAGGCCTTGCCAGTGAAATCTTCAGCCAGACTCGGAGTAAGACCGAGAGGGCTGATTAGTGAAGAGAAAGAGTGGCTGAAACCGACCTAAAGCCAAAAAAGCAGCATCTCCAGACTGCTCCCTCTGCCCACTCCCCCAAGATACATGCACTTTTGCTTTTCACTCTCTTACAATACAATACCTAGAGAGGATCTTTGAATTTCTCTTCCAGACTTAAAGGTGTGTGACCAACACCTTAGTCCCTCTCGCTGATCCTCAGGTTGGTCACTGGGGCTTTATATCCCCTCTCCTTACTAGCTCTGTGATACTGGGTGAATCACCCAACCATACTGAGCCTCAGTATCCTAATCTGTAAAATGGAGAGAATGTTTGCACTCCTTGCCTTGCACACATTGGTTGTGTGAAAACGTTTTGTAAATTTTCACAGAATTAAATCTCAGACATGGAAAGGATATCAGAAACTACCTCGTCCAACATAGACCTGAAGAATTCCTTCCACAACATACTTGACAAGTGGTCATTCAACCTTTGTTTGAATACCTCTAGTGAAAGGGGACTAATTAATACCTTCTAAGGCAGGATATTCCACCACAGCACTGTCCCACTGGGCTTCTTCATCTCATACTTGTTAGGAGGTTTTTCCTCACATTAAGCCTAAATCTGCCTCTTTATGCCTAATTCCATCCTCTGGCATCCACTAGCAGGCCCACCTTTAAATACTTGCAAGTGCCTATTGTGGCCCCTCTTTGTGTTTTGTTCTCCAAACTATCCTCGGAGTTATCCTTTCTTCTATCAATTCTAATATCATGTGATCTCAAAGCCCTTCTCAATTCTCAACAGCTTCCTCTGGATACTCTCCAGTGTTATCAAAGTTGTTCCTAAAACATGGCATCCGGGACTGAACGCAGTACTCCAGGATGCATCTGGCTAGGGTCTCCCTAGTTCTGGATATTATGTTTCTCTTAATGTGCTCAAGGTTATGTTAGCTTCCAAAGCTGCCATTTCATGCTGTTGACTTGTCTTAAAATTCCAGTCTGCTAAAAACTCCCTTGTCTTCTCCAGATGAATTGCTATACTTAGGGGATTGATTTTCTAATGCAAGTGTAAGACCTTACAAAATTTACACCTGCTGTATTTTATCTTATTAGACTTGACCTAGGATTAGACCCTCTTGAGATCTTTTTGGATCCTTATCCAATATATTTGCTATCCTTCCTCATTTTATGTCATCTTCGAATTCAATAACCATGTTATCTTTAATTTGTCTCAAGACTTAGTTTCCTCATCTGAAAAAGTAGGGGGTTGGAGTCGCTGGCCTCTGAGATTCTTCCCAGCTCTAAATCGATGACACAATGCCTTTATCCAAACATCGGTTAAAAAAAAAGCTAAATAACCAAAGGCCAAGCTTAGATCTTAGTGTTCCTTCAGTAGAGTTATCCTTACAATTTAACATCAGTTAATGACTACTGTTTTGGTCCAGCCATTCAACCAACTATGAATCCATCGAAGATTATGATTAGGCCATATGTCTTCATCCCATACACAAGAATTGCTTGAGAGACTTTGTTAAATGTGTAGCTGAAATGTAGATAATCTATATCTATTATATAGCATTTTCCAGAGTATCATGATGTTGTCAAAGAAAATTATGTTAGTCTGGCATGACCTGTTCTAGATGATGCCATAAATCATCTATATCTTTTTAGATTCTAGGTTCTTTATGATTCCTTTTCTGAGCGTTCACTATCCACTTAATGAACAAATTCTAAAATTTTGTCAGAAATCAAAGTTAAGCTCACTATTTTATTTATACCTTATAGATTCTATTCACTCTTTTTTAAAAATGTAGATATTTATTTTTCTCCATTCTTGCGATACTTCTCTCATTTTCTTCAATATTTCAAAGTTCACTGGCTTAGCACTCATATCCACCAATTCTTTGTGTACCTTGGAATATAGTTCATCTAGACTAGGTGGCTAGAACTCAGTTGAGCTTATTTAAATGCTCTCTCTCTCTCTCTCTCCCTACTTATCTCAAGTATCAACTCCCCATTAGCTATTTTTGTTCTATCCTTTCCAGTCCAAAGATCATTCTTCTTTGCAGAGAAAACAGAAGATAATAGTTGCTCCACCTTCTTTCCAAGCTCAGTTACTGTAGTCTCACGTCCCCTGAGTCATCCCATCCACCACTTTAAAGCACTCTATAAATATGTAAATGTCAACGATCCTTTGCCACTGGGGAAGGTAGTCCCCGGGGAAGAGCCCTGAGGTTAGAGACCAAAGACCTGACCTGCTGCCTTGGTCTCGGTCCTCCTCCCTTGAGCTAGTGTTCTTAAAGCAGGACCTTTCACCTTTGTGAGCATCTGTTTCATCATCTGTATTAATAAACAGATTAAACTAGAATCCCTCTAAAGTCATTTCTGGCTCCACATCCCGCTATTTTAACTCTAATTCCAGCTGTCCATGCGAGGCATGCATCTCTGCAAAAGGAAGCTCTTCAAAGAAGACAGAGAGGCACTTCTTTTGATTCTTCTCCAACGCCAAGTTCCTTGGTCATTATAATTCCATAATAGCCAATTTCTTTTTGTCATCATCCTGATCGTTGTCATTGTTCTCCCCACAGTGTTATAGTCATCATGTAGATTTCAACAAACTTAAAAAAAAGTCTCATTACTTAAAGAATGTGATGCTAGTTGTTGGATGAGATATAAAGTCAGAGAAAACATGGTCCTTGCCTACATGGATATTACAGTCCGGGTAGTGGGAAATGAATCATAAATAATAATAAAAATGATAAATAACACAGGATCATTTCCTAAGAGAAGCACAAACTTCTGAGTGAGATTTGAAGGAGGAAAGGTGGAATCAAGGGAGACATCCTGAAGTAGTCAAATCAAATCAACAAACATTTATTAAGCATTTGCTATGTGCCAGGTACAGCCCAAGGCACTGGGGATACAAATACAAGCAAAGATGAAAGATATTTCCTGCCCTCAAAGAACTTATATTCTACTGGGAGAAGACAACACATAAACGTAAATTGAAAAGCAGAAGGTGGGGATGGGAGGGTGAGAGAAGGTACTTACACAACGGCCAAGAGGACAATGAAGGATGGCTGTCCTGGGCCCTTCCTCAAAATGGAGGCTCAGGAGGAGGTCACCAAAGGGAGAAAGGGCCCAATGGACAGAAGTGTGATGGAGGTGGCATTTAAGGGGGTTTTAAATGATGAATAGGAGTTCACCAGGAAGAGCTGGGATATGGGAGAGAAGACACTTTAAGCATACTTTTACATATGCTTCAACAAAGGCCTGAAGGTAAGAAAATGTCAGGAGTATTATGCATAACATCTATAATGCAAGTAATATCTCATTCAGAAGAGCTAAGGATGAAAAGGGAGGTGGTAGCAGATTTTTGTAGGACTTTGAATGCCAGGCAAAAGAACTCCACTTGGTAAATAACAGGAAAGACTGGAGGGTTTTGAGGAGAGTAGGGAAGTGATCAAACATATGCATACAGAAGAGAAATCTGACAGAAGTGTGAGAGATGGATTAGAGAGGGAAGATGTACAGGCAAAGAAACTTATTAGGAATGAGGACTTTTGCAATAGTCCAAGCAGATGATAATGTCTAGAGATCCAGGCAAAGATTTGCCAAATCAGACCTCAGAGGTGAGGGAGATAAAGGAGTAAAAAATAGCCCCAAGTAGGGGAGCTTAGGTGGATAGCAGTGCTTGTGACAGAAATAGTGAAGTCATAAGAGACATGTTTAGGAGAAGGGAGAGTAAACTTGATTTTGGACATATTGAGTTTGAGGTACTGTCCTGTAGACAGCTGGAGACTGCGGTCTAAGGCTCTGCAGGAAGGTCAGGAAGGAAGACACAGAATTGTAAGTCACCTGCATAGAGAAGAATGTTGTCCCACAACCATGCTAGTGAATGGCCTTGCCAAAGGAGAGAACGGAGCTCTCAGACTTTTTTTTTTTTGTTCGTGGCACAGGTATGAGGAATCTCAGAACAATGAACATTTTAGTTGATAATAAAGAAGGATCCCAGGCAACTGGGCCTCCCTGTGCCATTTAGGATTTTGCTTTGGGATTCATCTTCCTCTCCTTCTTGTCCTACTATCCTACAGGCTTCCTTCCTTACTTTCCTCAACTCAGCAGAAAAGGAGCTGCTGTTGTGACCTCCTCTACTCCAAGCTAGGAAGATCAGACAGCATACTGCAGCTGGGAGTGGGAGCTAGGGATTTTAAAGCATCCATAACTTTAAAGAATTAATGATACAGACAAAGAGAGAAGTCAGCCAGGGGTAGACCCTGGGGAAACTCATACCTTAAAGGACTTAGCTGACTAGTTCCATAACCAGGAGCAGAAGACACCAGAGATACGGGTGTCCTGCTTATGAGATTTCTGTCCCTCTCTCCTGCATATCCCCCTCCCCAGTTGTAGCTTTGGGGTCCTAGAGATGAAGTAAGATGATTCAAAATCGATTGGACAAACTCCAGGCCACAGTAACTTCTGCCTGAAGAAAAACAGGGCTAGAGATCCTGGGGGTGATGAGGGTACAGTCTCTGCGAACCCCCTTGAATCTGGAGTACAGTCTTTGGGAGCCCCCTTGAACTCTCCTTGAATCTTCCTACTAGATCTGGCTTTCCACTAAGGGCATAAGCCTTACATTATCTTTAGGCCCAAATCTCCACCTAGCCTAGCCCAGTCACCCTAGCCTTCAGTTGTCTTTCAACTCCAGATAGCCTTCAGCTATTCCCCCACCCCACCCCAGTTTGACCTCATCCCAGTGCCTGGAGTCTGACCTCATCTCAGTCCCATCAAGCTCCTCCTTAGACTCCTCCTCTAGTCACCCCAGACCACCCCTCAATCCCTCCCACCATCTTTGTGTATATAAGTTTCATCTTGTCTCCATGAAGGTGCTCAGGTTCAATCTAGTAAATTGAATCTGGCCTGCTTGTGAAAACAGGTGTCACAAAGGGTGCTTAAGACAACCCATTATGGCAAACCCTTAATAAACTTTGTCATTTTCCTTGACTGAGAAGGTCTTGAGCACCCCTAGAAACCTATGGTTCCCTACCATCATCATTTTTCTTTAACCTCTTCATGGGCACTTAGTTCACTCATCCTGAAAAGGAATCATGTAATTTTAGAAAGTAGAGAATATCATAGCTGGAAGGGGCCTTGGCAATCCCTTTATCCAATTCCCTCATTTTACAGGAAGAGGAAACTGAGGCTCAGAGAGGGAAAGGTAGGGAGTGACTTACCCAAGGTCACATAGCCAGTTAATGGCAGAGCTAAGACCAAAATCCAGGCCTCCTGATTTGGTAAATGATGAACTGCCCCCCCCATCTCAAGAAGAGGCTGGCACTGAATTATCTTTATGTCCTGGAGATGCTGACTTGGGGCAGATCTTAGCAGGCACTTTAAGGAAAAGAATTGTCTTTCAGAAACCTGAGCTCTGCACTTTTGCCCTTAGGGACAAAGGAACCAATTTACCTCGAAGTTCTTCCCAGTATCATGCTGTTTGGATAGGTGCCCCCAATCTTGGAGCACCTGGGCCACAGCTGCCTGGGAGGTTGAGATGTTGAAAATGCCTGGGAGCTCTCATTCCCTTCCCACCAGGGGTTCCTGTATCTGGTGGTTATGGAGTGGGGACATCTTGCTACCATTTCTAATATCTAACGACATCATCTTCCTGTGCCTGTGACCTATCATTAAGCCTTCTGTTCTGGCTCCTATTATTAACAACACCATCTTATATGCATATAACTCTAAAATTTGCAAAGTGTTTTCATATCTGTTGTGTCATTTGAATCTTACCGCCGGCCCTCTGACATAGGAAACCATTATAATCACCATTTATTAGAGAATAGCGAGGAAAGTGAAAGGATGTGTCCAAAGTCACCTAGTCGATTAGCCACAGAGTCCTGTCATCTCTCCGTGCCCAAGAGTGTACATGTCCAGCATTAGCATGTAGTCAAGTTACACTGACTATCCTTGAGGCCTTTAAGGGGAAAGAGACATTGCCCAACATCAGCACAGCCTAAGGGCTGTGTGCAAGAAGGATTTCCTCTTTTACCCCCTGATGAGGTAGGTAGATAATCCAGATTTTGGAGCTGATGCTACATGCAGGAGCCTCAGGTATTTTTTTTTTTAATCACAGAATGATTTCACATTCTTCAATGATCTTCACATTCATGGCTGCCTCCATGAATCTTTGTGCAGTGGGCTAGCAAGAGGCATAGGGTGATTGCCCCAATTTTCCATACCTGAAGAATGGCTCTAGAGTCAAGACAACTCATATAGCCTCTTTCCATTGGACTACGTGGGACAATAGGGGTGATCCTTGCTGACCCTTTCCAAGGGGTAGAGAGCAGAGATCTAAGACACTGGACACTGCCCAGGGAGCTTGCTTCCTTAAAACTCATGGAGAATCTCAGCTCTGGAAAGATGGATTTTTAGATTTATGCCCACCCTCTATCAGTATTCTAATAAATCTTGTCTTTGGCTGAAAGAAGGCTTGGGTCAAGTTCATTTGAGGTAGGACCTGCATGTTGCTTTTTTGGTGTCCTAGTACCCCTAAACCTCAACAGAATGAGAGAGGCCTGGAATGAGATAGGCCCTGGGTTCAAATGTCACTCTGATGCTAAATAGCTGTGGACCTTTGGTTACCAGTTAATAAATATTTATTAAGCGCTAATTATGTGCCAGGCACTATGCTAAGTGCTAGGGATCCAAAAAGAGGCAAAGATAGCCCCTGCCCTCAAGGAGCTTACAGTCTAATGTCACAATCACAAGTCACTTCCCTTCCCTGAGTCTCTGTTTCCCCACCTGTAAAATGAAGGGGTTGGACTAGATGGTCTCTGAAGACCGTTCTAGCTCTAAATATACGATTGTACAATCTTTCCCCTGGAAGCTCTCTGGTCGATTAATGTCCTTCCTAAAGTGTGGCACCCAGATTTGGGGGAAATTGGAATAAAGGTATTTGCATTGCCATACGACTCTTGTTGGGGAAAGCATTTTGAAACCCTTAGGTACAATAGCTGAATTATTTATATTGTCATTATCATTACCTAGAGGAGTAGGAGCCCAGAGGGAGCTACAGCCAGCCCAATCCAACCCCAGGAAGCTGGGCCACAAGGTCAAATATCCATGGGCTCAGGACCTTGTAACTCCCTTCCCCTAGCCATGGAAAGAGTCCACAGGACAGGGTCAATCAATGAAGTAGTGCTGCAGAAACTCACTGTGCTCCTAAGTAACTTCCCCTCTCTGGACTTCAGCTTCCTTACCTGTGAAGTAAGGGGAGAACAGACCAGGTGATCTTTAACCACTCTCTTGAATGACCAAGTTATTCTGAGTATTAGAAATACTCAAATCAACTACAAAGGACCTATGAAGGAAGATACTATCCATCTCCAAAGAAAGAACTGTTAAATAGAAGTGTGTATAATACAGTTTTACATACATTCAGATATCTGTGTCAAATGGTAGCCTTCTCTTACTATTGTGGGGTGGGGAGGGAGGGAACAGTTCAGAACTTGAAAAAGTAATTCTAATTAAAAAAAGGGAGAGTCTCCTTGTTGGTCATGCTTCTGAGACAAGCAGCTTTTGCTGTTGTATTGGTTTGTTTTAGGCTTTTTTCTTTCTCTGTTATCCAGGATGTAGACCAGGAAAGGGGCATGAGATCCTGGGAGATTGTGAAATGCAAACATCTACTTGTTGGCAACTGTGTCTTCTTTTAACTCTCCAGAAACAGAACTGAGAGGCCTGGACTCCAGTTGGCCTTATTCCTAGGAATTTTGCCTCTCCATTCCCCCAGGGTTTTTTAGGAACAAAGATGGCATTGAGTTGCAGAGAGTAAGGCCTAATTCAGTTCTCCTTCATTATTTTAGATAATCATAGAGTGTTAGAACTAAGGAGGGACCATCTAGTCCATTGAGTTAGAAGTCCCTAATCTGGTGTCCCCAAGGGGCTCTGTAGATAGATTTCAGGGATTCTCTGAGAGGGAAAAAAATATATTTCAATATAATTGGCTTCCTTTGTATTCTTATGCATTTTGTACATTTCAAAACACGCTTCTGAGAAGAGGTTCATAGGAGCTCATGACATAAAACAGATTAAGAAGCACTGCTCTAGTCCAATGACATCATTTTGCAGGTGATGAAACAGAGGCCTACAGAAGGCTGCCCCACCACACCCCCCAACCCCAGGATAGCACTGAGTTAATGAGAGTGAGGATTTCTTGAATCCAAGTTCTCTAAATTCCAGTGTTGTGCCCTTTCTACTCTGTTGTGTTGACTCCCTTTCAATTTCCATACCAGTTGGTCCATTGGAGCCCCATCTGATGCCCCATCTGATGCCTCATCTCGTTGTGGCAGTGACTCTGGAGTTCCCAGAGCCTCTAGCAGCAGAGCGCAATCTCTGGTCCATCCTATTTAGCTGGAAAGGTTCCAGGTAAGAGACTATATGTTTGTTATTTGAGGTTCTCCTCAGATGGGCGAATGCGTGGCCCTGGCAACTCTCTTTTCCCAATTTTTCTTCTACTTCTCTTACTTGATTTTTAAAGCCCTCTTTGAGCTCTTCCAGTAGGACTTGTTGGGCTTGACACCAATTCATATTTCCCCTTGAGGTGTCACATGTAGGCATTTTGACATTGTTGTCCACTTCTAAGTCTGTGTTTTGACCTTCCCAGGTGCCATAGTAGCTTTTTATGATCAAGGCTCTTTTTTTTCCCCATTTTTAAAAAGTTGAGCTTTGCTCTTGGGGTAGAGGGGGCACTGTCTCAAGCTTCTTGCACTGGGAGGCCAGAGGCCTGGTCACTGGCTTTTTGCACCGGGGCCTCTGGGACTGGTGGCTTGCCCACTGCACTGGGGTGGCCTGGCTTAGTTGTGCCTGTTGTGCCCTGGGTTCCAGGACTGGCAGTTTGCTTTCTGCACTGGGGCTGGAGGCCTCAGAGCTGGCCCGCTGTGCCACTTGCCTGCCTACCCTGGACCACAGGACCTTGGTTGCTGATCTGAGCTGTGGCTAAAAGACTTCCACCGGCTTATCTGGATACCATCTGTGCTAGGCTACACTCCCCTTCCACCCAAGTGAGACAGACCTTTCCTGAAGTCCTTCTAAATTATCTTGGGCTGGAAAATTGTTTCACTCCGTATTTTTGTGGATTTTCTCGCCCCAGAATTCTTTTAGAGGCTTGAATTAACATTGTTTCTGCGGGAAACTGGGAAAAATTCAGATAACTTCCTGGCTTCTCTCTGCCATCTTGGCCCCTGGCAATTCTCAAACATTATCTTTTTTCTTCTTTTTTCTTTGAGGGGGGAAAGCAAGGCAATTGTGGTTAAGTGACTTGCCCAAGGTCCCACAGCTAATAAGTGTGTCAAGTGTCCAAGAATGGATTTGAACTCAGGTCCTCCTGATTCCAGGGCTGGTGCTCTACTCACTGAGTCACCTAGCTGCCCCTCAAACATTATCTAAGTTACGGAGGGCCTTGGTGGAGGATTCACACCAGGAAAATCACAGATCCTTGAAATATTTAAGGGTTGTAAGTAACCACGACACTTCTCCAAGCCTCAGTGTCTTCATCTGTTGGCAAAATAATCAGAGGGGCCCCTTTAGTAGTAACAAAGAGGTGGAAACAAAGTAGCAGGTGGCCATTGATGGGAGAATGGCTAAGTAGGGTGTGTTACATAAGTGTAATGGCATGTTACTAAGCTATAAGACACGAGGAATAGGAAGAATGCAGAGAAGCTTGGGACAACGGATATGATGGCTACAATGAAAACAGAACCACCAAAAAGCATGGGACTATAATGACCAGGCTTGGCCCTGGAGAAGGGATAGGAAAATGTCTCTGCCTGCTTTCTCTGCAGAAGTGGGGGGAACTCCAGTATGAGTAAAGCACCATGAAGACGGAATAGCACATATACTACCAGACTTGTTTGATTTGTTGGTTAATTCCTTGCCCCTACCCTCTCCCTTTTTTATACTTTGTTAAAAGTCATAGGTCTTTGGGTAGAGAAGGGGGAAGAATTCAGAAATAAAAGTTATAGAAGAATAAAATATATTAATAAAAATTATTTTAAACTGATTATTGTTCAGTTTTTTTCTGATTCTTTGTGACCCCACTTGGAGTTTTCTTGGCAAAGATAATGGAGTGATTTGCTATTTCTTTCTCCAGCTCATTTTAGAGATGAGGAAAGTGAGGCAAACAGGGTTAAATGATTTGTCCACAGTCACACAGCTAGTACATGTCTGAGGCTGGATTAGAACTCAGGTCTTCCTGACTCCAGGCCCAGCTCTCTATCTATACCACCTAGCTGTCCCTTTTAAATGAGTAGATGGTAGAGCATTGGCCCTGGAGTCAGGAAGACCTGAGTTCAAATCCAGCCTCAGATACTTGACACATTTACTAGCTGTGCGACCTTGGGCAGATCACTTAACCCCAATTGCCCTGCCTTCTCCCTTCCAAAAAAAAAAAAAAGAACCAAAATTAAACGAGGAGATGATCTATAAGGGCCCTTCCAGCTTAAATCCTACATCCCTACCAGTACAGGTTAATCTTTTGTACCCCAAGGATAGAAGTCAACCTGGAACATGCTGAAAGGCAGGTACATTCTTTCTCAGGCCCCTAGTAGCATGACTAGATTTGCCATAGCCTGAGACCCATAATTCCCTCCATCCCCAGGAAGGTGTTCCCACCAGATGTCAGAAATTCCTTAGTAGTCTACAGGTTTTTGTAAAGGTGTTGCCGATAATAGGTATAATTAGTAGGCTGTGATTTCTGACCGGAACCTGCTGAGGATGTTGCCCTGATGAAGGAGGCGTGTCTTTGGTCACGCCTGACGGCTTTTCTCCAAGATGTCAGAGCCCATGACTTGCCAAAAGGCTGAAGGGGTTCTGGGTTCTGGGACTGGCTCTTTTACTAATTAGCTGCAGAACCTTTTACAAGTGATATTACTTCTCTAGGGCTTAGCTTCCTTATATGTAATAGAAGAGAGTTGAATCAAATGATCTCTGCAATCCCTTCTAGTCTTAACACACTCTAATTTTAATTTGTGGCCTGTGTGGGAGCAACCATTCTGCCTCTTCTTTGTTTACTCTCGGCCTCTGACACCCACTTCCCACTCCAATCCTTTCAGCTTCCTTTCTAAAGGCCAGATGAACAAAGGTCAGCAACTCCAACAAGCTGCTTTATACAGGTTCCCAGCTCCCTAGGAGCTGCCTCACTCTGTGAGTTAAGTCCTACTTGGAAAAGATGAAGAATGCAGCCAGAAGCATCTCCTTTCCTCATGCTCACCCCTCCTGCCCTGGGCGGGGGCACAAGGAGCCAGAAGGAGGGGTAAGATGACCTCTGGAGGACCCACCAAGAACAAGGCTGCCTTTTCCCATTGCAGTTTTATAATTAACCACCTCCCTGACAGGTGTAATTCCAGTGGGTGAGATGCTGGTGCAACATCTGATTGCTGGATCTGTGATGCAAGGTCAAAGGCTGTGCTGCCTAGACTCACATAGGAGACATTATCACATGCATGCTGTGACCTACTTTCATTTCAGAGTAAAGCATTCTGTAAAGGCCTCTCTCTGTCACAAAATGTAGAAAACAGTCCTGTTAAGTGGGCTGGTCTTCGAATCAGAAGCGATGGCTGGTGGCAGTTTGTTCATCCTCTGGGGCTTCATCTCCTGTGAGGCCTTGGCATGATGATACACAGACTCAGGGTTTAATTCACCTGGAAGAAAGAAGAAACCAATGTTCTGCTTCATTCTTAGCTCCTTACTGCCACTAGATTCGTGTCCCTTCCCCCCAACAAACAAACTATGTTCTCTGATCATTCTCTGCTTCTTCCTTTTTGTTTTTTAGGTCCTTCCTCCCCATCACTGCTTTCTCACAGAAATCGACCCGGGCTGTCTGTCTCTGCCTGGGGCCAGGGAGGGGAGAGCACTAGGAGGATAATAAGAACCAAGGCTCCAGAGAATTTCCTACTAAACAGGATTTCCTGCCAGGCCTTCTTGCTGATTCTCTGGCCACCCTAAGATCCTTTAGCCAGATCACAGGATGTGGGGCCCAGGAACCCCAGGGCCAATACTTCCTAGTATTGGTACCCACACCCTAAATAGAGGAAAACACTGGGAGCTTCTGCTGTGAATGCTAGGGTTGATGGTCATGTTGGCGAGAAGGAGGAGGAGGAGGAGGAGGAGCAGCTAAGTGACGTGGTACATAGATAGAGTGCTGGACTTGGAGTCAGGAAGATCTGAGCTCGAATACTGCCTTACACAAATCCCTTAACCCTTCTCAGCTTCAATTTCGCCATCTGTGAAGTGGGGATAATAATTGCACCTAAGTCACAGGGGTATTGCTAGGGTCAAATGAAATTATATATGTATAGTTCTTTGCAAACCTTAAAGTGCTCTATGATGACAATACTTCACTGGCATGAAAACTCCACCAGTGCAGATTGCAACCTCTCTAGGTTTTAATAAACAGTTATCATAAATCGTTCTGTTTAAAAGAAAATCATCAGCTGGACGTCGACCTTCTGGTGACGAGCTTTTTAAAATCTAAACTAGCCTGGTCCTTGGATGACAGGTACACAGTCTGGCCCCCACTCAAAACCTTTGAGCTTGGTAGGGGCTTGGCAGAGCTTGTCAGCCTTTGGCATAACCTTCTGGAGCTCAGGGTCACTCTTCTGCCATGACGATAGCCTGGAGTGAAAGAATAAAAATGACCATTTTTTAACCCAACCTTTGAGATGAGTGCTTTTATTTATTTTTTTT
>CM053624.1:79051857-79141747 GCA_028646595.1 Phalanger gymnotis | reverse complement strand
TCTCTCTCTCTCTCTCTCTCTCTCTCTCTCTCTCTCTCTCTCTCTCTCTCTCTCTCTCCACCCCCAACTCCGCCATCTCTCCCTGTCTGTCTCTCTCTCTCCACTGTCTCTGTCTCTCTCTGTCTCTGTCTCTCTCTCATAGAGACAGAGAGAGTGTGCTGGTTTACAAGACCAGTGCTTTAACTTTTGATCAATGAAGGAGAGGGGTGAGACACAGAGAGAGAAACAGAGACAGAGAGAGACAAAGACAGAGAGAAAGAAACAGAGAGACAGAGAGAGAAGGCTCTTACAAAGGAAAATGGAAGAAGATAGAAGGATACACAAAGCTCTGACAGTCATCCTAATATGTTTGTGTGTAACATGGCTGCTCCAGTGTACAATTCAATTCACTATTGACCAGACGATTAGAGAAGCTATCTTGGCTTGGGTATTGTTCTGTTTATAAATGTTTCGTTGTTTTTTTTTCAGTTGCATCCAACTCTTTGTGACCCCATTTGGGGTTTTCTTGGCAAAGATACTGAAAAAGTTTACCATTTCCTTCTCCAGCTCATTTTGCAAACGAGGAAACTGTGGCAAACAGGGTTAAGTGACTTGTCCAGGGTCATATAGCTAGTAAGTGTCTCAAGTCAGATTTAAACTCAGGAAGAGGACCTTCTCTACTGTAACATCTAGCTGCCCTCTAATAAATTATTTTAATATGTAATATAATATATAATTCTAATTGTTAATATTAGACAAATGCAGAGCAAATCTATTGTGTTAGCAGGATATCGATCTTTCCTTTATATGTGTAATGTTCTTTGAGTCCAGAGTCTAATCCTAAGGCTGTTTTAACCAGTTTAATCATAAGCCTTTTTACTTTGGGCTAAATAAAACTGAAGCTATATGGGTTCTGCATGGAAGGCAATACTTTGAGTTTTCCAAGTCTTCTTTTGTAATGCAGCTTGTCCAGCTTTAGATTTTAGTTTTCATGCTATCTGATTTGTCCTTTAAGGAATATTGGCATTGTAAATAAAAGCACTTGTAAAAGATAAAAAAAAAGTTTGGTATAATGAAAGTAATAATAGACTTGGAACCAGAGGTCCTAGGTTCAAACCTCGGTTCTCTCTACTTCTTTGTGCCCCTGGGCACATTATTTCATTTCTCTCAGTCTGAGGTGCCTCATCTATAAAATAAGGACATTGGACTCACTGATCTCTAAGGTCCAATGGAATGTGTAGATTAGGAGAGCCAGAAGTGAACTTTAACCCCAGCTAGGATGGATTGTTGTGGCGGAGATGGGGATGAAGAGAAGACGAAAGGAAACCTATAAGGAAGCCTCCACCCCAAGTGGAAACTTTAATTAATGTTTCATCCATCTCTAAAGGAGGCCCCATGGGGACAATGTCCATAGAGTTAAGCAGAGACTCCAGGCAAAGGCATCAGCAGATCCACATCAGGGTCATGAGACTACTCCCCCATGACACACGAGGATAATCAGTCCCTTCACACCCACCCTGGGTCCTGGCATCCCTCCAATCCAAGCTATTCCTATTGTTTCTGCTGCCTTTTCTCCCCGTTGACTTGTGTTGCCTGGGAAGCCTACAGGGACTTCTGAAGGAGGGAGGGTTGTTGGGTGAGAGGATGAGCCATGCGCTCTGTTCATTGATAGGTCCCCCGGGGGCCAGGAGGAGGATTCTCCATTTAGACCCTGGGAGGGCAGAGAATAATGCTTCATTCAGCCTCGTTTTTTGAGGTCTCAGACCACTTCCTTTGGGAGCTGATCCCCCAGGCTCTCTGATCTCATGGTGAGAAAATGCAGCTCCCAAGGAGACAGCCCCCATTTGCTCCTTGCCGTGGGCGTTAGGGTGGGGAAGGGAAGCAGGAAATAAGCAAACACCACCATTGGGTCCTTTCCTCATACACAGGCCAAGCAACATTGTGAAGACTCCTTTATCCCAGGTGTCACGCCACCTTCCTCTCAATGTATTCCCTTCCCCTTCCCCCTGCCCTTTTGTCAGGCCCTGGCGAGGAAAGACCCTTACCATAGTCTTTTGTCTTCCTATTTCATGAAGTCTTCCTTGGTCATTCCAGCCCACAATGATTCCTCCCTTTTCTCAACTTCTAGGTCCCTCATTTGTCTGAAACATAGAATCTTCTCTCACAGTCTGTCAAAGGAGTTAAGATATCACACACAATAATAGGGATTTGTTTGAGCCCTTTTCAGGGCTGCTCATCCATCCTTGCTGCTCACCTGTCCTCCACCTGTTTCCCTGTCCCACCCCCCCCACCTGTGGCTCTAAGAAGCTGTAGCATGCACAGCAGCCACACCCTCTCTTGGCAGATGGGCTAAACTAGGGTTGAGAGTAACTGACAGGCCTCGGGTCTGTCAGTAACTTAGGGGAATGTCTACCCCAAGCATGGGAAGATGTGAACTTTTAAACTCTCTCTGTCTCTGTCGCTGTCTGTCTCTGTCTCTCTCTTTTCGAGCAGGTACTGTGGAGGGCTTAGAGCCTAGTCAGCCACCAAAGATGCTGCCACGGTCACCCACTGCATCCACAGCCACCACCAGTCGTCTTGACTTTTGTCTTGCCACTGAACTTCCATGACTCAGGAAGAGAGGGTGAAGCTGACTATGTCAGGCAACCCTGCCTCACTTAAATCCAATATATATGGAAGACAAAAGATGTCACCCATACCATTTTACTATTTCATTATCTTAATATTCAATAATTTTTAACGATTTTATCATTTTATTATTTTACTATTCAACTATTTTATTATTTATTATTTTACTATAGGAGGCAGCTAGGTGGCACAGTGGATAGAATACTGGCCCTGGAATCAGGAGGACTCATGTTCCTGACTGCAAATCTGGCCTCAGACACTTACTAGTTTTATGACCCTGGGCAAGTCACTTACCCCTGTTTGCCTCAGTTTCCTCATCTGTAAAATGAGTTGAAATTCCCAAATGTTCATACAGACTATTTGTACCCAACTTATAGTGGAGCCTTCTGTGCTAGTATTGTCTTGATCAGACACAGCTGGACACACTGTACATTGGCCCCAAAATCGTGGTGTCATTTTGGTTGTTTCAAGCACAAAGGACAAATAACAACAACAACAAGGAATCTGGTTTTTTTTTTTTAAGTGAGGAGGAGCTTACTCCCTTGCCTACAAAAATAAGATAAAATTCCTCAGTCTGGCATTTAAAATCTTCTGCCACCTACCTTCCAACTCCCTTTCCTGGTTTATCTCACGTACTACTCTATACTCCAGTTCACCCATTGGGGACCATCCATTAATCCCCCAAGTGTCCTATATTCTCCTGTCTCTTCAAGTGTGCTAATAATGCTCATGGTCAGTAAGTAGCATAGTGGGATGGATACAAACCTTGGTCTTCTGACTCCAATTCCAGGGCTATCCCCTTCAACGAGCCCCACTGTACAGAGATACGTAAATTCTACAGGCCTCGGGTGTTATTTGGAGACTACTGAGCCAAGCTAGTTTAGAAGAAGAGCTCCTGGAAGGACAGAGAAGTGTCCCATTCACCAACCAAACACACTTAGTGTTCAGAACTTGTCTTCAATGGATCTCTACCATGGTATGATAGTCATGATTGTACCTCCTTCATTCCACTTAGTAGAACTCATACCACCTTGTTCTGAGCTTGGTGGGCACCTTCTAAGCAAGCTCTCAAGATGAATCATGGGTCAGCCTTGGGACAATTTTCTTCTAGTCCTGACTCCTAACTGTTTTATAGGCTCTTTTCTATAGACTTTCCTGTCATTGGCCTTCTCTTTCATCTCGACATTCTTATTTGGCAATTTCATTCATTTACGTTGCTTCATCTAACACTTTTGTGGTGCATGATTCCCAAATCTAGATCTCAGGTCCTTTCTTTTTTTTCTTTTTTGTTAAACAGCCTGGTAATTTCATTGGTGTGGGAAGCTTCCAGGAAGGAACTCTTTCTACCAGCACAACTCAGCAATTTATGTTCTTAGGAAGTTGCATGAAACATTGGGAATTTAAGTAACAATTTCTACAGCTAATACATGTCAGAGAAGAGACTTGAACCAAAGGCTTCCTGTCTCTGAGTCTAGCTCTCTATCCACTATGTCCAGTCTTGACTTATCTTCAAAGCTCCATAGTAATGTGATGTAGAAATGACACATTTGGCATTATATTGCCAAATTATATATTTGGCATATATAAATGTTAGCTATTTTTAGGGGCAGCTAAGCAATACAGTGGATAAAATGCCATGCCTGGAATCAGAAAGACCTGAGTTCAAATCTAGCTTCAGCCACTTACTAGTTGTAACTATGTGTGAGTCACTTAGCTACTCTGCCTCAGTTTCCTTATCTGTAAAATAGGGGTCATAATAGCGCCAATCTCACAGGGTTGTTGTGAGGATCAAATGAGGCAATATTTGTAAAATGCTTAGTACCTGGCACATAGTACTATATAAATGTTACCTGTTGATACTGTGGTCATTGTCATCATCATCATCAACATCATCATCATCAGACATGGGTTCAAACCCCAGCTCTGCTACTTACTTTGTGTGGCTTTAGGCAAATAACTTCCCCTCTTCAAGTCTTGTTTTTTTCATCTATAAAACGAGGAGCTTGGACTAGATAATCTCAAAGTTCTTTTCCAGCTCAGAATCCTATGATTCTGTGATAGTCAACCAGGGATGCCCTGGTAAATGCTTAATAACCAGCTCTCTGACTTAAAAAAAGAGGCATTTTTAATTTTAACATTTTTAAATTTAATCTGAATTTCTAACATTTTTTCCATCACTTAAGTCTAGAAAATTAAAAAATAATCAAGCCTTACTGGTAGCATTTGCCATATAAATGCTCATATTGAAAATCTGATGATTGGTTCTTGACAGCCAACACAAGCTGATTCCAGCACAGCCCTGTATCTCTCCAATATCTCCACTGGGGTGTTCCAGTGGCACTTCACGCTCAGCACACCCAAAACCAAGTTCATGATTTTGTTCCTCCTTCTGATGTCATTGCTTCTCTCAGCGGTACCACCATCCTCTTTGTCGCTCATCTTTAAAAATGTGTAGTTACATTTGATTCTTCTTTCTTCCTCATCTATCATACATCTGTAACTGGGGACCAGTCACGAGTTTCCTGTATGCCTCTAGCAAGTGAGCTGGGCCATCTCCAGTTGTCCTGATCTGTATCTTGCCGATGGACACGGGTAGCTCTGGAGGAGAAAGTGAGGCTGGTGACTTCACACAGCCCTCCCTCACTTAAATCCAGTTCATTTGCAAGTCATGACATCATCTTCCTGATGTTAAGAATGAAGGACAAACCACTACCAGTGATCAGATCACTCCTGCTACCTCCATGAAAGTTCTCACATCTATCCCTTCTCCTATAGCCAAACTGCCAACATCCTGGTCTACAGACTCATTAACACCTTTCTAGACTACTGCATCAGCCTCCTAACATGTCTTCCCACTTTATCTCTGCTCTATCCAGTCTGTCTTTCATGTTGCCTCTAAACTAATCTATCTTGTGCGTGGATTGAGTCATGCCACAGCTCAAAAAGCTTCCCTTGATTTCCGTCACCTAGGGAGTCAAACGTCTTTGCTCAGCATTCAAGGTCCACTACAACCTGCTACTCTCTTTTCAGGCTTAGCTTGTATTCTTACTTTCTATGCACTCTGGACTCCAGCCAAAGTTGCTCAGTCCCTGAAATATGTCCAATATTGTCCCACATTGGTCCACACTGCTTCCCATTCTTAGAATCAACTTTACCCCTTTTTTTCTCATCTTTCTAAATTCTATTCATCCTTTAAAGTCCAACTCAGATTTCACCTCCTCCATGATGCCTTCCATGATCTCACACACACTTCCTCTACTACCACCACCTTGGTAATGACTTCCCTTCAGACCTCACATAGCACTTCATTTTGCAATTCTCTAATGCACTTAGGTAATATCACGTATTCCCCTTATTTGTGCTTGTATCTTATCCTCCTTTAAGCAATTCGAGGTCAAGGATTATGTCATCTAAACTTTGTATATTCCCTAACATCTAAGAAATCGCTCTGTATGTAGTAAGAGCTTGACAAATATTTTTATGTCATCCCCACCTGCTGGCCGGCCATCCCTAGGAAAAACTGAAAATGACCTGGGTGGTTGAGTGGACTGCATTATTAGGCAATATGCTAACAAGATCTTCAGCTGCATGAAGAGTAAATTGGTTCCCAGAACCTGGGAGATTACAAATCTACTGTGCTGTGTCCTAATAAGATCATAGCTAGAATGTTGTTTCCAATTCTGGGCACTACATTTTCGGAAATATACTGACAAGATATACACTACAAAGTATACACACTACAGTATGTCCTGACCAAAATCCTTAAGGTCCTTGAAACTAGGGCCTATGAGGATTGATTGAAGACAAAAAGAATATATAAAGTGAAAGGGAAAAGTCATGGTGAGGATGTAATACCTGTCTTCATATAGGAAGGATTGTTATAGGACATCATCACTCCCCTCTGCCTCTCTGATTAGAAGGCTGGGCCATGAACTTCAAATCCCCATTTAAGGAGAGAACTCAGTTCAGACATCTCCTTATTTTTCACCTGGCTGTATGACGTTGGGACTTCCTTGACTAATTTCTCTACCATGCCCCGCAAAGTTGGGAACTTTCTCTTCCCCAAACCCCTTTTTGTTTCCTTTTGTGTGTTGTCTTCCTCTATTAGACTGTAAGCTCCTTGAGGGCAGATGTCTTTCTTTTTTGTATCCCCAGTGCTTAGCAAAGTGCCTGACACATAGTAGGCATTTAATTAATGCTTATTGATTGATTGATTAGATAGATTAGGTTATTTTTCTACTTGTACTCACAAGGCAGAACTGGGACCAATGGACAGTAATTAGAGAGAGGAAAGTTTCTATCGTTATGAAATAACAAAGACCCCAAGGGAAGACCTCCAACATGACAGAAAGATCCCTCATATAGGATTTCTAGAAGAACATGGATAAGAATTATATAGTAGACTTAGATGGGCTACAATGTGCATATGTGCAAACTCCCATTGGTGATAATCCAGATCCATTGAAGTATCAAAGCATAAGGAAGACATTTCTTATGTAATTTTAAATGGATACAATTAGAATTATGCAGAGTTAGGATGGGCTGCCTGCACCACAAGGGAGGAAGCTCCCTACCATTGTAAGTGTTCAAGTAAAAACTCTTTTGGCAGAGATCTGGAACTGAAAAGACCAAAGGTAAAGCTTGAATATGATCCGATAGTTGCCCTTTGCCCCTCTTCCCCAACAATCACATGCCTTTGCCATTTATTAAATTTCTGAACTGAGCACCAATGATTGAGCTATGAATGCAAGACTTCTCTATATTATTAATGGTTTTCTTCCAGACTTTCAAAAGGTCTTCACTAAATGCTATGTAGGCCGTAAGCATAAGTACTTTATCCAAGAAGCTCTTACAGCAAAGAACTAGAAGTAAAGTGTGTGCCCGTCAATTGGGAAATGGCTGAACAAAGTATGGCATGTGAATGTAATGGAGTCTTTTCGTTCTTTAAAGAATGATGAAAGGGACAGATTCAGAACAACCTGGGAAGATTTGTATGAACTGATACAGGATGAAGTGAGCAGAACCTATAAAATGACAAAATGTAAATCAATCAATGAACATTAAGTAAATGCCAACCATGTTCCAGGCATCAGGAAACAAATACAAAGAATAAAACAAGCCCTGTTCTCAAGGACCTTAAGAGACTTATTTAACACTGATCAATGTGATGACGAATCATAACTTCAGAACACCGATGACGAAGCATCCCTTCATGGAGAAATGGTGGACTAGAGGTGCAGACACAACAAATGTCTGAATTTATTTTGCTTGACACTACTTGTTACAAGGGAGGGACTTTTATGTGTTTGTGAGGGGAGTTTAGAACGCACAAGTGATGTAAAAAAAGAAAGAAAGAAAAGATTGAAAAAATATATAGAAGAAAATTCTGAAGGGGATAGCAACAAGTAGCACAGTATTATCCTGCCCCATCCAGGACAGCACTCTCCTCTTAAATGTAATTGTAACACCTCGTTGGGAAGTTCCCTGAAAAAACAGCCCTGTGCTTTGAATCCACAAGGAGATATGACTCTTGATTAGCTGAAAGAGCTGAACATGACATGGCATGCCTCCAGGGCACTTCATTGGATACGGACATGTTTTGAGAAAGGGCCTGCAGGAAAAGACAGACAGACCAACAGAGAAATAGAGGCAGAGAGATTTGAATGGCAGACTAGAGCTCTCAAAACCATGGACATTTAAGGGAAGCTGGCGCCATCTTGTTCTTTGGCTTCCAGATCTGGCTTGCAACTCTAGAGGCTACTGAGAGCGGACTTCCCCTAAGTGAGATCATTCTGGAACTCCTGGTTTCATTTGAGAGCATATCTTGCTGCTAGCTGAAGAGTTCATTTATTATTATGAATTCATTGGTATATTTTGATCTGCAGAACCCCTCCCATTTCTGTTTTCTTTTTTGCTTGAATAAATGGGTTTACTCATTATTTGCTACTTGTGACCATCAAACCAGTGTTCGGTAAGAAGGGGCTTAGCTGGTGAATGTAACTTAAGGGTTGGCAACCCTTCCACTTAAGAGTGATTAGGGGAGTGGCTTTCCTTTTGAATCTAATTCATACCCCTAGACCAGAAATATTTGAGGAATGGCAGATTGTTATCATTCTTCCCGGATGCCATCTTGAAGATTAGAGCTAGGGAAGCGCTCGGCTTTAGTAATCTTGGATCCTGACTGTCTCTTTCTCTCTGCCACCCCAGCCATGTCACAAGTGGTTGAAACATGGCCATTCCCACAAAGGTGGCAAGACAATTCCTGTAGGAATGGAATGATTTCGATGAGATCTCGAAATCCATAGATCCATTTCATTCTCAAGCCATATCTGTATACTTAGCCTGCACATACATGTACTATATAACCGACACTTTGGGAAAAAAACAAAACAAAATCCTGAACTCAGACAGCTAGGTAGCACAGCAGATAGAGTGCTGGCCCTGGAATCAAGAAGCCTCGTCTTCCTTAGTTCAAGTTTGGCCTGAGACACTTCCCAGCTGGGTGACCCTCGGCAAGTCACTCGACCCTGTTTGCCTCAGTTTCCTCATCAGCAAAATGAGCTGGAGAAGGAAATGGCAAACCTCTTCAGTATCTTTGCCAAGAAAACCCCAAATGGGGTCACAAAGATGAGATGTGATTGCAATGACTTAATGACAACAACATGTTTAACCTGAACATATATGTGCTATATGACAGACACTTAAAAAAACCCCTAAACCATATGTAATAGAGATCAGCAGTTTTATATACAATTCTTTTTTAAAAGTCCTTCATGTATAGGAATGTTTGTTAAGTTTGTAATAAAGAGTGACTCATATGAGTAATAACTGGAATTTGTCTAGCTCTTGATAATTATGAGCAGTCTTATCTTTATTCTCTCTGTTAGAGTATTTTTATCTTTATCCTCTCCAAAATTTTATCTTCATATAACCCTGCGGGATATACTGAGGAAGAGAGATGGTGGTTCAGAGATGTAAAATGGTATTGCCGAAATCACACAGCTAGCTAATGGTGGGTAGCTGAGATGAAAACCCAGGTCTCCTGACTGTTCTTTCTACCTACCACTCCCCTTAGGGGAGTGCAAAAAGGCACGATGAAGCTGCCAGATAGAAAAAGGACAGGAAGAGAGGCTTTACAAAAGTTAGCTTGCATTTAAATGCAGATAACCAGTCATAGGGTCTGGGGATTAAGAACCAAAAATGTCTGGGATCTGAATTGTGGTGTGGACCTACTCAGCAAGGGTTGACTGGGCTGATAGAAGTGCTTTGGGTTCAGATAATTATGAGGAGAGTTCCTATATCAGGCCACTCCATAGCCTCTGTGTTATTGTTGTTCAGTTGTGATCAACTGAGACCTCATTTGGGGTTTTCTTGGCAAAGATACTGGAGTGATTCACTATTTCCTTCTCCAGCTCATTTTACAGATAAGGAGACTGAGGCAAACAGGGTTAAGTGACTTGCGCAGGGTCACATAGCTAGTAAGTATCTTAGGCCAGATTTTTACTCAGGTCTTTCTGACCCTAGGCCCAGTGCCTTATCTACTAGCTGCCCCTATCTTTTCTCCTCATTTGGTTTTTAGCACCTTCTCCCTCCCACCCCCACTCAATAATCCCCTCCCAGGCCCCAGTCTCACCTTTCTCTCTGGAAATCTTGCAGGCTTTTTCCTCCATGCTTCCTGGAGTCAGACCCAGATTTCCTTACAATAGCAAACCCCATACTTCTTAATCATTGACCTTTGTGAGGGCGCCTCAGACATTTCCTGATATCCATTTGCCCTGGGCTTGGGGGTCACATAGGTTCCTCACATGAGATCAGAGAGGGAAGGTGGGGAGAGGGTATTAGTGCTCATATATCATGAGTTCAGGCCAAACTTTGGGTGATAATTCCTTCCGGGCAAAGGACAGCTGTGGTTTCTGTCCTAGAGTCTGGATTCTTGTCCAGAGCTGGGAAGCTAAAACTAGGATGAGTTTTTAATACTTCAGCCATCTTCATTCATTTAGCATCCCCTTTTTAGAGTCAAGTCATTGTGAGTGCCTTTAATAATAATCCCTGACATTTGTATTGTGTTTTACATTCATTTTTATTCATTTTAGTTTTTATTTCGTTATTCTTTTATTCATTTTTATTCATGTTCTACATACATTTTCAAGGCATTTTCATATCCACTCTTATTTAACTATTATAATGACAGCAACTGAGCATTTCAACAGCTTCGAGGTTTACAAAGCACTTTTGCTATACTATTTCCATTTGATCCTTACTCTCATTTTGTAGATAGGGAAACTGAGATTCAGAGAAGTAATTTCCCAAGGCCACATAGTACAGCCTAGTTTGGAACATGTTTCCTGACTCTAAGTCTTAGGTTTAAATTAAAAAACAAAACCTTAGCACAAGATTGGGGAGGCATAGCTAAACCACATTCATGTGAAAAAAAATATCAGAGGGTTTCAGTGCCCTGCAAACTCAATAAAAACCAGCATTGAGACAGAACAGTCGACAAAGTTAGTACTGCCAAAGCGATTTTCCCAAATCACAGATCTGACCCTTTCATCCTTCCTCTTCATTAAGCTCCAGTGGCTCCCTATTATCTCCAGAACCAAATATAAAATCTTTTGTTTGGCATTTAAAGCCCCATTAAAGCCTACATCCCTGGGCCCTTCCTCCCTTTCTAGACTTCTTACACTTTGCTCCCTTCGTAAACCCTACCCGCTGTCTGCTGTGGACTACTAGCTTTTCGTACATGTTATTTTCTATCTCCCACCTCCACACCTTTGCACTGGTCTGTGATACCGTCCTTCCTCATCTTTGCCTCCTAGTTCCCCTGGCTTCTTTCAAGTCCAAGCTAAAATCTCTCCTTCTGCAAGAGGCTTTTCCTGGACATTTCCCCTCTACCAACCTCCGCATCTCCTTACTCTTAGAGAGATTTCATTCCATTTACCCTGTATATCTTGTATGTACAAACTTGTTTGTATTTTGCTTCCTCCATTAGAATGTGAGTTCTTTGAGGGGAGGGACCAGTCTTTGCTTTTCTTTGTAGCCCCAGATGTTAAGTAGTGCTTGGAACATAGTGTGTGCTTAAAGTTGACTGACTGACTGATTACATTCTTAGGTTGTGTTAAGAAAGAAAGGCATAAAGGCTAGAACATGAGAAGTACCGTACTCTACCTTGGTCGGAACACATAAGAAGTGTCATTGTCAGTTCTGGGTACCACATTTTAGGAAAGAAGTATTCAGAAAGAAGCAATCCAAAAGAGAGAAACCAAGATGGCTACCAGTCTTGAGGTCATTTTAAGATCATTCTATATGAGGACTGGTCAAAGGAACTAGATTTAGATAGAAGAAAAGAAGATGGGGAGATGTAACAGCTGTCTTCAAATACTTGAATGGCTACTATGTAGAAAAGGGACTAAGTTATAAGAAAAGGGATTGGCCCCAGAGGATAGAACTCAGGGTGCTGGATGGAAGTTGGTGAGAGAGACACACAGAGAGACAAAGACATAGAGTCACAGAGACAGAGGGACATAGAGACATAGACACACAGAAACAGAGAGACAAAGACATAGAGACACAGAGACAGAGAAAGAGTCAGAGAGAAGAGTGAGAGAAAGAGAGAGACAGAGAGAAAAGAGACAGAGAAGAGAGAGAGACAGAAAGAGGCAGAGACCAAGAGAGAAGAGACAGAAAAAGAGACAGACAGAGAAAGAGAAAGAAACAAAGAAACACAGAGTGAGAGAGACAGACAGAGGGAAACAGAGACGTAGAGAGACAGAGAGAAGAAAGACAGAGACAGAGAGCTTTAGGAACCTTGTAAGAAAAATTTCTTAACAATCAGAGTTATTTTAAAATGGAACAGCCTGCTTTGGGAGGTAGTGAGTTCCCCTTTGCTAGAGATTTCCAAGTAAAAGTTGGGTGACAATGTGTTGGGACATTGTAGAGAGGATGCATGTACAGGTTCACTTTGGACCAGATGGCCTTTCTGTTCCCTTCTATCTCGTAGCTTCCATATTACTGCTGCACCATCACCTCATTTTGAGGCCATCCTCTCTTGGTGGTGCCTCGTGAGACACAGCCTGGTGTGCTGAGATGCTGGACTTGGGGTCAGGAGACTTGGTTCACATAGCGGCATCAACATAGCCCTGTGATTGTAAGCAAGTCACTTCAGGGACCTGAGCCTTATTTTCCTTAGCTGGAACATATATATATATATATATATGCATATATAATATATATATATATACAGTATAGGAGGAGTATAATATACTATGTATATATATAGTATAGAGGAGTATAATATACTATATACATAGTATAGAGGAGTATAAGATATAGATATATATATATATATATATATAGTATAGAGGAGTATAATAACTGTTCTAGATACCTCCCTTGAAGGAATATTATGGGAAAAGTTCTTTGTCAGCCTTAAAAACTCTGTAGAAAGGGAATGAATGAATGAATGAATAAATGAATGAATGAATGAATGAATGAACAAATAGCACTGACTAATAGTTAAGATTTTCTTTTTATGGTGCCTACTATGTGCTAGGCACTAGGCTAAGTGTTTGACTGTTCTCTCATTCAGTCCTCACAACAACCCTGGCTCTAGGCTCAGTTACTTCATCTGCCAAAGTAGACAGACTAAATTTTCTTCAAAGTCCCTTGTAGCTTTGATCCTCCAGGACTCTAGACATGAAGCCCTAGGGAGGGGATGGGCGCAGAGCTTACAGTCTAGCTGAGATAACAAACAAAAATAACTAACAATGATAATAGCTGACATCATACAGTGCTTAAAATGCAGCAGTATCACCTTTGGGCCTCCCAGTGACCCTGTTAAGTAGATAATCTGGGTAATATCTCCACAATTTTGGAGAGGAAGAAATTGAGGGTCATGGAGGTTAAATGACTTGCTCATCTCTAGTAAATGCTGGAGCTGGGATGCGAAGCAAGGTTTTCTGACATTACCTTTCAATACCAGGGGAAGGAGGAGAGAGGAGGGAATACATACTTATATAGTACCTACCTATGATGTGCCAGGCACTATGCTAAGTGCTTCACAAATATTATCTTATTTGATCCTCACGACAACCCCACGAGGCAAGTGTTGTTATTATCCCCATTTTACAGATGAGGAAACTGAGGCAAAGAAAATTTAAGTGACTTGCCCAGGATCATACAGCTAGCAAGGGTCTTAGGTCATATTTGAACTCAGGTCATCCTGACTCTGCTGCACCACCTACCAGGCTAATCTATTCCCAGTGCCAAATGAGAGCTATGGGAGCAGCTAGGTGGCATAGTGGATAGAGCTCCTAGGAAGACCTGAATTCAAATCTGGCATCTTAGATACTTATGACCTGTGTGACCCTAGGCAAGTCAGTTAACCCTGTTTGCCTCAGTTTCCTCATATGTAATGCGTTGGGGAAGGAAACAGCAAACCACTCCAGTATCTTTGCCAAGAAAATCCTAAATGGGGTCACAAACAATCAGGTGCATCTAAAACAACTGAACAACAATAAAACAAGCAAAACAGGAGATGCGTATTCTAGGAGTTCTGAAGGTATTTTGCAGAAGGCTTCGCAACAATGATACCAATTCAAACTCAGCTTTGAAGGATGGACAGACTCAGATAAGCAGAGGCCGGTGTAGCCAGGAGAAGGCAGGACTCCAATGTATCCAATTAAACAAACGCCTGACTAAGCACCTATTTCCGAGGAGCTCACTGTTTATAGTAGGGGAGATAACACTGGCACAAATAATTTAAAACAGATAAAGTTGGCAGATAGGAATGTGCTAAATGCACAGAAAAGGGCCAAACCTCCTGCTATGGGAGATTTGGGGCTGGGAGGTGGGGGAGGAGAAACCAATCATTTCCCACTATGAGATTCAAGGGGAATGTGCAGATTGGAAAGCAATGAGTCAGCCAGTGTGGTTGAGCAGTTGGAGTTGAGTTGGAAGGGAGCAGGTGAGGGGCAGATAGTGGAGAGGCCAAGAATGTTGGCTCTTGCAGCCTCACCGGAGCTCAAAGGGACCTTAGAGCTCATTTTGTCCATCTCACCCTCTGGTCTTTACAATATCCACGACAAATTGTTATCCACCCTTGACCAGTGATGAGTAAAACTCCCGAGGCATCTCATTCTGCTTTTAGATAGCTCTGGTTGTTTGGAAGCTTTCCCTTATGCCCAACCTAAATCCGCTTTCCTTTTAACTTCTACCCACAATAGCCCTGCTTTCTGGGGCCAAGGAGAATAAAGCTAAACATTCTTCCATACGACAACCACTCAAATACTTGAAGTCTTCCCTTCACCAGGCTAAAAACCTCAGTTCCATCAGCTGATACTTGAGCATAGCACAATTTTGAGTCCCCTGGCCATCTCGATCACTTTCCTATGGACGTGTTCCAGCTTCTTTGACATCAACACAGTCCATCAGACTGTGTGGTCTAATTAGACCATGTGGTCTAATCAGGACAGAACGTTTAGCGGAATTATGCCCTCTCTAAATTTGGCCATTAATCTTCTATTAATGGAGGCCAAGACTATATTAGATTTTTGACTATTTTGTCATGCCACAGACACATATTGAGTTGACAATCCACTAGAATTCTCAGGTTGGTTTTTCTTTCTTTTCCCTTGTGAATTGCTTTCTATTCATGTTTGTCTCATCCTGTGTTTTACCAGTTGCTGATCTGAGGAGACCAAGTATAAGACTTTACATTTGTTCTCAGTCAATTTAATGTCATTTGATTCAGTCCATAGTCCTAGGCTGTCTAATTCTTTCTGTATCCTGATTCTTTCATCCAATATATTATGTATCTTTCTCATTTCACTGTTATGCACAAATTTGATAAGCATGTCATCAATGATGAATATGCTGATAAAAAGGTTCAGCAAAAGCTCTAGAGAATTTTTTCAAAACTAAGTTATTTGGTTCATATTGGTTCTTACTTCCTCTTTTTAGTCTCTGGTCCTTGTCAAAATAGGAAAGGATTCTTCCTACTGAAGTGGTCATTGATGATAAGGATTTCACTTGTGATCTCTTCCAGAGGTATGAGCATCTTAATGGGGGCAAGACTTTATCCAAAGGAACGACTTCACTTGGCGATGGAATTTCAGGCATCAGAAACAGCCAGTGAAGAGGTCATTTGAAGCTGGGTGCAAGGGGCAAGTGGCCCCTTCCTGGAGCCTCTCATATCACAGGACCTCAGTGACCAAGTACAGGAAGGCTGACCCTGCCTCCCTCATGGGAACTGTCTCTGGGTACTTGCTCCAGAGAATTGCTTTCACCAGAGAAAAGGAAGAGGTAGGAGAAAAAGCAGCTTAGAAAAGCCACAGTCATTCCAGACCCGGAGCTCACTCTAGCTACACCACCCACTCCCAGCTGAAGTCAATGCATTCCATTCTGCCTCCTGGGCCCCAGCCGACACCCACCCCTCACAACACAAATCAATCTTGAGCCCATTGGTCTCCCCCACTGCTCTCACATCAGTGCCTTTCCCAACCCTGCCCATCAGGAAGTCAAGCCATGTGGAGGCCTTAGCTTAACCCCACTACCCCTCCACCCCCTTCCTGCCTTTGTGACCCAGCCTCTTAGGGCAGGCTTCAAGCCAGGGCATCCCTGCCGCCAGATCAACACTAGCCTGATAATTTATGACTTCTGCAGAGGTTGACATTTTCCCTAGAGGGCAATAGGCTAGCATCCTTCTTCCCACTAAGGCCCCAGAGGGCAGTTACTAGGCCTTTGGAAGGGGTCATGAGAGGATTGTTTCCCCCCAAACAGGGGGAAGAAATGGTGGCTGCTTTCCAAAGCTAAGGAGAGTGAGGAAGTGAGTATGTATTAAGCAGGATACGCAACGGTCCTTCCTGAGATCACAGAATTTATCCCTCTGGCATCCTAAGGATTCCCCTTTACTCTGGTCTCACTGTCTATATCTTCCTTTCCTCTCAACACACCATTCAGTCCAGTTCAATAAACATTTATTAAATGCCTTCTATGATCTAGAATTAAACAGGAGAGATGGTTAGACTGCTTTGGAGAATCATAATAACCTGAAGCTTTTCCCTAAAACATAGAGCCATCTTAAGACCAATATTCGACTGGTGTTGAATGGCTGAGGGTCATGGAATTTTATAGTTGCCAGAGAATTAAAAAATCAGTATGCTCAGAGGGCAATGGACAGGTATATGATGGATGTGTCCCTGAAACATCTAAAAAAATAAGGAACAACGAAGAAGAATCAAAGTAAACGCAGTTATCAAAGTATGATAAAAATATATGAGCTGGTTGCCAAGAAAAGAGTGAAAAATAAACATTTGTCAGCCCCTGTGTTCCCATTAATCTTAATGTCAAGAGGAAGACCACCTGAATGTTGGTTGAACAACCTTTTGAATGTGGTCAAGAGTCACAGAGGATGGGCCTGGATGGATATATAGCCCTGTGCATTGTTGGAGGGAGCATCCATATAGATAAAATCAAAGATCCATTTGAGATTTGGAGTATATGCAAGACACTGTGCTCAAGAAGTCTATTGGGGGTGGGGGGAGTCAGACCTGCACAAATCCAACCTAATCCAAAAAGCATTTATTAAGCACCTACCACTACAAGGCACCGTGTTAGTAAGTGGGGATTACAAGGGGGAAAAAAATCAAACGATGCCTTCTCTTAACGTCAGAGAAAACAACCTGTGCATATAAGTATATATAAAGTAAATTCGGGGTAATTTAAGAGGGAGAGATGTGACTAGCTATAGGAATTAGGAAAGGTTTAAGGTTGATGTGAGATATGAAGGAAGCTAGAGACTGTAAGAGGTAGAGATGAGGAGGCTGTTCCAGACATATGGAACCATCTATGCATAGAATGTCATGGAGGATGAACGGTAAGGACAGTTTGGCTAAATTGTAAAAGGCTGTGAATATGAAGTATGTAATGTGATGGTGTATAATGGGGGACTGTGTAGATATTGGTGATGCCTGGCTCATGCAAATTTTTCCCTGGAAGAGGCTGAAGAGTGTGCTTCTGGGAGAGTAATAGAAATGCCTTGGAGAGACGTTGGAGTATGGATATCCTGTAACACGTATAAATATTCTGTAAGATTAGTAAGCTCCTTGAGGGTAGGGACTGTCTTTTTCTTATTTGTATTCCTAGCACTTGACAAAGTCCCTGGCACATAATGGGTACTTAATAAATGTTTATCAAATCGAATTAACCGGTTCTGGTAGCCTCACCATGTGGTGACCTCTTTGGTGGTAGCTCTTTGTCTGGCTGTAGAAGTATTCAATATTGTAAGAGTGGAGGCCTTCAATCCATCCTACTGAGGCTGACATGTAACCCTATAAAACAGGTGTGAGTCCTTGGCCCCCCTGTTCAGTCTTTTCCCTTCTATGTGATGGAGTTAGAGTCCCTAACCTTTTGTGTTTTGGAGGGTTAGGAGAGTTAGCACTCAAGCTTCTGGGTGTCTTTGCATCCCAGTGTCCAAGGGTTTTGCAGCCAGTGCAGCCTCAATGCCCCAAGGAATAAGAAGAGACCTTTAGGACTCAACCCATTGGAAGCTAAGAGGAAGATTCAGTCATTCTGCACCCAGATGTGAACTCAGCAGAAACCATGTCAAACAAACCCACTCTCTCTGGACACCAAGGTAGGCTAGAGCAGAGTGTGTCTTCAAGGTGGTAGGAAAAAGTGTTCCTACTTTGTTCTACTTACACATGTTAGAAGTAAATAGCCCTTTGTAAAAGCTAGTTGATTTTAAATGGCTAAATGGAATTAGGATGCTAATCACTGGCACCTAACAGCTCAAGTCAATGGCACCAAAGAAAAAAAATACCCCTGTCCAATCCCTGAGGGTACCCCTAGAACCTTGAGAAGGAGATGCAGCTGGCCTGGGTCTGGGAGAGTAAGTCAAATATATTCTTCATACCTGGAAGAATAGGTTGACACCCTGGTTATGAAGGGCTTTAAATATCAGAGGAAATTATATTTGATCCTGGAGATAATAGGGAGCCACCGGAACTTAATGAGCAGAGAAGTGACGTGGTCAGATCTCTGCTTTAGCAGGTATATGGATGAATGAGGAGGGCAGGGATTTGGTCAGGGAGACCAATTAGGAAGTTAGTTACCACAATCCGGGAGAACACTGATAAGGGTCTGAACTAGGGTCATGGCTTGACCAATGTTGCCTCTGAATGCTTAAAGTTAAAAACATCTTCTTCCTTTCAAATTAAAAAATTATCAAATGCCTGCCATGTGTAAGGCGCTGTGCTAAATGCTGGGAATACAGAGATAAGGCAAAAAAAGAAGTCCGTGCCCTCAAGACAATTATTCTGAGCATAGACAACATTTGTACATATTATTTTCCCAATTATTGTTCAACATTGATCTAGAAACGCTAGCAATAAACAAGAGGAAAAGGAGCCAAGATGATGACAGGAAAGCAGGGACTTGCTTAAGCTCTCCCCCAAATCCCTCCAAACACCTGTAAAAAATGGCTCCAAACAAATTCTAGAGCTGCCAAACCCATGAAATAGCAGAGGGAAACAGATCTCCAGCCCAGGAGAGCCTGGATGGTTGCTGGGAAGGGTCTATCAGCAGCCCAGTGTGGGCCTTGCCAAGACAGACCAGACCTGGAGTCAGCCAGTCAGAAGAAGACTTGGGGCCTGTAATAGTAATTAAGGTGGGACTTTTTGCTGATGACCTTTAATGATTCCGGCCTTTGTTTGAATGGGGCAGATAAAGTGGGGATGTTTTCCTATTCCTCAGCACTGAGACAATTGAGAGCCATTGATTTGTATCTGATGTGATACTAGGGGTGGGGAACTTCTCCACTCCCAGCCTGGGTGAGGTTGAGGCCCTGAACAGGATATATAAGCGAAGAGGTTAGCATTCTCTCTTGGAGCTCTGAGCCACAGCTGGAGCGGCATGTGACTCTGGGCCAGCCATTCTAATGTGCTCCCCGGCTGTACACCCAGATGTTGAAAACTACAAATTGTATTTCAGGGTGCTGGCTTTTTCCCCTGAATTAGGTGGATGTTATTTGTATGCTGGATTAAAGTAAGATTGTTAACCCCTTAAGGTTGCTTTCCTTAAGTAAAGCAGGTCAAAAGGACCTGTGTTGGCAGCTTTCTGGGTGCTAGTTGTTGGTGGATCTTACACCCCCACAGAAGCTGCTAGCTGGATTACTGATGCAGGGCCATGAAACAGTGAGCTGTGGCAGTTACCAGACTTCTCAACCCACAAATACCAAAGAGCAGGTTAGGGGTAAACTTCGGGATTGATTTCAGAGCAATCCGGCCACTAGCTCTGGGGGTGGAGGAGGTCATGCAGCGGTGGCAGTAGCAGCAGCAGGAAGCTCCTGAGGCTGCCTCCACAGCACCAGTGTCAGCGGCTTCCCCAGGACCTGGCTCACATGGTGAGAGGAATCTAGCAACAGATCAGAGCAGGAATGCAAGGAGCGCTTTGTGGGCACAAAGGCAGATTCTCTTGCTGTGCCCTGTTTGGATCTGAATTGCGATCCTGGTTGGTGGTTCTTGGGGGTGGAGGAACGCTGCTGTGACAGAGCCTGGGGTAACAGTGGAGTAGAAGCAGCTCTGAAAACAGCAGTGCTTGGACCCTAAAGCTTGGGACAAAGTACTCTCTACTCTACAAGCAGTCATATCCTGACAAAAAGCTCAAGGGTCAAGTAGTTGGCTGGGAACATGGCCAGGCAGCAAAAAAGAACTCAGACTCAAACTCAAACTCTAGATTCCTTTTTTGGTGACAAAGAAGATCAAATCATAGAGCCAAAGGAAGTCTATAAAGTCAAAGAGCCTACATCAAAAGCCTCCAAGAAAGACATGAATTGGGCTCAGGCCATGGAAAAGCTCAAAAAGTATTTAGAAAAGCAAGTAAGAGAAGCAGAGGAAAAATTGGGAAGAGAAATGAGAGTGATACAAGAAAATCATGAAAAACAAGTCAATGACTTGCTAAAGGAGACCCAAAAGAATACTGAAGAAAATAACACCTTAAAGAATAGACTAACCCAAATGGCAAAAGAGCTCCAAAAAGCCAATGAGGAGAAGAATGCCTTGAAAGGCAGAATTAGCCAAATGGAAAAGGAGGTCCAAAAGACACAATTGTTTTTCCTCCTTTTTGCCTATTTTTATGCTTTTTATTTTTTCTTCTTGTTTATTTTTTTCCTGCATATATGTTATTTAATATTTTAAAATACTAAATAAAATATATACAGGAAAAACAAGCTATCCCTATTGACTGAGGACATGGTTTAAGCACAAAATCCTAGAGAATCAGCAAATGGACTGAGTCTCAGCAAAGTTAGTGGTAAATCATTTTTTCAATTGTGTCTGACTCTTCCTGACCCTATTTGGAGTTTTCTTGGCAAAGATACTGGAGTGGTTTGCCATTTCCTTCTCCGGCATTTTACAGATGAGGAAACTGAGGCAAATTGGGACTTGCCCAGGGTGAGTAGCATCAGGATACGAAAACCTACCCAAAACACCGTTTATACAGATGAACAAATAATCCTGAGGAGTGAGAAAACATGAATGCATTGATAGAGGGAGTTTCCTAACCGGAGCCCTCCTTAAACTGACAAAATAACTGATCAAACCAAAAAATAAAAAATAAAAGCCTGGAAGCAGAGTGGAGACAATAGAAGTTTGAGAACTGAGGAGCCTAACAACAGAAATGGAAGATATCTCAGAAATAACACCTTATTCATTCATTTTTATCTTTGCTTGTGTAGTTTCTCTTTTCTCCTAGCCACCCCCCTCAGTACCACCTCCACCTACGTTATCACATTTCAATCTATCCTTCAAGGTCCAGTTCACTCTACCTCTTCCATGAAACTTTCCCTGGATAACCTAGGTAGTGCAATGGATAGATTATGGGACTTGGAGTCAGGAAGACCTGGGTTCAAATGTGACCTCAGACACTTATTAGCTAGCTAAGTGATCCTGCAGAAGTCACTTAACCCCTGTGTTCTATCTGTTTCCTCATCTGCAAAATAGGGCTAATAATAATACCTACCTCACTGGATTGTTATGAAATCAAATGAATTAACATATTTAAAGTACTTTGCAAACCTTGAAGTGCTAGTTATTATCATTGTAGTCCACACTTCTTTCTCCCCTCTGAATTCCTGCTGCCCTTAGAATTAATACTCAGTTATAAGGGCTCAATAAATGTGTGTTAATTTGTTGATCTCTTTCACCCCTGAGTAAGTCCTGTTCTGTAGAGTATAAGAAGACAGAGACATGATCTGAACAGTCTTGTCAGCTGATTGGGGATAAGAAGAGTCCTAGAAGCCTGAGATAGAAACTGAGAGCTGGCTGGCACTGATTCTCAAGCTTCTTTACTCTGAAGAATCATCACAGCCACCAGGACGCCAATCAATGGTGCAGAAAGAGCCCTGTAGAGCTCGATTCTAGCTCTGTTGGTGTGTGACTTTGGGAAAGTTATTTCTGTCTCAGTCGGTTTCATCCTCTAGAAAATGAAGAAATTGGACAAGATGGTCTCTGAGGTCCCTTCCATTCTTTTAGTTCTCGAGCCTCCATGAAGTTTCTATTTCCCTTCTCCAGATAAACAAGAGGAGGACTATTCTCCTCCCCCCACCCCGGATCTGACTCCTAACTGATTTCTCATCCTACACCCAGCATGGTGCCTCTTCCTTCCTCAGGTTCAGCACAGGAAGTGGAGCCGGTGATTAGTCCCAATTGAAATGGCACTCCCTAAATTCCAGGTAAAGCCAGGGAGGATTAATTAGTGTCATTAGCCAAGGGGATTGGCACCAGGACAATAGTGCTCGAGCCTCGGGTTTGAGGGGAGGTGGGAAAATGCAGGAGGTGCTTAATGACCCAAGCTGCTTTTCATCTCTTTCCACCTAAGTGTGGACTAAGGACTAGAATGACTTTAGCATAATGACATGGGTTCCTTTAGATGAGGCTCTTTGTTTCTTCCCTCTCCTGGGTTCTTAACCTGGGGCCATGTTAAGAAAAACAATTTTTTAAAAAAATTTGGTAAATATTTCAAAATCATTGGTTTCCTTTGTAATCCTACGTGTTTTATTTTATGCATTTAAAAACGCCATTCTGAGAAAGTGTTCTTAGATTTCACCAGAAGGTCAGAGGGGGTTCTTTGGACACACGTAAAAAGGTGGATAGAGTACTGGGTTTAGAGTCAGTAAGACTCATTTTCATGAGTTCAAATCTGGCCTCAGACATTTACTAGCCGTGTGACTCTGGGTAAGTCACTTAACCCCATTTGTCTCAGTTTTTTCATCTGTAAAATGAACTAGAGAAGGAAATGGCAAACTACTTCAGTTTCTTTGCCAAGAAAATCCCAAAATAGGGTCATGAAGAATCAGACACTACTGAACCAATTGAACAACAAAAAGGCTCATAACCTCTGATTTGGTGCTTTGAGATCACTAAATTCTGGAGCTCTCCTCAATACCCTTTCGTATTGAGGATGGCAGTGAGATAATGGTAGAGCCTGAAGACTTGTGTTCCAGCCCTAACTCTGCCTTTAATGAGTTGCGTGAATCCTGTCTTTTGCTTCCTCTGTAGAATGAGGAGATTGAGCCAGCCAACTTCTAAAATCTCTTCCAATTACAAGGTTCTGTGATGTTACCTTCAGGCTCAAATGTTCTAGGAACTTTTTGAATATGTCCTAGTCCTCCTGGTTCCCAGGAGTACCTCACCTCCTTCCCAGCTAGGTCTGGCCCCATCTACTTGTAGTTTGCTTCGTATTGAAAAACTTTCTTTCTGGTTCTTGGTCACAGATGCTAATGAGCAGGGCCCAGTAGCCTCTGCCCTCTGGCTGCCTAGAGAGAGGACTCCTGGGATCCTGTCACAGAACTGCACAGGTCTGATCAGTAGATAGCAGGCACTTAATCAATACTCGTTGATTGATTTAATTAACAGTTACCACATTCCATTGTCCCCACCTTCTCACCCCCTTCCAATTCCCGGGGGATGAAAAAATATACAGAATTTAAAGAAAACGAGTATTCGCCTTTCACCAGGCCTATTTGCCTGCTTTATTTAGGTGGGGGAAGGGCAAAGTAGGTGCCTGATTTCTTTCAGTCTGGCCTCTGAGAGTCATAAAATCCTAGACCGTTAGAGCTAGAATGAACCTTAGAGGTCGTCCAGTTCAAATCTCTCATTTTATAGGTGAGGAAACCGGTTTAGAGAAGGAAAGTAATTTATCCAAAGTCACACAGCTAATATAGTTGTAAGTAAAAGCTAGTTCTTTTGATTCCAAATCCAGTATTCTTTCCACTATATCACTATCAAGAAGGAGAGAGGAGTGGAATGGAGGGGGAAAAGAGAGATGAGGAGAAGAGGGGAGGGGAGGGAGAGTGGTGGGAGAGTAAGGGGAGAGGGAGAGGGAAAGAAAAGGAGTGAGAGGTAGAGAGAGGGGGATGAAAAAAGGAAGGAAGGGAGAAAGGAAGGAAGAATGGGAAGAAGAAAGGAAGCAAAGAAGGAAGAAGAAGGAAGGAAGAATGGGAGGAAGGAAGGAAGGAAAGAAGGAAGGAAGGAAGGAAGGAAGGAAGGAAGGAAGGAAGGAAGGAAGGAAGGAAGGAAGGAAGGAAGGAAGGAAGAGGAAGGAAGGAAAGATGGAAGAGAAAGGAAGAAAGGAAGAGGAAGGAAGCAAGGAAGGAAGAAGAAGGAAGGAAGAATGGGACGAAGGAAGGAAGGAAGGATGGGAGGAAGGAAGGAGAGAAGGTAGGAAGATAGCTCCCTGAGCATGGCTCTGAACAATGATCTCATTTGCCTGTCAGTAAAATTTCCCAGCCCATGGGATAGAATGCTGGGCCTGGAGTCTGGAAGACTTGAATTAAAATCCAGTCTCAGACACTTATTAACTGTTTGACCCTAGGCAAGCCACTTAACCTGTATTTGCCTTAATCCACTGGCAAACCACTCTAGTATCTTTGCCAAGAAATCCATACTGTCTATGGGGTTAGGAAGAGTTGGACATAACTGAAAAACAAAAAATTTTGGAAAAGGATCATTAATATATTCCTTTGGCTGGGGCTTCCCAATTATGGGAAAGGGAGGGAGGTTTCAGGTAGCCATGCCCTTATCATGCAACCATATGAAAGAAACAGAAGCTGGAGGAATTAAGCAGGTTAGGAATTCAGATAGACCAGTTACCAAGTTCTTGAGAGTGACTCTGCAGGACTTATTAGGAGAGTCGTGGTTGGCCTCATTGTAGAACAGTTGGCCCAGTCCTTGGTGGCCATGTGCAGGAGAGTTTGCTGAGAGACTGATCAACTAACAGGGCAAGAGTTGTGTTTGAGTTCCCCAGGGAGAGAGCTTTCTGTGCATTAGTGGGACTACCTGTTGGCAGGTCATCTCCAGTTCTAAGTTGATGTCCTGGGGCCAAGAGTTTGTCTACAGTGGCCTGGAAGGGAAGACAAATAGACAGTATGGAAGAATAGATAACATCAAAAGTGTTCACAATTTAGCCAGCCAAGGGACTAGGAAACACAGAAATTCAGGGGAGTTAGTATGGAATGGAAGGAACTCAGAAGCAGTTTAAGAGACTGCTTGTTCATAACTTTCTTCAAGTACCTTGGGCAAGTCACTTAACCCCAATTGCCTTACTTTCCCCCCTCCAAAAACTCCCCAAAACATATCTTTCTTCCAGTTATTTAATTCTCAATACCCCTCTGTCAAGTGACTGATTTAGTCAACTGACACTGACATGTGCCTACTGAAGAGCTAACTCATCCTTAGGGATAGATATGGCTTTCCTAGCTTTTTCTCATTCTTCAGAATCTTTGAATGCTATTCCTCTCCTTCCAACAGACTGGCAACTCTCCCTTCTGCCCATCCAAATCCTCTCTCTCCTTCCAGGCACCTCCTTCATGAAGATTTTCCTAAGGACTCCAGACTTCTCATTGAACCCTTCTCCCCTCTCAACTCCTTGAAGACTTAGAATATAGCATTTAATTATCCAGGTAATCCCAACTTGTGTTGTAAAAGGTCGTTTGCTTGTGTTTCATGAATGAAGTAGAATATTACTGAGAGGTTAAAAACAACCCAAGAATATGAAGAATTAAGAGAATTGAGGAAAGACATATGAACTGATAAAAAACAAAGTAAGCAGAACCGGGGTGTGTGTGTGTGTGTGTGTGTGTGTGTGAGCACACATGTATGTATGTGTGTATACACACACACATGCAATATGTAATATATATCTTATGTATACATATATTATATAATGTACATACATATATATTATATATACACATATATAACATAGGCATATATACATGTATCATATATTAATATACACAGATGTGTATATATGTGTATATATACATATAATGGCTACAACAATATAAATGAAAGGAATTTTTTTTAAAAATGAGAAACAAATTCCATAATTAAAATGACCAAAGTTAGCCCCAAAGAAAGGATAAGAAAAATGTATTTTCCTCCCTTCATTTCAGAGGTGGAGGACTATGAATGTGGAATATTGTACACACTGTCAGAAACAATCAATATATTGGTTACTATTTTTTTTCTATTTCTTTTAAAATCTTTGTCCCAAGGGATGGCTTACTGGGTAAGAGAGGGGGAGGAAGATATTTAGAAATGAACCTAATGTTTAAAGGAATTAATAAAAAATAATTTTGAAAGCGAAGTTACAAGTTTGGGGCTTGGAACAGCTTCCCCATACAGACAACATTCTAAATGGAATGGGACAGTGGGAGCGCTGTCCTCAGAGCATGCTCTATATGCCACCCAACATCTACTTCTCAAAGTTTTCGATGATGTGTGTGTAATGCAGGGGCTAATTCGGAGCATGTGCAGGCAGGCTGTGATATTCCCTGTCTACTCGCTTCAGTCCTAAGTAGTGGTGGTCAGGTCCTAGTCAGCCCACAAAAGCCCTTTCCTAACCCACCAGGTATTTGGGCTCTGGTAGTGAAGGAAACACAGGGGCTCAGATAACAACTGTCATACTCTGGGTTGGGGTGGGGGTGGGAGGAGCCCCTCCTTGCCCAGGATTGTGAGAGTTAGGATCATTGTTCCCAGCAAGCTTTTCCTAAAGAGTGTGCTGGAAAATCAGGGAGTACCCAGTGCATAGGGACTGAATTGACCTTGTTGTTGACTTCGAAGGGCCCATCTGAGGACCAATGAGACTGATTTGCCCTTTTCAGAGCACCCAATCTAGAAGCCTGGTGTGAGAATTTCTTGATCTTTTCAAAATGCAGCCAAACCAAGCACCTTAAGGCAGACAGTCACCTGCCAGCTAATATGCGTCAAACCTCCAGCCTCAAACACTTCCAAAGCACCCATCTGTTCCGGACCTAGCCCAGCTACAGTAAACAACGGCCCCCCACTCCACTCTCCCAACAGCCTGCCTGGTTAGCTCACAAGCCCTGCAGGGCAGCCATGTTCCCTGGCTTGTCCATTTTCCCTGGGGCAACAGGTCAAGAGTTTCAATGCCTGGCTCCTAACCCTGCTGGACCCTGCTATGGGGCCATAGCAACCCCAGCTCGATGTGAAATGGGTCAGCTAGTCCCTGGGGTGCTAATCCTCAATGAAAGGGAGGAAACAGTGGGAGAAGAGGCCCAAGCTGGGATGAACATTAATGATTTGCAAACAGACCTTCCTGGGTGCAATTTGTACTTAGTTCCTGACTCACTGGCCACCTCCTCCTCACGTCCTTGCTTGGCCTTGGGTTGCAGCTTCCCCCCTCTCCCCACACAGTCCTAGCCCTGCCAAGGCCATCTGCCACCCTCACCCCACAGAGCACCAAGGGCCTCATGACTCAGCTCTAGCCCACAGCTCTCTCTGTGGGTGGCATCTCCCCAACCTTCCCAGGGAAAAGAGTGACCTGAAGAACATACGAGACAGAGAAGGAAAGGGGAGGGGGAGGTCCACGGAGGATACTTCAGCTTTCTACAGATTTTGTCATCTCTGAAGAGATCGAAATCCCATCAGGGTTATAGCCCTATCCCAAAAAGGAGCCCACTTGGAAACCCAAGAAGGTCCATTTTTACATTCAATATATCCTGACTAATTAAATGACAAGAATCTTTTCTGCTCCTTTTTCCTAAGCTATCAGGCTCGTAGTCTTATCTGCCTTGGGTCATGCTGAGAAATTTTTCATCAGGATCTTCCTCTTCCTTCCTCTCTCCCCCTCTCCCCCCACATATGCGTAGCTCTCCTTTTTGTACCCTTTCCCCTACTTTCAGCAATTGTGGAATTATGGGATGTTAACCTCACAGAGGTTAGGAGAGAAGGAAAGTGAATAGCCTAAGATCAAATGGTGCCAGAGCAAGGTTTAGATACTCTTTCACCCGACCCTCATGTTTAGGGCTTATTCTATTGTGCCATGCTGCCAACCCCACACTATGTGGTTTCAGGCCAGCCCCTGCCTCCCCCTGTCTCTTTGATCTGCTCGACACATTCATATATGTGGTTAATTCTGTGACTATATATATGTTATTTCTGTGTTAGATATGCAGCTAGAAGGAACCTGAAGAGTTCAATGATTAACACTACAGAATAACTAACTTTGGAATTGTACAAATGAGTTCATAGAGGCAGAGTCTTAGAGCTGGAAAGGACATACGAAGCCATCTATCTTTCACCCACCCCCACCCCCCACTGCCTTTTTTAACAGATATGGAAACTGAGGTCCAGAGAGATTAGGTGACTTTCCCAAAGTCACATAGCTAGCAAGTGGCAGATCTGAGATTCTAACCAGGGCTGAGATTTAAACCAAGGTGCTCTGACTCCAAGTCCAACGTCCTCTCCTTTAAACCAAGGTGCCCTGCCTCCAAGTCCAATGTCCTCTCCATTAAACCAAGGTGCTCTGACTCCAAGTCCAACGTCCTCTCCTTTAAATCAAGGTGCTCTGACTCCAAGTCTAGATCCTTTCCCACTGTTCCATGGATTAGGGTAGGGGCAGAGGTTGGAAGGGTAGGTGAGGTAGGCCTGGGGCTATTCCTGGTCTCTCAAATTGTGCCCATGAAACTCTATTGAAACAACAATAATAATGAGAGGCTGTTGGGCCTTGAGATGCTGTATAGGGGTTTCTTTGTCAGATACAGGTTGGACTAGATGGTCTCTGAGATTCCTTTCAGCGCTTATATTGTGAATTCACATTTCTATAAGGCTTACAAAGTCCTTTTTCCATAGCAACTCTGAAGTCTTGTTCTGACCTTGGTGCAACTCTCCCTTCTCTCAGTGACCCTCCACCACCATACTTGGAGTCCTTCAGCATTAAAGCGCTTCACAAAGCAGGCGCCTTTCTACCTCTCCAATATTCTTATGCTCCGCGCCCTAGAACATTCTCCACAATCCAACCATCCTGGACTATTTGCCGTGCCTCAAACAGGACACTCCATCTCTCATCACTTTATACTGCCTGTTCCCAATGCTTGGAATGCTCATTCCTTCCCAACCTTTGACCCTCAGCATCCCTGGCTTCCTTTGAGACTCGGTTCTAGAGACACCTCCTGCAGAAAGCCCTTTCTGGTTTCTCTAACTCCTAGTACCATTCCCCCAAGGTTCCCTTTCACCTTGTGTTGTTATTTAGTTGCATGCAACTCTTTGTGACCCTGTACCATACCAATACTGTCTGTGAGGTCTTCTTGCAAAAGATACTGGAGTGGTTCACCATTTCCTTCTCATTTTACAGATGAGGAAAGTGAGGCAAACAGGGTTAAGTGACTTGCCCAGGGTCATACAGCTAACACACATCTGAGGCCAGATTTGAGCTCAGGTCCTCCTGACTCCAGGCCCAGAACACCATCCACTGAGCCACCTAGCTGCCTGATGCCTTTCACCTGCTCTGTATTTATTTTGTATGTTTTGATTTATAGATGTTGTCCCTGCCATTAGAATGTAAACTTCAGGGAAGGGATTATTTTTTATTTTTACTTGTATGCCCAGTACTTAGTATAGTGCTTGTTGACTGATTACTTGACTGAAGTAGATGACACACTTATTATGTTCCCTGGCTTTACAGATGTGGAGAGTAAGGATGAGAGGTTGAGTAGCTTGTCCAAAGTCATTCAAGTAACGAGTCAGAGTTGGGCTTGCCAAGCCCAGGGCTCTTGTCCCTCCCTTGCCTCTTACTACACAACGTTACCTTTCTTTGTTATGATAGCGTCTCCCTGACAGAGGCATCCACTGACCCTGGCTCTATCATCCAAGCTGCCAAGGCCAGCAGGACAGTGTGGACTCCACTGAGTCAGGAAAAAAGCCAACTTTAAAATTCCCAGCTTCAAGATCATCACCCACCAACAGCACCTTCCTATACCCACGGGCAGAATAGCCAATGACTCAGAACAGCACGTGGGGAGGAAGCAGCAGGGGCAGGACCCCTAAGGGCAGAAGCCATTTCTGGGACTTGCTCTGACTCAGCAGACCTGGTTTCCTGCAGTTCTGGCCCCAGAAGTCCCTGCTCAGACCTTGAGGGGCTCAGTCCAGGCTCATTTTTCACTTTCAGTTGCCCATGGGTATTGGTTGCCTACAGGCAAAGAAATGCTAATGGCAGTGATGCAGGCAGGCCAATGAACTGAATAAGCCAGCTTCTCCCCGGGACGCAGTTTACTGCTTGAGAAGCTGCCCTCATTCCTTTTCCTCAATCTGGGCCTATGTGTGGCTGGTGCTACACCTTCGGTCTAGGAATTTCAAGACAGAATTCAACCAGGCAGGTTCCTATTTCCCTTTCCAGGAGAGCGCCTGCCTGCTCCTGGGTAACCCTGGTCTTGAAAATTGCCAGGAAGGTAAATTTTGCTCTCTGCCCTAGAACCTGAATAACCCTTGCTAGTACATTGCCTCCTTCATTTTCTTTCTTTTTTTTTTCTTTTTGGAGGCAATTGGGGTTAAGTGACTTTCACAGGGTCATAGAGCTAGTGTCTCAGGCTGCATTAGAACTCAGGCCCTCCTGACTCCAAGGCTGGTGCTCTATTTTTTTTTTAACTCATTCATTTCTTCCACTTGAAGATTAGTGTTTTTCACTGGAAAGAGCACTGGATTGGTATCAGAGGACCTCTGTTCTATACTGGCTCTGCCACTTACTACCAGTGTGATCTTTGCTGATTTAGGTAGCCTCCCTGAGCCACACATGCCTCATCTCTAAAACAAGGGAGTCGGATTAAACATGTCCCTTCTAGCTTGAAATCTACAGTTCTATAACTGGAAATGCTTCCCCAAACAGGCCAGACAAACCCCCTGAACTTGACTGGGTTGTTTGTAAAGGAATTGAACCCCTTGAAAACAGAGAAGGAAGGAAAGAAGGAAGGAAGGAAGGAAGGAAGTCTCAGCCTTTAAGGAGCTTGCATCTTATAGGTGGGGTATATTAAGATATATAAAAGTAATTTTTTTTCCCCAAGGAAGGCACTAGCAGTTGTGGGAATTAGGAAAGATCCTATACAAAGGTGGTATCTGAGCTCAGCTTTGAAGGAAAGTAGGTATTCTAAGAGGTAGAAATAAAAGAACAGTAAATTCCAGGCATGGGGGGATAGCCTATCCAAAGGAATGTCACATATGAGGAACAGCCAAAAAAAAAAAAGCCATTTTGGTTGGACTATAGAATGTATGAAGGTAGTAATATATAATAGATATGATATATTGGGTTCAGGTCTGGAAGGGCTTTAAATGCCAAATAGAGCTGTTTGTATTTGACCCTAAAGATAATAGGGACCCCCTAAAGTTTAAATTGGACCAGATCTATCCTTTCGGAATATCACTTTGGTAGTTATGTGGGAGATAGAATAGAGAGGGCATAGACCAATTAGGAGGCTATTCCAAGTTAGGAGGTGAGGAGGCCTTATACCAAGGTAGTGGATGTCTGTGTGGGTGGAAAGAAGGAGATGGCTAAGGGGGATGTTGTGGAGGTAAAATTGACTAGATTCGGCAACTGATTGGTTATGAGGGGGTGAGGGTGAGGGAAGAGTCAAAGATAATTCTAAGGTTGCTAACCTGGGTGACTGGAAGGATTGCGGTCCTCTTGACAACGACTGGAAAATTTTGAAGAAGAATAGGCTTTCAGAGAAAGATAACTGAGTTTGAGATCCCTACAAGGCATCCAATTCAAAATATCCAACGGTTTGTGGCATAAGACCGGAACTTAGGAGAGAAACTAGGGTTAGAGAAAAGGGAAGATGGACTGTGTGTATGTATATGGTAGGAGGAGCCTCTGAGTGTATGTGTGTGTATTCACTGTGTGTGTTTTTTTTTCCCACTCAGTAGGCATGCCTATAAGCAAACCTGTCAAACGTTACGCACCTCCCGATGCATTGTTTCAACTTTGAGCATGAAATGAAGAGTAATATAAGTCTCAACAAATTCAGAAATTCAGATATGCATTCTCCTCTTGATCTCATTATAAAATGCTTCCCTTATGCATCTCACCCTTATCCTCACCTCCAGTCCCTTTCAGTAGTAAGTAGGAACAAAATTAATGATGAATTCAGTGATGTGACCATGAATTTCGTGCTGTATGTTTGTGTAAGTTTGAGAGGCATTTTGTGACAGTGGTTAAAAATCTAGTCTCAGACTCGGGAAAACATGGGTTTGAGCTCTGCCCCTGGTATACGTTGGCAGTGTGACTCTGGGCAAGCCACTAAGTCTCTCAGTGCCTCAGACCACCCTCTAAGATTATATAGGTAAGGGCAGAGCAAGTGCTGATACGCATTGGAATAGATCACAGGTTCCCTCCAAAAATAAAGTTTGCCTAAGTATAGTAGGGACTGTAAGGCCACAGGAGGCTGGAAAGCAGAAGTAAAAACGGATGTCACCTTTCATGTGACCTCTCCTCTGTTCCTTCTACTGTGGAGTTCACCTGAAGCTAGTCTAAGCAACTGGTCCCACCATTTTTGCTAAACTGGTTAGAAAAGAGTTAACAGAAAGAAGTAAGACTGCTGTTGTATGAGTGAGTTGGTGGATGTAGAAACCACCTGTTGTTTGGTGATGTTGATTGGGTGAGCAAAGAATGAGTTACAGTATGTGTGGTAAGTGTAAGGAGCCTTATCTGCAAAAGAAAAGGCAAGAGTACTCAGAGCTGAGCACGGGGAGAAGATAAAGACCTTGACACCTAAACTTGGCTTTGCCTTTTCCACTCTAGTTTGTCTAGGATGGAAAGTGTAGTTGGAAAACAAGAAAACACCCATCTCTGTTTGGTAGTTATTGGGCAAATATTCCTTACTGACAAGGGTTAGTTCAAGGTTCAGAAATCACTATCACAAGATGTGTCCTATAGAGAGACCCAAACGCCCCTGGACCAGGAAGAAGAGTTTAAAGAAAAGGTTAAGCCTGAGGGTTAGCTCCCTGAGAGGACTCTGATCTCTTCTAACCAGCTCCAGGCTTGGGGCAAAGGCATTCTTGCTAGAGATAAATGGCTTTTGATCTAATCTCAATGGAAACAAGCAGATTGGCAATTCCATTAATATCTGAGAAGGGTTGTTGCCCCGTCCCCCACCCCCCCTTGGGCTTATGTTGGTCTCCTGGTTGAGTCAAGGGCAGCTGCTTCTTTAAAAGAACTATGAAAAAAGTGCCTGCCTTTTGAACTGAAAAAGCATCATAGAAAAAGTCCTATTAGCCAAAGATTTGAGCTGAGTCATAGTTCACAGAAATGTGCCCAGTGGGGCTGTGCCTGGCAGTATCCGCCAGTAATGATGTACCCACAGAGCAGTGTCCCTTAGGCAGAGACCACATGCCCAACAGAGAGACCAGTCACATCAACACAATGACATAATCTAAAGATGTCAGGTGTCCTGCAGGGACAGAAGCATGAGTTCTCCTTCCAAGTATGTGCCCAGAACACACCTGTTTTCTTACATATATGACCCTTCATACTCATGCCTTGAACATGTGTTTTCCATGAGTGCCCCCTACACAATGTGCTTTGGCTACATGTGTTCACTAATTGGGTGCCCTACTAAGTGTCCACTCTTTGTGCTTATGGTGTACGTATTGGTGGCAGAGAATGCCCCAGGTATGGGGGAGAAATATTTTGTGGCCAGTTTTCCGACTAGGCCATTGCATTAAATATTTTAACTTTTAACTACTTGTATATTCTAGATGACTGTTAAGATAAACACATGACTAGGGGCTTACATACTATGATCTTGAGTAAGTATGTATTCTCATCCTTAAAAAACCAAATTGACAATTAGATGCCATAGTTGCTCATGGGAGAGCAACCCCCTATGAACATATAGCTATTCCAAAGAGGAGACGGTCACAATAGTATCTTGTCTTTTACACTTTTAAAGAGTAATTTGACACATGTCAATCTTCACGAAAATACTCTCAGGTTTTTGTCGTGTTTGTTTTTTTACCTTTCTTTGTATCTTCATTAATTAGCATGGTTCCTGGCACATAGTAAATGCTTAATAAACACTTATTGACTGCCTGCCTGAAGTAGGACAGATATTATTACCTATGTTTCATAAAAGAATACGTTGAAGTTCAGAGTCTTGTCCAAGGTTACACAATATCCCACCAGGACTATGGGTGGTAGTGGATGATAGAGTGAGAAGTCAGTATTAAAAGAGTAAAGGTAGGTCTGAAAGTCCCCAAAGTCAACTAGACCCACTGCTAGGCATTCCTCTCTTGAGATAGGAGAGTAAGTTCAGCAAGTGAATTTCAAAAATGCGGCTCTCAAGTCAAATCTGCAGCATGCAGCATCACCGCTCAGCTTCTTTTTTGTAATGTTCCATGTACAGCCTACCCCGAGCCCAATCACTGGTACCCCTAAATACCAGGGAAACAGACACTACGTAGTTCTGGCTGCTTCCTCAAGAGAAGTGAAGAATAGCAAAGGCAGACCACCCCAGGTGAACACGATACTACTTCTTTAAGACTTAAATGTCTTGCTCCCACCTACTCTATGATATCTCCCACTAAACGGCAGCCAGTTTGAAGGTTACATCAGTCCTTCCTTCGGACTCTGCCAAAATATTCCCTCTACTCTCACCTGGGTGTAGGTAAAGGCTATTGGCTCCCTCTCTAGCTCACAGTACCAGCATAACTTCACCTCAACACTTATAGCTCTGTGCTGACAAGACCCATGGAATGCTCGGAAGTTGGTGATCAAGATAGCTCTGGAGATGCAAAACCTGTCAAACAGTAAGGTATCAGGCAGCATACAAGGGGGAAGGTAGAAATGAAGCGACTCATTCTTCAGACACGAACTTAGGAGACTGAAAGTGAAGTCAGAGACAATGAAAGTGGAGCCAATGCTTCTTGAGATGGGGATCTCTGATATGTTTCTTCCTAGGGCTGGAGCAAGTCCCAGGGCATGGCCAAGTCAAAGCTCAAAGCTGGGAATAGATGAATTGTGAACAGGTAAACCTGGTTGGAATGGAGAGCACAAGGTCAAAGATAAGAGTGAATATTGGTATTAAGTTAGTGACTGACTCAGACCACAAGCTAAATAAGACCTTTCCTCCTTTCTCTACAATGAGCTATACAGGGCAGGAGGGCAAGCACGGAATGCTAAAATGAATCCTCCGTCAAAAAGAGCATAACCGTTACTAAATGAACCTGAGCCTAAGCTTAGTACCAGCTGTCCAAGTATTTTCAGGAACATTTCTCCATAGCCAAAATGCTCCCAACAAGCAATTGTGGATTAGATTTGCTTGAGTGAACTCAAAGGTAATTAAATAAGCATCAGTAATGGCTGTTCTAAATAAAGAAATGTGATCAAAGCCAATGACGTGAGAGAAAAATCCTTTTTTTTCCTTTTGTAGGCCTCCAAGGAAGTGGCAGGGACACGTGATTTCATGATTTCAGGGTGTGTGTACTAGGGGGAGGGGGAAGATTTTTGATCCTAGTCCTAGCACTGAAAGCTGGTACACCCCCAAATTTTCTCTCATTCTCTCACACTCACTAGCATGGTGAAAAACGAAGTAGCTAGAGTAGGACTGCTATAAACCATCTCAACACGGACATCTGTGCACCTCTGACCTGCTTTTACTCAAAAATTTAGCTTCCAAAGTAGCATTTATCTTCAAAATCCACTCTCCCCACTGGGTTGTAGAAGCAACATCTGCCTTGTGCAGTCTAGATTGGTTTTTCTCTAAAAGGTAATGAAAATATTTTCCAGATGTAATTTGGTCAAGGCCACTGACATGGCTTCCAGGTCACCTAAGTATAAAAACCCAGCATAGGAGACTTTCAAGCTCTTCTGGCTTCTGATACCCTGCTGACCAGGTAGTCTCATTCTGCTCTAATCTTGAGCTGGGCGGAGCTCAGAACACCCTCCCAAAACAACCCCTACTTCTTCTCTCCCCTTACAGGTCTGCTCACCCATTGCATTCTACTACCCAACTTGGTGCCTATCTCAGTAGGTTTTTAAGTGAATTTTTGGCTATGTCCATCTTGTATTATTAGTGGATTACCCAAAATCAAATACACCCAATGAAAGTTCTTGGGAAAAATTCTGGTCTCCAAAACAATGGGTTTTTTAAAAATGTTATTAATAGCTTTTGTTTTAAGATCACTTATATTTAGAAAAAGACTCACATGTACAAAAATATTTATAGCAGCTCTTTTCGTGGTGGCTAAGAACTGGATATTGGGGGGGATGCCCATCGATTGGGGAATAGCTGGACAAGTTGTTACCACAGAAATGATGAACAGGCAGGCTACAGAAAAACCTGGAAAGACTTCTATGAACCAATGCTGAGTGAAGTGAGCAGAACCAAGAGAACATTGTACATAGTAACAGCCACAGTGTGTGGTGACTGACTTTGATAGATTTAGCCCTTCTCCGCAATGCAAACACCTAAAACAATTCCAAAGGATTCATCATGGAAAATGCCATCCACATCCAGAGAAAGAACTATGGAGTTTGAATGCAGAGCGAAGCAGACTATTTTCTTTTTTTGTTTTTGGTTGTTTTTTTTTGTTTTGTTTTGTTTTCTTTCTCATGGTTCCTTCCATTCGTTCTAATTCTTCTGTACCACATGACTAATGTGAAAAAATATGTTTAATAGGAATGTATATGTAGAGCCCATATCAGAATGTATGCCTTCTTGGGGAGGAGGAGAGGAGGGAGGGGGAGAAAATTTAAAACTTATGGAAGTGAATGCTGAAAACTAAAAATAAATAAACTTAAAAAAGGAGATCACTTATATTTCCCACTGTATTCTTCTCTCCATTTCCTCCCAGAGACCGTCCCTATAATAAAGTATGAAGAAAGGAAGAAAAAAAATCCATAAAACTAAACAACATATCAAAAGAGCCTGGCATTATATACAATATTCTGCACTTCTGTAAAAGAGAAAAGAAAGTTGTGTTTTTATATCTCTTCTTCAGGGCCAAGCTTGATCATTTCCAAAGTTCAGTTCAGATTGTTTTGTTGTTCTTTGCATTTACATTATTGTAGTCATTGTGTATATTGTTTTTCTGGTTCTTCTTTCTTCACTTTTCATTTGTATTTATAGTTATCTGTGGTTTGACTAAACTCAAGACAATATATTTTCTGTACTGGACATTTTGTGGTAAGAATCAAGGAAACATGAAACAGTCACTCAGTCAATAAACTTTTATTAAACATTTATTATGTGCCAGGCACTGTGCTAAACAATAGGAATTCAAAGAAGGGCGAATACAGTCCCTTCCCTCAAGGAACTCTCATTCTAATGGGGAAAACATGTAAATCACTAGGTATATTCAAGAAACATGCAGAGTCTAAATTTGGATGACCCAGAAAATTGGATTAGATTATACTCTGTAACTATTGCTATATAGATAGATCTCTGTGAATTATTGTCAATAACTCTTTTCCCCAAAAGGAGTAGCTTTCCAAAAGGATTTATTTTATTTTTAATATTTATGAACTTCCTCTTGCCTTATAAGATGGTATTTTTAAAAATCAGTTTTTATTTATAACTTTTGTATTCTCATTGCTTAGATTTCTGTTATAGCTCTCCACACCCTCTTCTCCGAGAGCCATCCTTTATAACAAAGAATTTAGGAAAAGAAAATATTTAACAAAACCTATCAATATATTTAAAAATTTAGCACTACATTCCATGTTCCACATTATGGGCCCCACACTTTCTGCAAAGGAATGGGGAGAGGTGTTTTCACTTATCTCTTCTCTGGGGCCAAGATTGTTCTTTGTAATTTTACAACATTCATTCTGATAATTTTATGGTTATTGTTCTTTCCATTTACAATGCCATAGTCATCGTATATATTGTTTTCTAGACTCTGTTTGGTTTACTTTGCATCAGTTCAGGCAAGTCTTTCCATGCTTCTCTAAATTCATCATAACCATCATTTTTTACAGAATAGTACTATTCCATTACATCCATATCCCACAATTCATTTAGTCATTCCTCAAACCTTGGGCATCTAGTTTATTTCCATTTCCTTGCTGCCTCAAAATGGACTGCTCAAAAAGAGTGTCCCAAAAGTCTTAGTGTAGTTTTAAAGTGTTAAAGCTTAAAGACAGAGTCTATGTGTTTCTTTCTAGACCCTAGAATTAATCTGTTAATGAAGCTAAGACCAGATTTGCGTTGTGAGATTTATGACTGCCAACACACAGTGTTGACTCATACTGAGCTTTCACTTTGTTGAACACTCTATCTTTTTCACATAAAATATCTTTTAGCATTTTTAAAATTTTATTTTCCAAAGAACAAAAATCTATTCTCTCTCTCCTACGTCTTCTGCCCCCATTGGAAAAAAAAGAAAAGAAAAACAAAACTTCCAATAAATATACACGGTGAGGGAAAACAAATTCCGGTATCAGAGAGGGAAGATAGGAGAAAGGGGAGAAGAGAGAAAAGGGAGAAGGGAGGTGGGAGAGAGGAGGAGAGAGATATTTGGAGCAATAAATAGAATATTGGACCTGGGTTCAAATACGACCTCAGGCATTTACTAGTTCCTAAGGGACCTTGGGTAAATAATTTTAACCTCTTCATGCCTTAGTTTCCTTACCTGTAAAATATTGCACCTATCTCCCAGGGTTGTTGTGAGGATAAAGTGAGATATTTGTAAAGCACTTTGCAAACCTTAAAGTATTACATAAATGCTAGCTATTATTATCTTTTAAAATTATGGACTTGGAGTCTATCACTTCTCTCTCAGGAGGTAGTAGGATGTTTCATCATTGGTCTTCTGGAATCCTGGTTGGTCATTGTGCTGATCAGAGATTTTAAATCTTTCTAAGTAGTTTGCCTTTACAATGTTGTTGTTTTTATATAAATTACTGTCTTCGTTTCACTCCTTTCACTATGCACCAATTCATACACGTCTTTCCAAGTTTCTCAGAAACCACGCCTTTTGCCATTACTTGTAGCACAGAAGTATTCCATTATATTTAGGTACACCAATTTAATGAATGATTCTAATAATACATCCCCTATCCTGTACTTGAGTAATTCTTTGACCCCAAGTGTAGAAATTTACCTTTATTCCTATTAAATTTCATCTTATTAGATTCATTCCAATCTGTCAAAATCTTTTTGAATCCTGATTCCATCATCCTGTAGCAGAAGCAGAGTTGGTTTGCTGGTCTCAGCCCCCAGATAAAGATAAAGAGTAAATTAAAGATAGAGACCTAGTTATACCCTGTTATCCCTTTAGTAAGCATGACCACCTTTCACCTTGGTCACATCCCTGAAGGCCTTTAGATAGCTAAACATGGAATCAGTACAAGAAGCTGGAGAGTTGTAGTCAAGCCATCTCTCCCCTCCCCTCTGACAAAACCATTGTTAAGAGATGACACTGCAAAAAGGAAGCACTGGGTGATGATACTAAGAGGCTCTAGAAGATAAACTATTAGTGAGAGGATCAGGATTTGAGTCTCCCACTACCTTCCCCCAATCTTTGAGGGCCCAGTGCATCTGTGTTGTTACGCAAGCACCATGACAAGCAAAAACCTATAAACATTTTACAAAATTATGTCTATGTGTAAAATTGAATAACCATGACTTTAGTTCGTATGACCTCAAAGCTCTGCTTAGTGGGTAATAACCATAATGATAATTAATAATAACTAACACTCATATATATGTATATACATATATATAGCACTTACTGTATGTCAGGTATCATAGGAAGCTAACCACCCAGAGAGGAGAGCCCCCTTCTCTAGGTTTTTGGGTGTTTGATTTTAACCCTGCACTTAAATCAATCAAGCAACAGGCATTACTGAGTAACTACAAGACACAAAGTTCCCAGAGGAAAAGGACACGGTGATCCTCGACCTTTAGGAATTCAGTCTAGTTAAGGAGAAAGGAAATTTACAATATAAAATAAGACATGATTAATACTAGATGAGTGGTACATCCAAGTGCAAGAGGAATTCTGGGTAGGTTGAGGTAGTCAGTGAAGGAAGAGCTAGGTCTTGAAAGAAGGGGAGGAACACAACCTTTAGGACTGAGGTCCAGGATAAGGCTTATACCATACTTAGGAAGGCTACTGGTTGTACCTTGGAGAAATGGCTTAGGGTAGGGTCCTAGGAGAGTCATTTAATTGTTATGTTAACTGGTAGGCTCCCTTGGGGCATGGGGCAGGAAGGACCCCTGGCAGGAGGGATCCCCTAGAAATGGAAAATAGGTAAATAGAAACCAGGAAACAGGATATAGCAGCAGGAAAGAGGACACCCACACAGAGAATTTGATGTAACTGGAAATAGGGATTGATGGGGGTGGGGTGGGGAAGCCCCCATTCTCCTCCAGGGAAATAGAGTCATCCTTGGAAACTAGCAAGTAACTCTCTGCATTCAACTCTATGTACCTCTGGGAATCTATAATTCTAAAGGAGTCATCTAGAAACCCTTATTATTCTGTTCCCCTTCCCTCTCCTGGAACTTGCCCATGTTCCACAGAAATTTACCTCATCACGAAATTCAAGAGCAGTGTCACTGGGGGATGTACTGTGTTACGGTCACTGCTTCATTTTTAGAGGAGGCAGGAGCATAGAAGAAAAGGTAACCACTGATACCAGATGTGAAAGGTAAATGCCAGACAAATAGTATAGACCAAAGGTATCATGGCCTACAACCCTCCCCAGTGAGACCAGAACCAGGATTAAAATGTAATTGGGAAATATTAATGAAATAAATGCAAATGCTGAATAAATGTGCTTTGAATTATTGGCTACCTACTTTGAGTAACTGCATCCCTTTCAAACCCCAGAGAACTGAGGGTTTCTGGGAAAGTTAGCATCAGAATAAGTGTTTTTTGGTCCCAACCTGTAATATAGGAAACCCCCAATTAGAAAACACCTTCCGCCAAGGCAAGTAGGCCACTAACAGTTTTTGAGCATTACCAAGAGTTTAAGTAATTTGCTCAAAGTCACACAACATGGGGCAGGACTTGAAACTAGCTCTTTCAGACTCAGAGGCCATCTACACCGCGACACTTCTCTTGTTACCTTATGGCTGTTAAAAGACAGGAACTTTTGAGACAATCATTCACTCCAATGGCAGCTTCAGGAAGGCGCCTTCCTGGTTTCCTGTGACTCTCAAGCCCAGAAGTTACTACAGTCCTGAAAAGGCCTTTTTTTTGAAGAAGGTCTCCCTCTATGAAGGTCTATTGGTATGGCCCCCTCAGGGCTATCATTAGAGAGATGTTTCAGTCCTTTTCAAAGTGTCCCGTGGAAGAATCCCTTATTTTAGAGAGGTGAGCTCCCCCCCCCCCCCCCCCCCCCCCCCCCCCCCCCCCCCCCCGCCTCCGCGCGCGCGCGCGCGCGCGCGCGCTCGCTCTCTCTCTCTCTCTCTGTGTCTGTTGATCTGTCTGTCTCTCTCCTTCTCTCTCTATCTGAGGGAGCTTTCAAGGTCCTAGAGTCAGATTATTTAAGCCTGTAGTTTACACATATCATCACCTCACTTCATTATATAAGCATTCATATATCACTTCATCTGTTCCCAGCACTGAAATGATTCACCCAGTTGGGGGTGGGGGGTGGGCAGGCAAAGACAAAAGATGGCAGTGGCATAGACTCTTAAAGACTGAGTTGGAAAATAACTTAGAGATCATTTAGTCTACCCTTTTCATTTTACAGAGGAAGGGGCTTGAGATCTACAGGTGTGAAATGACTTGTCTAAGGTCACAGGATACATCTAATAAATAGTAGAACTTAGACTAAAGCCCAGGCCTACTTGTCTCCCATTTCAGTGCTGTTTCAACTATTTCCCCCCAACCCCCTCATACACACACACCCCACACCCTTGCTCCACCCTCGGAATTCTGAACATGGGAGGAGGTGGTCTCTGCAAACAGGCCTCACCACACGTTAGTCATATCAAAGGTTCAAGCCTAACAGGCCCCTTTCAAAGCCTATGGGCATTAGGGTCTTTTATCTAGGGGATTCCCAAGGTACCCAACTAACCTCCCCAAGGGGAGGCAAGGCTAGTCCCATTTAACCACAACTCACAACTTCCTTAAAAAAGAAGGGCTTTTCCTTGTTGGCCTTGACCTTTATAATTACTGGAAATTCCCTCTTCTTCCTCTTTTTTGCTTTTAGCCTTTCCTGAGCCTGAGGTGAAGCCTTCTCATGACACCACAACTGAGGATACTTAATCCCAGAACAAAAGCCAAGAATCGAGAGTTCATCCCCTCACCCTGAAAGTGGCTTTTGTCCATTTAAAACAGTAATAATACAAGTTCTTGGGCCAACTCTTGTTTCCTCCCTGGCTAGAGTGGACGGACTGCTCAGAAAGGAATACAAAGTTGTACATCGCCCTCGTCCCATCCGCTAGGTAAATCTCTCCTGGAGAATGCAGTGTTTTGTCTTTGAGCCAGGCCTTTAAACTTTAATAAACTACAGCCTTTTCTCACCAGATGGCATAAGCTGATGTAAAGCTTAAGTGGGGTTAAGGAGTTAGGGGTCTCCGAGGACCCGAGTCACTGCTTAAATGATTTAAATTATTTACTGATCCTGTTCCGAAACTGCTTTTGGGAGGGCTATTTTTGACCTGGATTACTTCACCAATTTTTCAAAGCTCCTGTTCCATTTTGCCAGGAATGTCAAAGAGTCCCTTCAGACAGGGCAAAGGCAAGGGTCAGGCGGTAGTGGAAGAGGTTTTTTATAAGTCTGGCTAGCACAGAAGTATATCCCACTATTGGCCTTGAGGGTACCTAGCTGGTAGCTAAGAGATGAATAGCCTTAAATGGCCCTTGAGCCAATCTTTTCTTTTTTGTTATTTGTTTTTATATATTTCTATTTACTTTAAGCTCATCTTTTCAAAGAAGCATCCTGATATTGTGGAAAGAACCCTGGCCTACAATTCTGGAGATCTATGTTCTATTTCTGGCTCTCTCATTGATAAGCTGTTTGACCTTGACCAAGTCACTTTTTTTCTGGGACTCATGCCTCATCTGTAAAAGGGTTGGAACAAATAAATTCCCTTCCTGTCTAAGGCCATGTGACTTATAAAGAAGGTCCCCTGGGAGCTTGAAGGTTAATGAAGATGAGGAAGACAGAGGATACAAATTCTGAGGCTCCTTAGGAATGGATGGAAAACTACCTTCTTGATAAACTTATTCAGTGAAGGTTCCTAGGAGGAGTGGGAATGAATCAGAAATGGGCAGAAGAAAAGACTTGAATTTGATCATCAATTTCAGATGAAATCATTAAGGCTCTTTGCTATGTAGGTACCAATGTAAGACATTTTACAAGGGATCTTTTTGCAAGGCTGCAACTAGAGAGGAGCAGCTGGGGTTTTGTCCCAGGGAGCCAAGGGAGATCAGAATCCAAGGTGCACACTCTTTGCAAGGCTGCAACTAGGGGGGAGCAGCTGGAGTTTTGACCCAGGGAGCCAAGGGTGACCAGAATCCAAGGTGCACACTTCTTCCCTGTGCCAGTCCTCCCTCCCATCATCCCTACACTACATGGTCCCTCCACCAGCCCTGGCACCAGGTGCAACTATATCTGCTCCCATCCCTGCCTACCACCTCCAAAGGGTCCTAGAAACTTAAAACCTCTCTCTTCGAGTCCTTACTTTGCCTACCACTGTGCTCCTTGCCTAGCAACCTCCATTCTACTCCCAACACCTCTCAAGGATGGGGATAGGGGATGACTGCTCCACAGAGACTTGGACCAGCCTCTGGGGAGACTTTAGCCGAGGCAGGTCGACTTCCCTATTCTTTCGACTGAATTTTCCCTGGGTTCCAGGATTCTAAGTTACAGCCCTGCCACTGCCTGAAGGCACTGAGAAAGCAGAGATCCTTGATGAGAGCATATAAATAATTTGCTACAATTAAACTGCATGCAAATGTGACACACTAGAGACTAGACCCAGACAACTTCCCCACACAAGAAACACTATTTACATGGTGTGACTCTCTACTTGTGGGAAGGGCTGGGAACTCTGAACTTACCCTTTAACTGTTCTGCATAAACCAACTCAGTTGAAACTGATCTTGCTAAAGGGCCAAATGCTAAAATTCCTACTCTCCCAGAGGCCAGTCAGGAAGTAGGAAAGGAAGTAGGGTAGCCCAGGAGACAGCACCCTAGAGGAGAAGGTAGGTTACTAGGTTCCTTCTCTGGCACTATCAAAGAATGTCCTACCAAACAATCCCTAAAAGTCTGAACAGCTCTACTCCACGGCCGCCCCTTCTACTCAGAACATCACCTCTACCCCATCCCCATCGGTAACCTGTACTTGCCCCTGCTCTGACAGAAGGGGCCTAGGCCTCCAGACCACCTCACAGATTCATCTAGATAGCCTTTCCTCCTTCTAATTCCCCTTTATGTGTTGTCTTTCACTGTTAGAATGTGAGCTCCTTGAGAACAAGGACTGTCTTGTTCACTCGTATTCATATCCCCGGCACTTAGTACAGTGTCTGCTTCTATCTTTCTATCTCCATCTATCTGTCTTAGAGATCTCTGAAACACAATAAATCATATGTAATCCATTAGAGAATTACAAAACAAAATACTAAATGGGATCCAGGAAAAGATTTCTGGAGGATAGGGAGAACTTTGGTAGCTCAAGACAGGGAGGGAGGGCATTCCAGGCATAGGGAAGAGTGTAGGTCATGGCATTAATAGACCAAGGAGAAAAAAAGAGTCTGTTGGAGTATAAAGTTAAATAAGGCTGTACAGGCAGCAAATTATGGAGGGCCAGCTATGCATTTGATTTTCTAGGCACCTGGGAACTATGGCCCAAGGGACTTGGTAGCAGGTTGAATACAAGAAATGAGTGAGAAGAAAGAATCAAAGACAACTAAATCCAAAGTTTCCAGCTTGGGAGAATGAGTGAATAGTGATGACAGTGAGAGAAATAGTGAAGTCAAAAGGAGCAAATTTAGGAGGAAAGAAAATGAACCTGGTTTGGACCATGTTGAGTTTGAGGTGCCATGAGATATTTCCAGGTACAATAGGCAGCTGGAAATACATGGCATGGAGCTCGATACCATTGAAAGAGTTTAGGCAGTCATCAGCATAGAGGCAGTAGTTGAAGGTAGGGAATGAGTGAAATTGCTAAGAAAGTGAGTGTACAGTGAGAAAGAAGAAAAGAGAGACAAGGAATAGAATCTTGGAGAATGACCACCCAAATTAAGGAGTTCAGATGAGTCAGTGAAGTCAACCAAGGAAGTGTTAGAAAAAGAAGGGAACTAGGAGAAGGTGGCAACTTTGAAGCCAAGGAAGAAGGGAGAATTCAGAAAGAGGAAGTAGTTAACAATGTCAAAAGTTACAGAGGGGTCAAGGAGGATGAGGACTGGAAAAATACCCATAATTTTATACAGTTAATGGTGATCTTTGAACATGAAATTTTGGTAGAGTGATGGGGGCAGATGATTGATTACAAGGAGCTGCTATGGTTGAAATGCTGGGCTTGGAGTCAGGAAGACTTGAGTTCAAACCTAGCACCAGACACTTCCTAGCTGTGTGACCCTGGACAAGTCACTTAACCCTGTGTGCCTCAGTTTCCTCATGTGTAAAATGAGCTAGAAAAGGAAACAGCAAACTACTCCAGTATTTTTGCCAAGAAAATCTCCAAAAGGGATCACAAGGAATCTTAGTGGACTGAAAGTACTCTAACAACAACAATGGGAGAGAGTGGGTGGAAAGAAGTCAAGTAAGAGCAACATTTTCTAGAAGTTTACAGTGAAAAGGAGAAGGGAGATAGAATGCGATTAAAAAGATTAAGGAAAGGCTTTGGAAGACTCAAGTACAGTGGGTGAGAAGTGAGAAGAAACCATTGACCAGGGAACAATCCTAATCACACACAGAGCAAGGTTCTGATAAAGGCAAGAGGGAATAGGGTGAAGGGCACAAGATTAGCCTTATGGAAGAGTAGGGCTGCCCCTTCTCTGATCGAAGGGAAGAAGATAAAAATAGATAATGAGAAGTTATGAGGAATAAAGGCTGGAAACTGAAGGAATTCAGGATAGGAAACTAAGTCATCTGCTGTGCTTTTTAAGTGGTAGTGGAGGGTGGGGGGGGCAGGGGTTATAAAGTTGAAGTGGAAAGAGAGAAGAAAAGATTTGAAAAGTACCATAAGTCCTGAGATAGGGTTTAGGGAGCCAATAAAGATATAGTTGAAGGATTGACAAACAAGGAACCACCCAGCTGAGGTTAAGTGCCATGAATTACTGTGGGCTAAAACCAGCTCCGTTTCGTTTCTCTAGCAGTACTTTGCAACTGCTGGAGAAACTCTTTTTTTAAAAGTTATTTTATGTTTTTCCAATTACATATAACAACAATTTTTAACATTCTTTTCTAAAATTTTGAGTTCTAGATTCTCTCCCTCCCTCTCTTCCCTCCTCCCTTGTTGAGAAGGCAGGCAATTTGATATATGTTATACATATGCAGTCAGGCAAAACACATTATTAGTCATGTTATGAAAGAAAACAGTGGGGAAAACAGGGAAAAACGAAGAAAGTAAAAAATAGTATGCTTTTATCTGCCTTCAGATTCCATCAGTTTTTTCTCTGGAAGTAGATAGCATTTTTCATTATAAGACCCTGGGAATTGTCTTGAATCTTTGTATTGCAGAAAATAGCAAAATCATTCACAACTGATCATCATGCAATATTGTTATTACTCTGTACAATGTTCTCCTGGTTCTGCTCACTTCAGTTTTCATCAGTTCATGTAAGTCTTCTCAGGTTTTTCTGGGAACATCTTGCTTGTCATTTCTTATAGTACAATAGTATTCCATCATAATCACGTATCACAACTTGTTCAGTCATTCCCCAACTGATGGGCATCCCTTCTATTTCCAATTCTTTGCCACCAGAGAAAGAACTGCTATAAATATTTTTGTATATTTAGGTACTTTTCCTTTTTTTTTTTTAGTCTCTTTGGGATACAGATCCAGTGGTATTGCTGGGTCAAAGGGTTTTATAGCCCTTTGGGCATAGTTCTAAATTGCTCTCTAGAATGACTGTATCAGTTTGAAATTCTACCAAAAATACACTAGTGTGCCAATTTTCCCACATCCTCTCCAACATTTGTCATTTTCCTTTTTTTGCCACATTAGCCAATTTGATAGGTGTGAGGTGATACTTCAGAGACATTTTAATTTGCATTTCTATAATCAAAAGTGATCTGTAGCATTTTTTCATATGACTATAAATCCAGTTTTGCTTTCTTCATCAGAAAGCTGCCTGTTAATATCCTTGGACCATTTATCAATCGGGGAATGACTCATATACTTATAAATTTGACTTAGTTCTCTATATATTTGAGAAATAAGGCCTTTATCCGAGAAACTTGTAGTAACTTTTCTCCCAGTTTCCTGCTGTCTAATTGTGGCTGCATTGGTTTTGTTTGTGTAAAATCTTTTTAATTTAATATAATCAAAATTATCCAAGTTGCGTCTCATTAACGCTCTATTTTGTTTGATCATAAATTCTTCCTTTATCCATACATTTGACAGGTAAACTATTCCATAGTCTCCTAATTTGCTTTAGTATCACCTTTTATATCTAAATCATGTACTCATTTTGATCTTATCTTTGTATATGGTGTGATATAATAGTCTTTACCTAGTTCCTGCCAAACTGCTTTCTAGTTTTCCCATCAATTTTTGTCTAATAGTGAGTTCTTGTTTCCTGTTCCCCAAACTGGAATCTTTGCTTTTATCAAATACTAGGTTACTATGGTCATTACCAACTGTATATTGTGCATTTAATATATTCCACTGACCCACTTCTCTATCTCTTAGCCAGTACCAGATTATCTTGATGATAACCATTTTGTAACAGAGTTTGAGATCTGGTAAGCCACCTTCCTTCACGTTTTTTTTTTCCATTAATTCCCATGATATTCTTGACCTATTGTTCTTCCAGATGAATTTTACTATTTTTCTTTTTATTCAAATTATTAAAATTTTTTTTTGTTGCATTCCCAGTCCTGAACTGTCTCTCTTCCCCCTGCCCCGCTGGGCACTAGAGAAGGTCACCATTTGACATAGATTTATAAATTATGTAAAATCATACTATACATACTTCTTTTAATCAGTTCTTTCTCTGGAGATGAATAGCATCTTCCTTCACAGGTCCTTTGTACTTGATTTGAGTATAATGCTCAGAATAACTTGGATGTTCATAATTATTCTTTGAACAATATTACTGTTATGGATATAACATTCTCTTGTTTCTGCTAATTTTACTTTTCATTATTTCATATAAGTCTTTCCATGTTTTTCTAGAAACTCACCTAAACTCTAAAAGGCTCATCATTTCTTACTGCACAATAGTATTCTATTACAATTATGTACCACAACTTATTTAGCCATTCCCCAATCGATGGGCATCTCCTCAATTTCCAGTTCTTTGCCACCACAAAGAGAGCTGCAATAAATATTTTAGAACATATAGTTCTTTTCTTTTTTCCCTGACCGCCTTGGGAAACCGACCTAATAGTGGTATTGCTGGGTAAAGGGGTATACACAGTTTTATAACTTTGGGGGCATAATTCCAGACAGCTCTCCAAAGTGCTTGGATCAGTTCACAGTTCTACCAAAAGTGTATTAATGTCCCAGTTTTTCCACATGCTCTCCAACATTTGTCATTTTCCCCTTCTTCATTTTAGCCAATCTGATAGGTGTGACAAGATATCTCAGAGTTGTTTTAATTTGCATTTCCCTAATCATTAATGATTTAGAACATTTTTTCTTGTGACTGTTATTTTTTTTCCTAGTTCTATCAAATAACTTTTTGGTAGTTTGATTGGCATGATACTGTAAGTAAGTAAAGTAGAATTGTCATTTTTATTATATTGGCTCAGCCTACCCATGAGCAAGTAATATTTTTCCAGTTGTTCAGATCTGACTTTATTTGTGCGAAAAGTGTTTTGTAATTGTGTTCATATAATTCTCAGGTTTGTCTTAGCACGTAGACTCCCAAGTATTTTATTTGTTGTCTATAGTTATTTTAAATGTAATGTCTTTCTATTTCTGGCTATTGGACTTTGTTGGTACTATATAGAAATGCTAATATTTTATATAGGTTTGCTTTACATCCTTCAACTTTGCTAAAATTAATAATTATTTCAGCTAGTTTTTTAGCTGATCTTCTAGGATTCTCCAAGTATACCATCATATCATCTGCAAAGAGTGATAGTTTTGTTTCCTCATTGCCTGTTCCAATTTTTAAAATTCTTTTTCTTCTCATTGCTATAGAAATAGCATTTCTAGTACAATATTAAATAATAGGGGTGATAATGGGCATCCTTGCTTCACTCTTGATCTTATTGGAAAGGCTTCTGGCTTATCTCTATTATAGTTAATGCTTGCTGATCGTTTTAGATAAATACTAATCATTTTAAGGAAAATTCCACTTATTTCTCTGTTTTCTACTGTTTTTTTTTAACTAGGAATGAGTAATAGCTTTTTCTGTATCTATTGACATTATCATGTGATTTTTGTTGGTTTTGTTATTGATATGGTCAATTATGCTGATGGTTTTCCTAATATTGAATGTTGGAGAAATTCTTAAAGGCATCTTTGCAACTTTATCCCATTATTCTTAACACACACCCTTGATCTGGTCAAATCTGCCTCCTCACTGGCCAAGGGGTTTCCTTCCTTCCTTCCTTCCTTCTTTCCTTCTTATGGGTCTCTTCACATAGAATTCTCCACCTCCAACATTCTTCCACTACTTCCAGCCCTCCTACTCTATAGACTCCTTGAGGGCAAGAACCTTGTTCTTTGCATCTCTCCTCTCCACCCCCTCACACCTTCACCAAGCAAGGTGCTTTGCATATCATCAAGGCTTAATAAATGTTTATCAAATGAATGAAACTTTACTTCCTCTGAATTTCCTACAGGATATAGTCTATTTCCCACAATTTAGTGGCTAAAATATAGTCTAATATTATTCACTGTGGCTTCTTGTACATTAATTTGTCTCTTTAACTAAGCTTCCAGAAGGAAAGGGCTTGCATTCCACTGAAACACTCCTGGGTGCCTAACACAGAACTTGGTACATAGTAAGCAGACATGAATTGACTGTTTAATTGGATGGTGCTAGATTGACAGATTTACAGCAGAGGGGTTAGAGGAACAGACGCTCTAAGTCATTCATCTCGGCAGATCTGTTTTTCCATTTCTGGAATGAGAAGTCTGATACCACTCCTTACCCTGCCCCCATCCCCCACACCCGCCCCTGCCCTCCCACCTCCCGTGTCTTGAACTGAGTCCTTCCTTGGGCTCTTGAGTTTTTTTTTTTTCTTCCAAGAGGCTTGGTCTGTTTCTTGTAGCTGATGCTAAGGAATGTGCGTAAAGGCTGGGGCTTAAAGCGTGTGTGACACATGCTTACAAGAAAACGGGTTCAGGAATGAATCATCTCTCCTTCCAGTGTGGTGAAACAGCCCAGTGGAATTCAAGAATGTCTCCTTTTACATGCTTTCCAAGGCGCCTACAAACTGAGGATGGGTAGGTAGGTCATAAGGGGAATTATTCAGCCCTGAGTCCTGACAGGGAGAAGCTTCATCGGAGTCCATCTGTATGAAGGCAGCTCAGAGTGATGTCATGGAGGAGGAGGAGGAGGTGAGGAGGGCTGTATTTCTCTGCTGCCTCTCATCCTGCCGGCCCTGAATGGCACCTGACTCACAATTGTGGTTTCTCTCCAGAACATTTTCCTCCCAGCACCCATATGTTTGGCCTGGACTTTAATCATCTGCGGTTCCTGAAAGGTTGTTTTTGAAATGTAAACCATGTGATGCAGTGGCAAGAGCTCTGAACTGGGAGTCAGTCACAAGACCTGGCCTCTAGTCCCAAACATGCCAGTCTCTAGGTCACTTTTGAGAGCTAGCTCGATTGCTGTGAGCCTCAGCTTCTCCATCTGTAAAACACAAGGGCTACTACTATATTAATTTCAAGAGTTTTTCTTTTTTTTTTCCCCAATAAAGAGGGGAGGTAGGCTGGAGAAGAAAATATATTTTTGTTAATTATGGGGAAAAAAAATCAAAGAATTAAAAAAAATGCTTCCAGCCCCAAAGATCTCTTGTTCTACTCTCGCCTTTCTAAGTATATTGTCAGGTCTTCAAAGCAGAACTCGGTGCCTTATGTTTCCTTTGAATTCTTTGTATTTCGTCTGCATCCCTACTCCCTGTCATATTTAATTCCTAGTACAGGATTCTACGTGCATGGCTATCCATAGCTTCTGGGACTAACCCTGCCCCTTCCACTTCCACCCTCAATCCTTCTTAAGCAAGGTGCTGCCATCTCTATAATACAGACTAGACTAACAGCTTAGACATGGAACCAGGAGAGCAGGATTTCCATCTTGGTTCTGCCCCTTATTATCTGTGGGACCTTAGGCAAATCATTTAACCTCTCTTGACCTCAGCTTCTTCTTCAATAAAATGGAACTAATAATAACTGTCCTGTTGATTTCAGTCATCAAGCATTTATTGAATCAATCAATAGACATGTATTTAGTACCTACTAAGTGCCAGGGGAGGCACTAGGGATAGAAAGACAGAAATGAAACAGTCCTTGCTCTTAAAAGCATTTACATTTTACCAGGGTAAACATGCATATACATACTATCTAAATTAAATTAAATATAAAATAAATTATTAAATAAATCCAGGGCAATTTTGGGGGGGTTCTGGGGTGGGTAGTACCCCTCTAGGAACTTGTGGTGAGAGCATGACTCTATGCAATAGCATTTGACCTGAGGGTTTCTAAGAGGTAATAGTAAGGAGGGTATGCATTTCAGGAGAGCAGTCAATGCCAGGGCACAGATGTAGAGACTCAATGTCATACATAAGGAACCACAGCAAGAAAGCCTGTAGACTAAATGAACGGGTTTAACAGTTAATAGACCTGGAAAGGTGGGCTGGTGCCTAACTGTGAAGGGGTTTCCACGCCAAGCACAGGAGTCTGTATTTGATACAATAGGGACTCCCTGGAGCAGGTGAACTGTGACAGGATTAGACCCATCCCTTAGAACATCACTTTGGCATCTGTTCAAAAGATGAGTTGAAGGACAGTTTTCACAAAAGGATAAGTCTGAAGATGTAGACCTAGGCTTATAAATCTGTAGAAGATACATATATTACTATGGATACAGGATCAGGTATATATTCTATACCAAATATACATCAATATACGAACAAATGGAAGAAGCCTGAGGCTCATAGGGTTAAATAATCTTGGGCTCAGGGAGGCAGGGGGTGACTTTTAGCATTTTTTAGTTGAAATCCTAACTCTGCTGTTTATTCCCTATGTGACTGAGCAATCATTTAATTTCTCCAGGCCTCATTTTTCTCATCCATAAAATGGGTGTATTTGTGGTGAGGGTTGAGTAGGACTAGATAATTTCTAAGGTCTAACTCTAAATCTGTCATTCTAAAATCATTCCAAGTAAGCTGGATTTCCACCCACCCACTTACCCAGTCCTCCAGTACGACCCTTGTAAGCCTTTTTCTTCCAGACATCTCCTCATAGTTTTCCCTTCCCCCACCTCTCTAGCATTGAGGAAGAAGCTCCCCCTTCACCACAATCCTTCCTTATTCATATGCATATCAGAGCAGCTCTGCCCTTTGGTTTTGGCTGAGGAAAAGAATGAAACCAGCAAGGGGTAAATCTTGCCAAGAATGAAGTAAAAAATATCCTAAATGAATCCAAAGCATCCCTGCCCAAACTCACAGACCTTCTAGGAAAAAAATGCATTTTAAATCCTCTGATTTAGCTGAAGTGATTCAGACATAGAAGGCTAGTCTAAGGTGTTGGCCCTCATCCTCCTTTCTTCTGTCACCTTCATACAGGTCTATGGCCATCGGGGAGCCTCTCCTTTCCTGGGCCACTTGTCCTAGTCTGGGAATACCATCTTTTGACTAGTCCCAGGCTCCTTTATCTGAGGTCAGACCATCCTCAGAATTTTAAAGCTGGATGAAAGAGAGTTAAATGCTGGGGAAATCAGGAACCTCATTAAGAAAGGAGAATTGTTCCCTAGAGCTTAATAGCTTCGAATTCATGGAATCATCATCATAAAAATAGCTGACATTTGCTTTGCAAAGTGCTTTACAAGTATTACTTCCTTTGACACTAACTAGAACCCTGGAGAGCTTAACCATCATCGGACAGAAATCTTTGTGGGCCTCTAATTGACTTAGAAAACCTCATATTCACATTATCTATGATCTATCGTATTTTAATTTATTTTGTTAAATATTTCCCAATTACATTTAAATCTGGTTCCTGGTGTGACTGTTGGGTTGTGTGTGAAAGTGTTGTGGGCTGCATACGGCTATTTGATACTTATGCTCTAGTTTAACATCCTGCCCAGTTACAGAACCTTCTAGACTGTATCCTTGAGGGATTGTCTTCCTTCTCCTTGAATATCCCCAGTGACCCGTAGAGTCACTACCTCTGGAGGCAGTCGTTGTATGGCCCTATTTGTTAGTTCATTATATTGGACAAAAATCTGCCTACCTATAACTTTTCCCCACTGTTCAAAGTTCTGAATTCCATTTTTTACATTCAGTTCAATAGACTTTTGTAAACAGGGTTAGGCAATATGGGTACAAGTAGGAAATAAGAAACGAAACCTGATCTGGAAAAAATTATAAGTTAGTAGGAGGTATAAAGCAGCTAGACTCCAATACCACAAAGATATCAAACAAGCAGCAGTAGCAATACAGTGGAAAGAGGACTGGATCTGGAGGTAGAGTACCTGGGTTTGAATCCGAGTTCTGCAACTTATCATTGTGTTCTTTACTAGATGACTTCACCTCTATGGGCCTCAATTTCCTCTTCTGTAAAATAAGGGGGTTGGTTAAACCTGTCTCTCTGTTCCTCATACATGGCACTCCTTTGTACCCTCCATCCTCCAGGCCTACGCCCTCTCCTCTCCCTCCTAGAATGATTCTCTTCCTTCCACACTCAGCTTAAACACACCACCCCAAAAGAACTGGGGACATATGGCAGGCTTCAGAATGAAGACAGAAATCATGTTCTTTCCTGTCTTCCAGGATGAGCATACCCACTTCTTTCAATTGTTACTGAAAGAACATGGTTTCCAAACTCTCTGGCAAAGCTTTCTTTGTTGTTTAGTCATTTTCAGTCATGTCTGACTCTTTATGACCCCTTTGGGGGTTTTCTTGGCAAAGATACTGGAGTGCTTTACCATTTCCTTCTGTAGCTCACTTTATGGATGAGGCAAACAGGGTTGATTTGCCTAGGGTCACACAGCTAGTAAATATTTGAGGCTGGATTTAAACTCAAGTCTTCCTGACTCCAGTCCAGGCACATTTCATTCATTGCACTACCTAGCTGCCTCTAATTCAATTTTGAGGTCATACAACATACTTGAAATTGACTTATTAAGGTGTTAGCATCCCTTTCTCTTTGCTAGGTATGAGCATCTCTCTAGTGAGTCTGAAGGGGCAACACAATTAGTTGACAGCCAAAAAATTGGGCACATTCCAGAGGGGCTTTAAATTGCTCAGCTTGGAAGACTGACAGGCAGTTTGAAGGAAGACAGCAGCATTTGGAAAAGAATTTAGCTTTTCATCTCCTAGTGGAGGAGAAAGAGATTTCTCTATTTTTCTTCCTCCCATCTCTCTCCCCCTAACAGTCATGGCACTCAGAAAGGGTGCTATAAATGTACATTCACAAAAGAAAGGATGAGCTGCAATTTTTTTCCTTTTCTAGTTTCTTGTCACTTATTCTCCTAGTTTGTAGCAGCTTCAGGTCAGCTTATCTGCCATACTGGTTCTAGAGAAAATGAATGCTTTCAAAGGGGTCACCTCACCACAAGTAAACTTTGCTTTTGGTAGAGCAACAGGCCTGGAGTCAGATAAGCTTGAGTTCAAATTTGAGTTCAAACACTTACTTAGCTGCATACCCCAGACAAATCACTTAACTTCTGCTTGCCTTTGTTTTCTCTACTGTAAAATCGAAATAAGAACAGCACCTACACATTTATTTAGCACCTACTGTGTTCAGACATGTCCTTGGACTTAGGGCCAGCCTAACAAGTGTGGATATGTGTTCTCTCCCAGGAAATGTTCTTATCAAAGCAAAATGACGGTATGGTGGCTTTCTAGGGGAAAAGAAGTGATAAAAAGGCAGCATGATGGGGCAGGTGGTGATGGATATAATGGTGAGTCTATCGTCTTTAAAAAAAAATGATGCATTGTCAGAGCTATTTCCTTCTCTCCCCTTCTCATCTCACCCACCAGCCTTCCAGAGTCACCTTCTGTTGGGGCTGAAATGTGTGACCAAGTACCAAACCTAGCCCTGGGGTAGGTGATTACCTCATAATTTAGAGTCTTTGGTCTTTAATAAAATGATCCATAGGCAAAGCTATCTCCTTCCTGTGCTCTCTTCCGGCCCACCTGCCTCCCAGAATAATTCCCTAGCCTTCAGCAGTGTTTAAGCTGAAATGTGTGACCAAGCACCTAACCCAGCCCCGGGGTGGGTGATTTCCTCATTCTATAGCCTAGGGCTCTTCCAACACTAAAGCCCAATACTAGGTACCGGAAGAGTGGGAAGTAAAATAAATGTAAGACATCCTGTCCTACGGGAGCTGGGTAATCTAGATCACAGAATTTTAGAGCAGGAAGAGCAGGGACCTTACAGCTCTCACTCAAGTTTTAAAGATGAGAACACTGAAACCCACAGAGGGCAAATGAAATTGCTTGCTCCCAGTCACAAAAGATTTAGGGCTAGATCCCAAATCTGCCATTTCCATTATATCCGGCATTTACAAAAAAAGTCATTTGTCAGGACAGAAGTGTATTGGAAACTATAATAATGGGTTTGTTTGTGTTCAGCTTTGTAATATTATTATTTTTCCTTCCTAATTATGTTTGGTAAGGGTCCCATGACCTCCTGTTAATAGCAAGGTAGGCATATTTCCAGAGGCTAGGGGCTTCTTTTAGTGAGGGCGAGAGACCAAGAGGTATTTCTACTAAGACTAAGGTGAAATTTCATTTTTATCATCTGACCACTATTTGGCTGATGGCTAGTCAGGAAGATGGTCACAAAAAGGTTTCAGGAGTAGGGCAGGGGATAGCCTCAAAATGAACATTCACTGCCCCCAATAAGAGTAAATCTTGACAGGAGAGGGACAAACAGTAGGCAACAGCAGGCCCTTATTAGGGGTTTTTATTTGTGGATGGATGGTGGAGATGGTGATTGGATGCAAGGGGAAAAGAACATTCAACTGTGGAATCAGAAGACCCAAATTGAGTTTAGATACTTCCTGTTTTTCAACTCTATGACCATGGGCTGCTCACCCAGAGCTATGAAACAGTCCTTGCCCTTAGAGATGACACGTACAGTTATAAAATGTTATAGGATGAAGGACGTTAGAGATCATTTAATCTTCTCCTTTTACAGATGAGAAGAGTGAGTCCCTAGGAGTGAGCTGTTTACTGAAGGTCACGCAACTTATAGGTAACATTATAGGTTATAGGTACTTATAGGTTAGTTACGTTGCTATGCTTGGTCTTAAATCCAAGTCTTTGATTCCAAACCTAGGGCTCTTTCCTAGTCTAATACCAAAGACAAGCTGCCTTTGCTAATAACTGGGATAGTAATGACAGGGGGCAATACAACCTCCTATTTATTTAGGGTTTAAGGTTGGTGGCATGCTCATTTGATAATGCTAAGTATAAAGAAAGAAGTACATAAAAGAAACGGAAATAAAGGGAGATTCTAGGAGGCAGTTCGGGGAATTTCTGAGTCTCAGCTTTCTCATTTGGAAAATGGAGATACTATTTGCAGTCCCTACCTCACAGACCTGTTGTGAGGAAGGATTAAGGTTAGAACAGAGGTGAACTAGGATTATTTGGGGAGAGCACGGATGCCACCTAGCCCGCTCCTGAGCTAAATTGTTGCTCTGGTTGCTCAGTGATGGCGAGGGAGATATAGGTGGGGACAGATGATGATCTGGCAAGGACTTCCCAGAATTCAGGAAAAAAGAGTCATTAAAAGGGGTTGGGGAGAACCGTTTTTGTTTGTTTACGCAAAAATGAATCTTAAGGGAATCTGAAAACAGCAACTGATTCTAAGGCAATTCAGCTTTCACTCCCAATGACAGTAATTTGACACCTCCCCCTCACAATCGAGCGTAAAAAGAGACCCCTTTTTTTCTTATCACCCCTCCTCCTCCTTCCTCCTCTCCTCCCCTTCCCTCTCGAGTGGGTCACTCGCCTGGAGTTTCGATCTCGAAACCCCGTTGACAGACCAGGCTGATGCTTCAATGACTCTACCGCGGCGTAACGAGATGGAGAATTTTTAGAGTCCTTTTCAACTTCCTATTTTTCAATCTGACTAACGCTTGTCACCCCCCCCCCCCCCGCTTCACCCCCGCCCCTTCTCTCCCACTTCCCAGCCCCACGCGTTCCGCTCACCGGGGGAGGAGGGGAATCTCCCCCGCCCCACTGCTAGTTTCACTCGGGTTTTCTACCCCCCCAGGGGGCGTGTCCTCAGGGAGAGAAGGGGGCGGGGATGCCCATGTTTGGGTAGGGAGCGTCACGTCATTCGCCTTATATGGTCAGAGGCGTCAGGGCCCGGCGCTCCATTCACATAAAAATAGAAGGAATCCCCGGCTTTAGGGGAAACGAGTCACGGTCACCTGCAAAATAAAGATCTGTAGAACCCGGGCGAGGAAGCCGATCCGAAGGCAGGAGTGTTAGCAGCCCCCAGCGCTGGGCGCCCTGACCCCACCTTCTGCCTAGGAACCGGTCCCACCCGTTCCTCGCCACCCCTAGCCTCGCGGCTGCCTTCTCCCAATTGCCTCCCCTCCCTCCTGGTGTGCACCCTGGCCATTGCCACCTGCGGACCAACCCGTCCAAGTGGCGCGGAGCCACTGCGGGGGAGCGGGATGAAGGTCGCTTCGCTCGACGGTCGCCAGCTCAGGAAGCTGCTGCGCCAGGAGACGGCCCGCTGTGTTGTGCTGGACTGCCGGCCCTACCTCGCCTTCTCCGCCTCCAGTGTGAGGGGTTCGCTCAACGTGAACCTCAACTCGGTGGTGATTAGGCGGGCCCGGGGTGGCTCCGTGCCGCTGCGCTTCGTGGTGCCCGACGAGGCGGCCCGGGCGAGGCTGCTGCAGGAGGACGGGGCTGGCGCGGCGACCGTGATCGTCCTGGACCAGGGTACCCGTCACTGGCAGAAACTGCGGAAGGAGAGCACGGCGCACATCGTTTTGGGCACGCTGCTGGCCAGCCTCCCTGCCGGCCCCAGGATCTGCTTTCTCAAAGGTGAGGACCTCCCCTCACGTTCTGATCTAGGGGTGGCTGGCTAGATGCGGGGACCGGTTGGAGGGCGCAAAGCAGGGCCGGGGGAAAATGGAGCAGGATTTCTCTTCTCCCGTTTCAAGGAGCCCCAAAGGACTGAGGGTCCCCGACTGAAGTGGTTTCATTTTGGACGTATGGTTTTCCACCTCCTTTTCTCCACTTAGTTATTTAAAAAAATAATTGGAGGGGCTTGGGCTTGAGAGAGGGGGGCCCTGCAAATTGGCTGGGAACGCCGTGGGCTGAGAGCTCCGGAGGCAGCGACAAAAGCGGGACACGCTTTGCCGCCGCAGACCGGAGCTCTGGAGGCTGCCAGCTTCCACCTCGGTTTCTTCGAAAGCGCGGCCCTACGCCATACCTCTGGCCGGGCTGGGCCTTTATGGAGGAGCATTGATCCTGGCCGAGAGAGGATACAGATTGTGGGAAGCATTTGGAGAAATCAGAAAGCAAGAAAGCATGCCCACCCTCACTTCTCTCCACTGCCCCCCAACACTCCGTCCTCCCGGCGAGCTGGGGGTTCAAGGGTGGGAGCCGGTGCTAGGGCTGGTTGGGATCGCTCCGGGAGTCTGGCACTGCAGGAGGAAAGGGGGTTGGGCATTCAGGTCGGCACCCTTCTGAGCATTATGCAGCCACTCTTTCTCCCTCTGAGATTTAGATAGGCAGAGATTAGCTTGTCCTGACACCCTGGGGAAAGTGGCGCCTTTGCCTAGACTCTCGTCCTTACAACCTTTCTGAGAAAAGACAACATTTTGTCTTACACTGCTGCCCCTTTCCACAGTCTTTTGGTCTCTATTGTTATCCAGTTCCCTGACTTAAATTTTCTCTTTTTTCCCCCCTCAGCCTCTCCGTATCTGTCTCTTTTCATCCTGTCTTTTCTTTCTTGGCCTCTTTTTTTTTTTCTTACCCAGCCTCCTAAGAGAGCCCACTCCCAATCCGATTAATCATCACCACCAAAACCCATGCTGTGGTGCAAAAAGAGTTCTGGAGAAGGCTTCAAAAGTAACGTTTGGATGGGTCACAGAAGAGAACGCGTGGTTTTAGAGGCTCACTTGAGGGGGTGGGAAGTGGTTGCCCAGAGGTGCTTTGGCCGTAACTAATCTCAAGGGCATGAGAGAAGGCCGACCAGGGAGTTTGCTGAGTGAGGTACTGGGAACCTTGTTAGGTTTTCTCTTGTTGCTTGGACTTACTCATTCTAAACCTCCTCTCCCTTCCTCCCCACTTCCCCCCACAGAAGCAACATTCATCCTTTGAATCATGCATATTTCAGCCCCTCCTTCAACTCAATAAATGGAGTATATGATAAGAGCCCTTCCCTGCTTCACCTCCTCCCCAACAGTTTACTGTTCTACTGGGGAGAGGAGATGCACACAGATCCTTTGCAAAATTAGAGAAAAATACCAAAGCTCCCCAAATACCCAATTCCAGTGGCAAGTGTAGAGTTGGTCCCTTCCAGATCTAAATATGATTCTAAATCAGGTCCCTTTCTAAAAAGAAAAAAAAAAAACTCCCCACCTGTTTAGGCCCTCTTTCCCTATTGCCTTAGGAATCCTTGGAATTTTTTTTTCTTCAGCTATGATTTTGCCTGTATCCGCTCCACCTCCCTTCCCCTTCACCTCCAATTTGAACCCTATCTTTGAGTGTGTAGGCCTTTAATCACCCCACCTATCTAGGTAGAAGAAAACGCTGCATATCTTGGAGATCCGGAGAGAGACCAAACTGAAGAGACAAAAGGTGTTTGGCAAATTTCCCAGGGGAGGGCTGGAGGAAGTCAGAGCTGCTCCCCAGCAAGGCAGAGGTTTCACGAGTGGCACCACGGATTTCCTTTTCTTCCTAATGTGGTTTCTCTGCCTTCTGTTCTGGGGCTGAGTTAAGTACAGTACATATTTCTGGCTGTTCCATAAGGTTTTAGAGATTTGAACAAGGAAACTCCTTGCCCTACCTCTTCTTCCCACAGCCCATTCCAAGCAAGCAATGCTGACTCAGTACAGGAAACAGTTTGAAGTCTTTGTGATTTGAAGGGAAACAACCTTCTTTGGCTTATATTTTAGTAAAATGACATTTAACAGCAGACACTAAGTAGAAGTTCAGGAACTATAAGTTTTAATCAGGTAGCATCTCAGACATAAAAAGGAAAAGTCATATAATCTTTGTCCTACCTTTTTTCCCAGATTGTGAGCAGTGTACTTTCAGAAAGGAACTAAAACCTTTGCATAGGTCTCTATAAAGAGGAAGGAAGGGACATATAAAGAGGCTGCCTGGGACCTCAAAAAGAGACTGGGCTTTAAATCAGAACACTATCCTTGTAGTTAGTCCTCCCTTTGCTGTTTATAAAATCATAGAATTTTAGGCTTAAAAGTACCTCAGATTTCCCTAATATTCTACATTCTCATTTTATGGAGGAGTAACTGAGGTTCAGGACAGCTAGGTGGTGTAGTGGGTAGAATGCCAGGCCTGAAGTCAGGAAGACTTTAGTTCAAATGTGACCTCAGATACTACCAGCTGCGTGTGATCTTGGGCAAGTCATTTAACCCTCTTTGCCACATTTTCCTCATTTGTAAAATGAACTGGAGAAAGAAATAGCAAACCACCCCAGTATCTTTGTCCAGAAGATCTTTGTCCATGGGATCATGAAGAGAGTCAGACACAATGAACATTTAGGTATGTGATTGTTGTTCTCTAAACCCATTCTCTGTAAAATCTGGGGATGAGAATAAATGATTTCTAAGTTTACTTTCAGCTCCAAAGGCCAGGACTCATCTGGGATTTATTTCCCAGGCCAAGGCGCTCTCTAGGATACCATACTCCCTTCCGTAGGCATGTGTTCTTGAGGAAGTTTCTATGGTGCAGTGGATAGAGTGCTAGATTTGGAGTCTGGTAGGCCTGGGTTAAAATCCTCCCACAGACATAATAGCTATGGTCTTGGGCAAATCATTTAAACGGCTATTCTTGCCCCTATGAAAAATTAAAGGGGTTAATTGGACTAGATGGCCTCTTTAAAGCCCCTTCTAGGTTTAATTCTATGACCCTATGAATCTTTCTAAGCATAAAAGAGCCCCTTGCCCCATGTAGGGTATTCCAAGATTAGAATTTAGAACTGCACTAAGACTTTTAGGACACCCTGTATAAGTGCTGTGTATCTGGAGGGCAAGTAATTTCAATATGTGATTAGAAAAACGATTGAAAATGACCAGAGGTATGGATTCAATCAGCTTCATGTAGGCTGGGGAATGTTCGTTGCCACTCTGCCCTTGCAGTTGGGGTTTGGTGAGAACAAGAGATAACACATACCCCCCAACAACTGTTTCTGACCCTACCTAGACAGTAAGCTTCTAGAAGGCAGTTAACAACCAATCTCTATGGCCCCCTCACTCCTTCTAGCACCAGGCTGTGCATTCTTCAAATAGATCCTTGCAAATTAAATTGTTGACCCCAGCTCCCTGGGACTAGTCCACATTTTTTTATCTGTTCCTCTATTGTATTGAGCCGCCTTATCTGCCTAGAGTATTTTGTTCAGTCAGCCTGTATCTGCTCACATCCCCATCTCCCCAGCCAACTCACCAGTCAATGAGGTGGTATGATTTGGGAGCCTTATCTTTTCTCAGCCTGAGACTGAAGGCAGGCATTGTTTTTTAAAATCTTCTGCCTTGGGCTGCTCTAATCCTAAAGCCCAAATCCCAAGTCATAATTGTTTAGCTCTTTTCATCAAATTATATAATTGTCCCAGCAGGAAGTGGGGGGAAAACCTTAGAGATTACCTGGTCTTCTCTCCCCTCAACCATTTTTTGAGTATGGACATAGAGTTCACAAAGATGGAATGCCTTACTTATGCACAGAAATATGTTTTTGGAGGAATCTGTAAATACCAAGCTTTGGGAGTGGATCCTAGGGAACCCGTGGACTGGAGCTAGTGGGATTGTGCTCTCCTGGGTCATACTTGTTGGAAGAATCAGACAAGCAAAAAACATCCAGGTGCCTTCTGGTCACCATGACAAGGAGCATATTCATTGTTGAGGGCCAGGAACCTGGTCAGAAGATGAGCAATCTGGCATTTGCTGAAGTTGACCACAAGGGAGATTTGGGTGTTAGTGCTGAAGGAGGGGGGAGGGGAGTGTGAGATAGCTAGAGGAAGCTGTGATGGCAAAGTGACTCATTCTAGGAATTGGCTGCAGCCAGTCTCTAGATGCTGAAGACTCTTATAATCCATTAACCATTTGACTGCTGCAGGTAAGGTCTGCACCAAGAAAAGAGTCTAGAGCCCTAGATAAGAGAACAAGACAATCAAGAGTTGTTGCTAATTAGAGACCCTGAATTAGGATCTAAATTCTGTGAATGAGAAACTCCAGAAATGGATTTTAAAGGTTGAGAGGCTTTACCAGACAGTAAAGGGATTTGTGAGAATAATTACTCTAATTCAGAATAACAACTGTCCAAGATCCTTTTTCAAAGTGGCATTTAAAAAAAATATATATATATATATATATACATACACGCACATGCACACACATACATAGATGATTTTTTAAAAAATCCTATCGTTTATAAGTACTTTAAGGTTTGCAAAGCACTTTGCATTTTTGTCCTCCCAAAGTCCTCAGGAGGTAGGTGCTATTATCGCTGGCTGGCAGGGGTTAAGTGATTTGCCCAAGATCATACAACTACTGAGGCTGCATTTGGAGCTTGGGGTCTTCCTGACTCCAGGTCTTGGTGCTGTATTCGCTATACCACGTTAGCTGCCTTTTAAACTGTCATTTTCAAAAATTTTCTCTCCCAGCCCTCTGCCAGGAAAGTCAACAGGCCTGATGGCGGGGTCAGAATTGACTTGATATTTAACTTGTAATGTCATTTAGAGTTTTTCTTGACATTACTGTGGCCATTGTATATGTACAGTATTCTTTGACTTCCTTTATCCACTTCCTCTTTGGAATGAATGGGCTGTGGGAAGGAAAGGTGGGGCGAGGAGTTTCCTGTTACAGATCTCATACAGGTATTCCCAAATGTCTTTGAACTCTTCATCATTTCTCACTGCAAGTACTATTCTATATGTAGCCATGGACTAATTTTAATTTGTTCACCCATATCCCAATATATGAGCATCCATCTTGGTTCCAGTTTTTTTGCTGTCAATGAGTTCTTTTAGTACAGGGTAGTAGAAAAAAATCTTAGACTTGGCCTAGACTCAGAAGAGCCCACCTCCACCATTGACTTACTTAAGTCATGTGACTTTGGGGCAAGTCTCTTAACCTCTCTCAGTGATCTTCAGTTTTCTGCAAAAAGGAAATACCAGTATTTGTACTACAAGGTTATATAGGGATCAAATGAGGCATGTGCATGTTATAATATTTGTAAACTGAATGTATTCTGCAGGCATAATCTCATTTTTGGCAGCCTGTTTTTCGATGGGCTTTCCCACTAAAATGGCTTCAAAAAGTTTCCTTCAGAAGATTTTGGTGCTCTGGCTTATTTAATTAAGTCATTCTAGTTGTGTGTGATGTAAGAGGGCCAAATTTATTCACATCAATGAGCTCCCATTCTTCTAATCCTAACTCATTAGTAATTGCTTCCTAAGCAGCTATTAACTCAAGTAACATGCTTGCAAGGGTTTTTGTGTTTTAATTTTACCATTTTTTAAAATTAAAAATTTATGGATTTGCGTTTAGAATGGGATTATTTGAAGGACACCAAAACTGCTGGCTTGTTTGTAAATACTTTATTGGAGGGGGTTAGGGTGGAAGGGGTCTGGTCTCAGGGAAGTAATAGCATCTTTTCTACATTATAATGAAACCCTACTTGTGAAATTGCCTTATACTACTACTCCTCAGGGATTTCCTGTTTATAAATTGTTCCTAACTGCCCTTCCTTCTCTCACCACCACCTCATAGTATTTTTTTTTTTTTGGAGGGAGGAAGGCAGGGCAATTGGGCTTAAGTGACTTGCCCAAGGTCACACAGCTAGTAAGTATGTGTCTGAGACCGATTTGAACTCAGGTCCTCCTGACCCGATGCTCTACTCACTGCGCCACCTAGCTGCCCCTTCCTGAGTATTTCAATACAATTCAGAAAGTGTTTTAAAAATACCTAAGGTGTGCTAGGCATTAGGGTTAAAAGGAGATTACATTTTACTGGATTTCACCTAATATAGAATTTAGAGGACCGTATAAATGGGAGGTTCCTGAGGAGAGGGTGGGCAGAGCTGAATTTCCATGCCTTCCCAAAGCTAGCTAGAAATTCCTAAATGAAATAAATTAACAACGCCTGAAATTTGGTTGGTGAGATAATTAATGGAATTAATTGCTCTTCTTTAGAAGTATAGGGAGGACCATCAACATTGCTCTTAGCTCTGGCAGAGTATGTCGGACAAGGAGCTTAATTGCCACTTCATTAATTCAGAGTCTGAATCCTTCGTGAATCGGGGAGGGATGTTTCATCATTATCCCTGAAAATGTCTTATGAATGGACTGACAGAAGAAATCCATTTCCCCGTGCCTCCTTGACAAAAGTCTCATTCTTTTCAATATTGCCATATATGTTTATGTTGGAAGAATGGTGTAGAATTAGCATCTATTTTTGGAAGGGAGGGATTGCTCTTAGTTTTCAATAGAAGTTTGGTATCTGCCCCTGGTAGACTGGGACGAGTTAATCATTTCCCTTGAGGCTATCATTTTTCTTTGAAAGGCCATTTCTGTTGCTAACAGTGGATCTTTTTGACTGAAAAAAAATCGCTAATGAAGTTTCAGTACCAACCTGGAATTTTGAACTATTCAGGACTCCTAGACCAATATTCTGAACCTGTCTTCATTAGCTATCTTTTTTTTTTCTGGTAGAATGAGAATTCCCTGCTGACTTCTGCCACAATTTTTTTTTTGTAGGAGGATATGAGACATTTTATTCACAATATCCTGAGTGTTGCGTGGATGTAAAGCCCATTTCACAAGACAAAACCGAAACAGAGAGAAACCTCATCAGTCACTGTGAGAAACAGAACATGAGCCGAAAACCTGCTTATGATCAGGTATGTTTAGGGGAACTTGTCCCCAACCTTCCTGTCTTCATCCTGTACCCCACATCCTCATCTACATCCTGTTCTTGAAACTGAACAGTGATGCTCGTAGGCAGCTCAGAGAGAGTGGGAAGATGCTCTGCCCTAAGCCTTTGTGACTGTGCTCTGCCAATGGGCTCGAGTCCAGCTAGCAAGCAAAGTAGAGCAGACTCTAGCCATGGGGAGCTGACAATTTCTGGAGAAAAGAGGAAGTGGAAGATAGCCTATTATTAGCTGGATTGTTGAGGTTCAGAGAAGCTTGCAGGTCGGTTTTGATTTTCCTCAAGTTTCTGAGCTTACTTTAATGGTTCCTGCGTTTACCTTCTTTCCTATTTATTCATGTTTGGCAATTTCCGCAAACCGCCAGTACTCTAATAACCATCAAGCCCTGTCATGTGGGTATTTTTAACTGGAACCAAAAAATCTCTTGTTCGAATGCCTAACCAGGTTCCTCTCCGTTTCTCTTTGTTACATCCTATAATTTCTTACTGAAATAAAGGAGACCAGAAGACACACGAGGACACTACTCTTAAATGCAATTATAAAAGTTTTTTTTTTTTTTAAAATTCATTTTCTTCAAAGAACTCTCAAATGTTCGGTATTTAAGTAGTTAGTGGGGAGCATTGAGAACAAATCCAAGAATCTGACTTCAGGTCATCTACCACTTAACTGTCTGTGACCTTGGACAAGTTAATTTAGTCTTTGAGCCTCAGTGTTCTCAACTGTAAAATAGGGGTGACAATAGCTTCCTGTTTACCTTGACAGATTGTTTGTTACACATGCTTTGTAAAAAGTACTTTTTAAATGTGAGCTATTTTATTGGGCTCTTGATACCATCACAACCACCACCTCCTTTGCCATATGATATAGGGAAATTGCAGAACTATTTTCATCTTACAGATAGACAAATAGAGCCAGATGAGTCAAGGAAACCCACCCAGTGTCCTACAGCATTCAGTGGCAGAGCTGGGGACTAGACTTCTGGGCACTGGAGGAGGGAAAGTTTCTTATGGCTTTTAGCAAAGACAGGAACACATCAAGTAAGTATTAGAGGACTTGAATTTAGACAGAATCCATGGACTATATGTTTAAAAGTGCAGCCTGAAATCCATGCTTCCTGCCTTATACAGTGAATGGGAGTCAGCAATGGCATTCTCTAATGCTCCTGGGAATATGTTTCTAGGAAATGCTGAGTGATGATAATCCCCCTATGACTTTCTGGTCAAGGATCCCCATTAGTTTTGGGCTAGATTAAAAGGAACAGTTGTGCTGAGTGTGGATGATCAGATGAGCTGACCCTAAGCAGGTGCTTCCTGTCTTGGACACAGCTTGTTAGGCATTTAACCTAAATTAGTTCTGTTTTGGGGGGGGGGTTGGGTTTTTTTTTGCTCTGTTTGTTTATGGTTTTGTTTTGTTTTTGTTTCTTAACAAGTGAAAGAGAAACAAGAAGCATCATTAGGTTGTGAAACCCCAGTGGGCGGTCCAAACTCTTGGGGATGCACTGGGGGAAATCCCTTGGCACCATCAGGGCAAGATTATGGTAAACTTTGGGGCCTTGGAGGCTCTTTGAAATGAGACTGCTTCATTCCTCCCAAGATAAGTTATCTGTGAATGAGAGATTCAGAAAGGGAAAGAAGAGCCCATTTGATTTCAGTAGTGTTTTGGCTCAGCTATAAAGGAAACAGGCAAGATCTCAAGACCTCAGAACATAGTAATACTGCTCTAGGACTGAGAGAGGGAGATCTTAACAATCTGTACTGCTGGGGAAACAAGCACAGAAAACAGAGGTGACTTGTCGATAATACAATGAGTTGGTGGCAGATTTAGAATCCAAGTCTCTCAAAAGCAAAAATTCTTAACTTTTTTTTTTGCCATGGGCTCATACATAGGATTACCAATTCTATTGAAATAGCAGTTATCAAAATTATCAAAACATCAATAACGGTCACAGATCTTACATTCAAAATTCTGCTTTACTCATGCTACATTACAAGCTGCCCTCACCCACCCTCTCACCATTGGGCATCTGAAGCCTGGGAATCGGTGACAACTTGCTGAGAAAAGGTGCCAAAGGCCTGAGGAAGGGACTAAGGGACTAGGAGGGTAAGGATCAGAATCAGCAGGGTCAACTGTCTTTCTCTTGTATAGATGCTGTCTTAGTAGGGATAAGACCATAATAAATAAGCTAACACTTCAAGTGTTTACAGTTGTTACACTTTCATATACTACACCCTCCCCCCTCTTTGATCCTCAACACCTGTGATATGGTGAGGGTTATTTACCCCCATTTTAAAGGTAGAGAAACAAAACCAGTATTTCTCTACTTTCATTTTATTCATCACCTTTCCCTCCAGGACAGGTGGTTGGAGGGAAATGGAAACAGGTGACTGTTCAGAATTCCTTGGTGCAACATCTGGATTTGAGACATCAATCTCTGGGGCATTGACCCTTTTCTTAACATAGGCTTTTTCCTATGCTGGCTTTGGGTTTAGAGAGAAGCCTCATACCTTCGTGTACTTCAGGAACTTCCAGCTGCTTCTCACCACTATCCTTCCCCTCCAGCATGGGCCTGGCAACCTATTCAGCCTTTCCATTACGCCCTTTTGCTCTCTGCCAGGACAGGAAACGGAAAGATTAGGAGTAGCACTGGGCTAGGGGGTAGGGGAGGGGAGGAGGCTCGGTGCAAACAAGTAACTGCTGTGTCCTCCAGCCTGGTTCCCTTCCAAATCTAAGAAAGGGGCTCCCTGATACCAGGTCACTGTTTGTACTATTACTGAACATTTTTTGTTTCCAATTCAATAAACAACGCAACACTCATTACAAGCCGAGAGGGCCCTGTGCTAGTTATTGAAGGGGATATAATGAAGCAGTAACAGTTCATGGACCTTGCCTTCAGGGAGCTTCCTCAGTCTAGTAGTATCCCAAATTAAGTAATTGAAGTCACATTTTTACAAACATTCTATTTTTGGTTTTGACTTGAGTGGTCTTCTGGGTTTTACACAGTTTTTCCCTTGACAAGACTTTTATAAGGTTTCATTAAATTGTAATTGTTTTTGTCATTGTAATCGTTTCTGCTTCTTGAGCAGAAACTTGCTTCCTTTTGTATCCCTGGTGCTTAGCACATAGTAGGTACTTAGTAAATGTGAGCTGATTTTTCCATTAGTTTATAGGGCTTTGCATTAGATGGTCTCCAATTTTAAAACTGTATAACTTTGACGTGGCACGTACATTGAGTCTAGTGGAAATGCCAGTTATATGCTTATATTTCTCCCATTTTCCCCCCTCAGGTCAGGGAAGGTGGTGCTTTAGGGAGAGAGATGTCCTGTTCTCATTGGTATTTATCTATGTTAGGAGATGAGCCATTTGCCTTTTTAAAACCTAGATAGCTTCTTAGAATTCTAGACTGATAGAGCTTAGAGTAATCTGAGAGATCATTCTAGTCTACACAACTCATTTGAAATCTGTCTAAAGTTTGACTTAATCTTGTGTTTCTTGATGCCCAAGTTTGGAGTTCTTTCTTCTACCTCTTAAGACTTTTCAGTAAATCAGTATCATAGAATCATGGGGTTGTGCTAGAAGGGAGGCCACTTATTTTAAAGGTGAGGAAAATGGAGGCCTAGAGAGGTAAAGTCATTTTGTTCAGGGTTACACAGGAAGTGGCAGAACCTGGGATTTGAACCCAGGTCCTCTGATTCTGAATCCAGTGTACCACACAACATAGATAGCAGGAGATACTAGCTGCTCCAGGGGGCAGTTGGGATTTCCCATCTCCAAATGGGGACAGGAAAATGAAAACCTTTGCTGCGTGGGCTTTGCCATCATGATGAGTCACAAGCCAATTATACTAGGATGGGGAGTTATTCAATATGGAGGCGACACCCACATCAGCATGACAGAGCTGTACCATTCAACTCTGTTTCTACCAGATCAACTATTGGATATGACTTAGAGATAAAAACAAGTTGGGTTGTTGGGCTTTTTTTCACCTTTTCCCCCCAGAAGGATAAGATAATGTATTTCTTGATTTTTTTTTTCTTCCTATGTATGTTGCAGGGTGGGCCGGTTGAAATTCTACCATTCCTCTACCTTGGTAGTGCTTACCATGCTTCTAAGTGTGAGTTCCTTGCCAACCTCCACATCACTGCCCTACTCAATGTTTCCAGGAAAAGTTCAGATTCCTGCACCTCTCAGTTCGACTACAAGTGGATCCCAGTAGAAGATAATCACACAGCAGACATCAGCTCTCACTTTCAGGAAGCAATAGACTTTATTGGTAGGTTTCAACCATTTTTCTTTGTGTTTGAGAAACCTAAGAAGTATGGGGGGCGGGGGAAGGGGTTGGGGTAGGGACTCTGAGGTTCATGATAATGTCAATGTGTAGAGTGGTATGATGGTCAGAATATTGGATTTGGAGTCAGAGAACCTAGAGTCCTAGATCTGCCACATGTTGTCTATGGGACCTTGGGCAAGCTCATTCCCTTCTGGGCCTCAGATTCTTTATCTTTAAAATGAAGGCGATTGACTTGTCTGTAAGTTTCCTTCTGACTTGAAATCCTTTCTCCCTGTTTTTTTTGGGGGGGCGGGGGTTGTTTGTTTTTAATTAGGGGAAAAGATTCCACAGCAAGAAGACACAGGGCCCAACAAAGAAAGATTGCTGAAAAAGCAGAGGAAAGGGAATTCTGCTTGCTGTCAATAGCAGCTTTTAGTTTTCCCTTGTTAGAATTTTTTATTAATACAAAGGCTATAGTGAGGTCACACACCAATGTGGTACAGTCCTGCCTCCCACTTCCCCACCTTGTCCTGATTCAGATTATGCCACAGAAAAAACAAAGGCCCATCTTGGACTGCTAGGTCAGTTCTGCCAGGACTGCATACAAAGCAAACAGTGAATAAAGAGCTTTAAATTTTGAGACAAATGGATTAATATCATGTAATAGTGCTACCCACTGAATCTTTGATTCTTGATCCTGATTTAAGAGGGGAGCAAAAAAAGTTCTCTATTTACCATATATTACTTTGGGGTGACTGAGGAAAAGAACCAAGCAAAGCATCCTAAGTGGACTTCTGTGTAACTGGGTGAAATATTTTCCAATTACATGTAAAAACAACTTTTTTAACTTTTTGTTAAAAGTTTGAGGCTCATGTTTTTTTTTTCCTTTTTTGGTTTTCGGTTTTGTTTTGTTTTTTTTTTATACAGTTTTGACAATTACAAATTCTCTTTCCTCCCTTTCACCTGTCATTGAAAAGGCAAGCAATTTGATAAAAGCTTTATACATGTACTGTCATGCAAAACATTTCCATATTAGTCACGTTGTGAAAGGAAATACAGACCAAAAAAATCCAAGAAAAATAAGATAAAAATGTTTCTACCTGCATTTAGATTCCATCAGCTCTTGTGGGAGTTGATAGTGTCTTTCATCATAAGTCCTTTAGAATTGTCTTGGATCTTTATTATTGCTGAGAATAGCTAAGTCATTCACAGTTAATCATTGTGCCATATTGCTGTTACTGTGTACAGTGTTCTCCCGGTTCTGCTTACTTTGCATCAGTTCATATAAGTCTTCCCAGGTTCTTCTGAAAGTGTCCTGCTCATCGTTTATTATAATAGCACAGTAGTATTCCATCACCGTCATATACCACAACTTGTTCCCTCAATTGATCATTAGAAATATTTTTATAAGAAAAAGGAGCGACTGGGAACTCCCTGTCCATTCACTGAGCACTGATAGCTTAGAGCCCATGGTTTTCTGGCAAACAACTTTTGGGGGGTCAGGGCAGCAGGATTGAGCTTGCTTTGGTGTACAGGTATACCTCAGAGATATTGCAGGTTTGGCTCCAGACCACTGCAATAAAACTAATCTCAATAAAGCAAGTCAAGAATTTTTTGGTTTCCCTGTGCATGTAAAAATTATGTTTATATACTGTAATCTATTAAGTATGAAATAGTATTTCTAAAAACCAACAACAACGTTTGATTAAAAAATACTTATTGCTAAAAATGCTAACCATCTCCTGAGTCAATTGTTTTGCTTATGTAGGGTCTAGCCTCAGGGTTGATGGCTGCCGACTGATCAGGGTGGTGGTTGCTAAAGGTTGGAGTAGCTGTGGCAATTTCTTAAAATAAGACTACAGTGAAGCGTGCTGCATCGATTGACATTTCTTTTCATTTGACCGCTGAGAAGCCATTGTAGGGTTATTAGTTGACCTAATTTTCAATATTGTTTTGCGTCTCAGGGAATAGGGAGGCCTGGGGAATGGCCACTTGATGGAGCAAGTCAGAACGCACACATTTATCAAGTTCTCTATCTTAATGGGTGTGGCTCATGGCACCCCAAAACAATTACAATAGTAAGATCCAAGATCACTGACCAGGGATCATCACCATAACAGAGTATAATAAAACTGTGACACAGACACAAAGTAAGCACATGCTCTTGGAAAATGTCACCCACAGACTTGCTTGATGATGCAGGGTTGTCATAAACCTTCCATTTGTAAAAAATAAAACAAAACAAAAAACCCAGTATCTGAAGCACGATAAAGCAAACTGCAATGAAACAAGGTGTGCCTGTATCAGCAAATTTTAAAGCTGATGTGGCATTTAGCGCATAAGAACCTGAAGTCCTTTTCACAATATATTTTGAAATAATGCATGTTTTTTTAAAAAAAATTTATGTCCATTTCACAGTACTGCAGAAAAGCTGCTATTAAGACCACTATTTTTCGAGTTTGAGGCTTAGAGACCGTAGAAAGGGGAACTTTTTAGGTGCATGGGGTGTCAGTGATACCCTCTCCCTGACTAATATTGATCCTACTTGTCATACACTTGCAAATAGTACTGTAATGAGGATGTGTGCAGTTGGGAAAATGGTGGAATCTTAGATGGCCAGACTTAAAAGGAACCTTCAGGATGCTTAGTCCAGTCCTTTCATTTTATGAAGAAGGAATATAAAGCTGACCTGTGTGTGTATGAGGCTTACCAGCTCTTTATTTCAGCCCCTGGAGGCCAGGGCATTATGACCCTTTGCTGTCTCTTTCAGTTAGAGTCAATGAGAGTTCAAGTCAAGAGGGGGAGTGGGCTTCATGCAGCTGGACCCCTTGGCTTCTCCCCATGTCCACTTAAAGGGAAACAATGCAGGTTTCTTTCTTTCCCTGTCATTGCCTTCTGCCTGACGGGGAGACTTGATTTTTTTCTTAAGAAGAATCTGTTTTTGGGGATATTGGAAAAGGCAGGTGTCCAGGAAGGACCAGCTAGAAACAGCAGTAATTACAAGGCACAGGCAGCAATTACACGGAACTCTTTGAGCCATGGAGTGGTGGCAGTAAATACAAAGATGATTTCAGCCAAACGAGAAACTCCAAAGGAAATCCTGCCAGAGGCAAAAAAACAGATGAGGACAGTCTCTTCCCACTTTTGCAGAGACATTGATTAAATCCCTGAGACTTTGGGCTGAGTGGATTCCTCTGAGGCCTATTAGAAGTACCCCCAAATGATGGCTTCGCATTGGGGAATCTTTAGTCTTTTCTCACAGTCACCAGGAATGCCTTTGCTCTTCTCTATTAGTTAATTCTCTAGGTAACTCCTTAATGAGGTAATGAAATCCACCTCTGTCCCCTTGTTTGCAGGCTTCATGTGCCTGTGTGTGGAGAATCCATGAATACAAATACCCAAACCCTCACTCGGTGTTTGGAAAACCTTTCAGTGTCGGTTCCCAGGCTATTACCCAGGTGAAGGGAGGACTGATACATCTTTATTAAGGGGGTGTGGAACAATGCACAGAAGAAGGGAGGTTTAAGTTAGGAACACCTACAAGGTGCCCTTTGGTTTAAACAGGTGTGGCTTTGATTGGGAGAAGGCCAGAACCATGGAGCTACTGATTAGAAGCCCAGGCCTGAGCCTCGGCTTCCTCAGGAGTGGCACCAGGCAATTAAAAAAAAATTAGAACACAAGGAAGCAATGAGCTTTCTGGAATTAGGAAGGCCTTTTTTTTTTTTTTATATGACACATGATGGAAGCACCTTGGTATAGAGGTGGCCAATATATGAGTCAGGGGACTTGAGTTTTCATTTTGGTTTTATTACTAATTTTACAATGTGACCCTTGACAAGTCACTTAACCCCTGTGGGCCTCAGTTTCCTGTTCTGTAAGATGAGAATTATAATATATGCCCTTTTCATCTTAGTAGGTTGTCATAATGATGAAATAAGAGGCTGTATATGAAAACATTTTTTCCAGGTGAAAATTTTTATATTTTTTTCCCAAATTACATGTAACAACAATTTTGAACATTCACCCAAAAGGCTATAAAACTGCATACCCTGTGATCCAGCAATACCATTGCTAACTCTATATCTCAAAGACATCTAAAAAGGAAAAGGACCTATTTATACAAAAATATAGCAGGAAATTGGAAGGGATACCCATCCATTGGGGAATGGCTATACAAGCTATGTAACATTATTGTAATGGAATGTTATTGTGCTATGAGAAATGACAAGCAGGATGACTTCAGAAAAACCTGGAAAGACTTAAATGAGCTGAGGTGAAATGAAGTGAACAGAACCAGGAGAACATTATTCACAGTAACAGCAATATTGTGCAATGAAGAACTGTGAATGACTTCGCTCTTCTCAACAATACAGTCTCAAAGGCTTAATGACGAAGCATACTATCCACCTCCAGAGAAAGAACTGATACTAATTGAATACAGACTGAAGCATGTGATTTTTCACTTTTCTTCATTTTTCTTTTACTTGTATCTTCTTGTATAAGATGACTTATGGAAATGTTTTGCATAATTTCACCTGTATGACCTACATCTGATTGCTTACCTCTCAGGGAGGAGAGAAAGGAAAGAATAGAGTTTGGAACTCCAAACTTTAAAAATGTTTAAAAGAAAATTTGAGTTCCAAATTCTCTCCCTCCCCTCTCCTTGAAGGCAAGCAATTTGATATAGATTATACATGTGCAGTCATGCAAAACAGATTTTCATATTAGTCATATTGCTAAAAAAAAAGCCCCATAAAAATCAAGAGAAATAAAGTTTAAAAGAATGCTTCGACTCCATCAGTTCTTTCTCTGAAGGTGGATAGTTTTTTATGAAAGAATTTTTAAAAAGATAATGTGATATGCAAATACATAAAGTATTAGAAGGATGGAATTTAGAGCTCGAAGAATGGGAAACCCCTTAGAGGAAAGAAGTAAGCTAGACCAGCCCACTCATTTTATAGATGAGGAAGATGAGGTGCAGAGAGGTTATTTGCCTACAACCACACAACACGGTAAATAAGTAGAAAAGGCAAGATTTAAATTTAGAACTCTTAATTCCAAACCCATTGGTCTTTTTTATAAGGTCCATGAGAGTTAAAGTATCCAAAGGACCTCACCACTAGGCTACTTTCCTTGAAAGGGATCCTACTCAAGCATGGTCCAGTTGAGACTTGGTTTGTTGTAGTCCAGGCTCTGCTACCAAGTTGCTCCTTACTCTTGGGCAAGTTGCCTCTTTATAAAATAAAGGCATTGGACTAGAACAGGTACTCTTAACCTTTGTTATGCTATGGACCCCTTTGGTGGTCTGGTGAAGCATATAGACCCCTTCTCAGAATATTGTTTATAAATACATAAAATAAATAGAATTACTAAGGAAGCCAGTTATACTGAAATATAGTTATCAAAATATTTTTTAAAACCTAATCCCACTGAGATTTATCCATGGTTCCTGAGTCTTTGGACCTCATAAACTATAGATGATCTCTTAAGACCTTTCTTCTCTCATACGTCTAACATTCTACATCTCTGGGCAGGTGGAGAGCCAGAGAAGAAAACAGATATGAGCTGATGGCTTAATTAAAGCATCCTGAGAACTTTAAATCTCCCCTTAGTATGGTAGCTAATTCAATTCCACCCATACCACCATCACCCTCTCCTCCCATCCCCCCAAGAAAAATTACTGGGCAGAATGAGAGTTCTATACCAGTTACCTCTTGTGTTCTGAAAAGCTCCAGGGGGACTTTTGGCTTCATAGGAAACTCCACCTACTCATCTCACAGGTGTCTTATCTTTGAATTTAGCATTGCTGACTCATTTCAAAACTTTCAAAATTGGATTTTTTTTTTCTCTTCAAAACCTTCAATGACTGCACATACCCAGTCTCCCCCTTGGTGCTTACGTACATACAGCTATATTTAACGCCCTGTACCATTTCCTCACCAAGTAAGAGAGGGAATTAGAAAGGCCATGTGGCATTTTTATAGTTTTCATTTTGGTAAAGCTTTTTTTTCCCTCCCGTTTTACCCTCCTACTCCCTCCACTCTCTTCAAAAGCCAGCAGGTCCTGGCTTTTGTTGTTGTTCACTACCGTTCGGTGAGGTGGGTGAGGGCATGAGGCCTTTCCCATTCCACTTTTGAAAAATTTATTTAAAATGTTAAACCAGAGTAACAGTATTCAGTGATGGCATCTTACAGCAATGACTCCTGTTGCACAAAATGGTAGTTTGTCAAAGTCATTTATATCCTCAGTTGAGTCTAAGCATCACTTAGAGTTGTAATTAGAGATTGTATACTATTGTATATTTGGTTGGTGGGAGCCCCAAGGGAGTTGAGTGAGACATCCCTGCCCTGTTACAGCCAAAGCTATATGCCATCTGAAAGCCTAGGAGATGTGGAGGCAGGAAAGAGGTCTTGCATGGATTTCTCCTCTGCTTCTCTCCAAAATCCTAATCCAAAAAAAAAAATTTAGAGACTGGATGCTATACAGATAGCTTCTAAAGTTTTTTCCCAAGGTCAACAGGGTTCTTAATTGTTTTTGAGTCATGGACCCCTTGGGCAGTCTGGTTGAAAGCTTACAGACCCTTCCCATAATAATGTTTTTAAATGCACAAAATAAAATATATAGGGTTACAAAGAAAACCAGTTATTGTAATATAAACATTTTCAAAAAGTTCACAGGCCCCCGGTTAAAAGAACCTTTAGTCTGGAGTTTCTGTCTCAAAATCCTTCAGGATAAGAGCTTAGAGTTTGAACACAGTGAAGACTTCATTATTCTGCTATTTGTTTTACAGAAGAATTTATAAGGCAGTTCTATCTTATACCCCACTCATGGGGGTTAAAATACTGAACCTAGTGGGCAGTCTTCTGATGGGGGATCCTGCCACTAATTTTCTGACTTATGGGGTAAGCCTTGGATGAGGCTTTCACTTTGTTCCATTCCACAAACATTTATTTACTGTGTTCTCAGTACTATATTATCTAGAGGTGCTAGAGACAAAAAGAGACAAAAAGAGAAATGAACCGAGAAGCATTAAGTGCTTTTATAGCCAGGCACCGTGCTAACCAAGCAATGAGGTTATGAAGAGAGAAGCAAAAATAGTTCCTATTCTCAAGGAGCAGTCTACTGGGTCTTGAAATCCTACAGGCTTAGGATATATGCTCACAACTGCAGAAGGTCCCTTAGCTATTAAGGGTTAGAGTAGGGATAGGGAAACTGGACCTCTAGGTCTTCAAGTGAGGCCCTTTGAATCCAAACTTCACAGAACAAATCCCCTTAATAAAAGGATTTGTTTTGTAAAAGTTGAATCGAGACAAAAGGCTGCGCCCAAGGACCTAGGAGGCCACGTGTGCCCCACCCTTGGGTTAGAGTAAAAGACCACAGCACATAAGGTCATGGTGTTATCCGTTAGCCAAGGAGATGGTAGGATTTGGTGATCTAAAGACCTCTAATACTATGATACATTGGAAAATCATTGGCTCTAAAGTCAGGACCTGGGTTCAGATCCCATGGATGTGACCCTGGGCAAAAATCATCTAACCTCCATAGGCCCCAGTCTCTTTATCTGCAACATGAAGGTGTTGAACGTCATAGACTCTGAAGGTTACTTCCAGCTATAGATCTATGAAGCTTATAATAGTAATTTTGTTCAATAAGTCCTATGTTTTGATTTTACTTTCCTATCATATATCATAACTAACCCTCCTCCCTTTCTTTTCTAGATTATGTCAAGCGAACTGGTGGCAAAATCTTGGTTCACTGTGAGGCTGGAATCTCTCGCTCTCCCACCATCTGCATGGCTTATCTCATGAAAACTAAGCGATTCCGCCTGGAGGAGGCCTTTGATTACATTAAGCAAAGGAGGAGCATGATCTCACCCAACTTTGGCTTCATGGGCCAGCTCCTGCAGTATGAATCAGAGATACTATCTTCCATGCCCAACCCCCAGGTTGCCTCCTGCAAGAGGGAGGCAGCTGCATCATTCTTTGCGGATGAATTGACTCTGAGCCCAGGGTTTGAAGGCTCTTGCTACACATTCCCTACCTCTGTGCTGACAACAGTGCCCATCCATTCGCCGGTCCACCAGCTGAAGCTGAGCCCCATCACTGCATCTTCAACCTGCTGAAGGCAGGAAGAGGTAGATGGGGGCCCTGAGAGCCAACTGTGATTTTTAAAACTCAAGACATTTCATAACTGTGCAATACTGATGACCTCATTGATGCCATCCAAGCTCAAGTCAGGGCAGTGGGAGTAGTTCTGAGAAGCAGAAATGCTTCTGCTCCAGAGCCAGGACTTTGGGGAAAGGTTCTCATTGGAGTGTTACCATGGGACGCCAAGCCATTCATGTGCTGTTAGGTGCGCCAACTACTGTGCTTCCAGGCCTAAAACTTCCTGGCTGCTGGAAGACTTCTTTCTCTTCTTCCTTTTCCTCCTTATAGAGGACTGTTTCAGTCCTTACACCTTATGTCTGCCTTCTCATTCCTAAGTGTAGGCAATAAATACCTGCAGCAGCCAAGGGGAGAAGACCTTTTAAAAAGCCAATTTACTCTGAAGGAAGCACAATTTCTCGCCTTGAGTTTCTTAGGTAGTAGTGCCAGAACTTTGGCTGGATTTGGCCAACCTGCTTTATTTTTCATTTTCATTTTTCTTTTTAAATAACTTTCCTGTGATATCAGGGCATAAGCTGATCATCAGCTGTAGTCAGGAAAATAACCATGCCAAAATCTGTCCCATTGGGAACATTGTATATGGCTCTTAGGGAACCTTTCTCTGGAGCTTCTAATTTCTAAGAGCGTGGAGATAGACAGTCATATAGACTCTTGTGGTAGAATGGAGGTCAGTTTCACTGGGACAGGTGGCTGAGGTTTTTTTTTTTCTTTAACTGGGTTTCCTACTCTTTAAAGTTAATACTCCTATGGGCCAGGTAGATTCATGGGTGAAACAGAGGGACCCAGTGGCCAATTAAGATAGAGCCTACTCCCCAGCATGGCTCTTGCTGTACTTGAATATCTATCTCCTGACATACCCTGAACCATAGAGACACTTCTATCATTTGAAAACAGTAACTGCTGAATTATAGACCAAAAACAGCCAACCCCCGCAGCTCCTTTAAAATGTAAAAGAAAGAAAGAAAACAATACCTTCTTGTGCTCTGTAGGTCAGTAGCATTTGAAAATTTGATGTAGTTTAGCTCGTCTGGTGTATGTGCTTGCTTACCTGTTAGTGTATGTGTGTGTTTATTTGTGTATATCTGTCTGCTCAAATGGATTGTACTGTGTTTCTGTAACATTGTTCCCATCCCTGCCCTGAAGGTCGTCTTTAAGCTATTGGCTTAATGTCTTTTTTTGTAGTTCTGCAGTGTCATCCAAAAACATGGTACTCGTCTGTCAGTTATTCCTCCAGGGTAAGAGGCAATAATTTCCTGAAATACATAACATGAATGTGAAGAAAGCTGAGATATTGTTGTACTGAGATGTTGTTGGTTGCTTTTTTTATAGTACAAAATAAAATGTTTTAAAAAACAAACCTTCTGTGTTTTGGGTGATGTGGCAAAGATAATTAATTTTTCAATAGGGCTTGAGATGAGTGCATCATCACAGGTATTTGTGCCCAAATGGGCTTTGGATCCTGAATCCTCAATATACATATCACATAGTAGTGTCTGGATTTTTATTAGGCAGCCACTGGTGTGAGTCATGTTTAGGAGTTAAAGCTGAGAGTTTTTTTAAAAATAAATTTATTTTTTTTTATTTTTAGTTTACAACACTCAGTTCCACAAGTTTTTGGGTTCCAAATTTTTCTCTCCCTCTCATTCCTCCCCCAAGATGGCATGTAATCCAACGTAGGTTCTACATATACTTTTCACGTTGAACTTGCTTACATAATAGTCCAGTTGTAATGAAGAATTACAACCAATGGAACGAATCATGAGAAAGGAGAAACGAAACCAAATAAGAAGGAAAAAAGAGCAAAAAGTTTGCCTCTATGCATTCAGACTCCATAAGTCTTTCTCTGGATGTGCAAAGCTTTTTCCATCATGAGTCTTTTGGAGCTGTCTTTGAACCTTGCATTGATGAGAGGAGTCAGGTCTATCAAAATTAGTCCTTATAGATACTGTGTGTCTGTAATTGTGTATAATCTGGTTCTGCTCCCCTCGCTCAGCGGCAGTTCATGTCATTACAGGTTATAATGAAGTGCGTCTGCTCATTTCTTACAGCACAATAATATTCCACTACATTCACATACCACAACCTGTTTAGCCATTCCCCAATCGATGGGCATATCTTTGATTTCCAATTCTTTGCCACCACAAAAAGAGCTGCTATAAATTATTTTTGTATATACACATTCCTTCCCTACTTGTGTGATCTCTTTGGGATATCGCCCTAGAAGTGGTATTGCTGAGTCAAAGGGTATGCACATTTTCACAGCCCTTTGGGCAGAGCTCCTAATTGCTCTCCAGAATGGCTGGATCAGTTCACAACTCCAACAATGAAAACAATGTTCCAATTTTCCTACATCTTCTCTAGCATTTATCATTTTCCTGTTTTGTCATGTTAGCTAATCTGACAGGAGAGATGTGGTACCTAAGAATTGTTTTGATTTGCATTTCTCTAATCAATAGTGATTTACAGCATTTTTTTCATATGACTAGATATCTTTAATTTCTTCCTCTGAAAACTGCCTGTTCATATTTGACCATTTCTCAATTGGGGAATCACTTGTATTCCTACAAATTTGGCTTAGTTCCCTGTATATTTTAGAGATGAGGCCTTTATCAGAGACACTGGTTATTAAGATTTTTTCCCAATTTTCTGCTTCCTTTCTAATCTTTGTTGCATTGGCTTTATTTACACAAAAACTTCAATTTAACATACTCAAAATTATCCATTTTGCATTTTGTAATGCTCTCTATACCTTGTTGGGTCATGAATTCTTTCCTTTCCCATAAATCTGACAGGTAAACTATTCCTTGCTCTCCCAGATTGCTTACAGTGTCAGCCTTTTATTCCTTAGTCGTGAACCCATTTTGACTTTATTTTGGTATATGGTGTAAGGTATTGGTCTATCTCCAGCTTCTGCCATACCATTTTCCAATTTTCCCAGCATTTTTTGTGAAATAGTGAATTCTTAGCCCAGAAGCCAGATTCTTTGGATTTATCAAAGAGTAGATTGCTATAGTCATTGACTACTGGATCTAACCTATTCCCATTCCACTGATCCACCACTCTTTCTTAGCCAGTACCAAGTAGTTTTGATTACTGCTGCTTTATAGTATAGTACAGTTTAATATCTGGTATGCCTAGGCCACCTTCCCTAGCATTTCTTTTCATTAATTCCCTTGATATTCTGGACCTTTTGTTCTTCCAGATGAATTTTGTTATTATTTTATCCAGCTTTAGAAAATGATTTTTTGGTAGTTTGATTGGTATGGCACTGAATAAGTAAAGCTGAGAGATTTTTAAAAGCTAGGGGTGGGAGGAGGTGAAGTGACAGTTGGGGAGGAACCTCAGCCAAAGATTTTCAGAATCATTCTAACTTTAGCTTATGTTTTTGGTCCTCTTATGTTGATATCTCCTCTACCACCACCCCTACCCTAGACTTATAAAGGTTGATTTTTTTTTTTAACTCAAGTGAAAGATTTTACTTTAATCTCTATTGCAATTAATCTTACTAGGTTTCAGTCTGTTTGAATCTGTAGTCTTAACATGTTAGTTATCCCAACTTTGTCAACTTCATCCATATTATACGATATAGGTGCCACATATACTATCATCCTAAGTCATAAAATTGGTCAAGGGCATATATATCCCTGAACACTCAGCCAAAGACCTCTTTCCATCTTATTCGTTGAGACCAGTGATTCCAGTTACACGTTCACCTAATAGCACTATGTCTATTCCACATTTCTCTTTCTTGACCAGAAGAATAGCATGAGAAATTTTACCATATGCTTTGCTAAAATAAAATCTAGTTATACTATATCAACACTATTCCCCAGACAGAGTAACCTCTTCTAATAATAAAAGGAAATGGTCTAACTCAGCCATGATTATTTTTTCAATGAACACTTCGTCAGTATGCTATCCTGGAGTCAGAAGTTGTTGATGCTGAGGTCTTCAACCTCCATCATTGCAGACCTGAGGGTAGATACCCAGCCTTGGCTCTTCTTGTGTAATTGAGATCGCAGAGGCTTCCTCTTTCTTCCCTTCTTGGATGCCCTCTGTGAGGGCAGCAGCTACTCACTGCCCTCCTTCACCGTTTGTTATGTTCTATGATGTCCACCATTGCCATATAGAAATCATTGCCTGTTCAGGCCTCTGTCACAATCAAGCACCCAGGTATAGACAAATAAGATTAGACTACCATCTCTAACAAACATGCCATGGTTTTACCCTATTTGACTTCCTTTGCTATGGTCTGTTGGCCTCCACTTGCCCTCCTTTCTTAAGGAGTACAAAGTCTCTCACAGACCTCCATTCCAACCTCTTGTCTTCATACTTGGAGATCATAGTATTCACAATGATGAACCCATAGGAACCTGAGATCTATTCCACCATTATGGTCTAGAGCTCTGAATTTCCCCTCTGATCATAATCTGTTTTTCATTCCTTTCTAACTCCTCTTAAACCCCTCCTTCTTCACCTCCGTCTCCACTCATGTTTCCTCCTTTTTTTCCCAAGCTACCTTTGCTCTGGCCTCATCCTCTTCCTTTTGTGGTCTATTTTACCAGTTCAACTATCCATTATTCCCTGGCCTTCTTGCCATTCACGCTCTGTCGAACTTCCAATTCTTCAGTACATTATCTGTTCCTATTCCCAGCCTGCTGTCATCCGGGGGAAGCAACAAAACTGGGGCAATTAGGCACAGGACAAATTCTTGTCACCTAAGCACTATAAGGCCCTCATGGTTGCATATCAGCTTTTATTTATTTATTTATTTTTTACTTTATCATGGTTCTGACAATAGCTGTTAAATGGTTACCAGATGGCACAGTAGAGAGAGCCCTAGACTGAATCAGGAAGACAAAAGTTCAAATCTAGCCCTAGGCATTTACTAGTTGTGTGACCCAGGGCAAATCGCTTAATCTCTCTGTGCTTCAGTTTCCTCATCTATAAAATGGGGACCATAGGGGCAGCTAGGTGGCGCAGTGAGTAGAGCACTGGCCCTGGAGTCACGAGGACCTGAGTTCAAATAGGGCCTCAAACACTTGACACGTGTACTAGCTGTGTGACCTTCAGCAAGTCACTTAACCCCAATTGCCCTGCCAAAAAAAAAACCAAAAAAAAAAAATGGGGACAATAATAGCACCTGCCTCTCACAGTTGCCATGAAGTTCAAATGAGATACTCTTCATAAAGTGCTTAGCACAGCACCTGGCACATAGTCAGTGCTTAATAATTGCTCGTTTCCTTCTTTCCTATCTCAAACTTTTTTACATTCCTCACAGACAGATTACTTCCAAGTGTTTCTCTTCATGGAGTGACGCCAGCTCTTTGTGCTCATCGCTTTCTTTTCTAGATCTTCACACACCATCTTTTAAATTGTATGTTTTAGAATCTCACTAATAATTGAAGTCAAGCTCACGGGCCTAGTGTAGGTAAGAACTCCATTCCCTTCCCTTTTTTGAAAACCAGAATGTTTAGGGACTGTCTTCTCTCTTTCTTTGTATCTCCAGGACTTAGCATAGTGTCTTGGCGTGTAGTAAATCCTTTATAAACATTAACTGAATGACTTCTCCAGTCTCTTAGTGGTCACTTGACCACTGGTCAATGACCAATGGTCAGCAATCACACTAGCCAGACATTTCACTCTCCTGAGTAATGAGTCAAACCAGAATTCATCAGACTCATATATCCCTTGTGCTTTCCACAAATGCCTCTCATAGGGCATTTAGTCGGGATCTTTTATTGTTCCTTTCATTAACTCTCCCCTACCCTTCTTTATTCTGAGCCACCAGCATCTTGTGGTAGAGAAATCGGCTCTACTTACCTGGCACTTTCTTTTGCCTACTCCCTTGATGTGCTAAACCTAAATGTGGGATCTTGCAGAGGCAGGTGACCTGGCAGAATGATAGGAATGATGGTGTAGAAGTGGGCTGATTGCTTGCCTCTTCCATGAACTTACTGGGTCACCATGGGCAAATCTGTGCCCACCTCTGAGTTTCTGCTTCTTCTAATCTAAAATTAGAATAATGGTACCAAATACTTTTTACAGAAATGAAGACAAACAATTATAGAGATTTTCATGGCTCATGAGTGAGCTGTACTAGTATAATAAAAATGATGCTACTTAAATTAATTTACACTTTTGTTATTCCCATCAAATTACCAATGATTTACTTTATAGAGGCAGAAAAAAATAATAATGTTTACTTGAAGGAACAAAAAATCTCAAAAGGAAAATAAAGGAAAAATGAAAAGAACACACAGCACTTCCAAACATCAAGCTATACTATAAAGCAATAATCATCAAAACTGCTTGAAGCTGTTTTAAAAATAGAAAAAAAAAAAGGTAGATGAGTGGAATAGATTTAATAAGAAAGAATCAGAAACAATGGAATTCAGTAACCCAGTGTTTGATAGCACTTACCTTCCAAGGTTGTTGTGAGGATTACAAATGAGATAATATCTGTAAAGGGCTTAGCACACTGCCTGGCATATAGGTGCTTAATAAATGCTTGTTTCCTTCTTTCCTATCAGTTTCAAACTGTTTTCTTTCCTGACAGATGACTTCCCAATCTTTCTCCTGAGCTCTAGCCCCAAACTGTTAACTGATTACTAGAAATATAAAGCGTAAGTTGCTAGTAGGGAAAGAAACTACTATTTGACAAAAACTGCTGAGGAAAGGAGAAAGCAGTTTGACAGAAAATATATTTAGAAAATAATTTGCACCATATACTAATAAGCTCCTAATGGATATAAACTTCAACATAAAAGTCACATCAATAAAAATAATTAGAGCACAAAAGGAGGTACTTTTCACAAGTTTTATTGATACCTTTTGTCTTTATATTACAGTCATTTCTATATAAACATCTTCCTCTCTCTTCCCCTTCTCTCCCCATAGCTTTCCCATGTAGTAAAAAAAAAATGGCTAAAGAAAACAAAGGAGGCTGACAGCACCTTTAACATTCCAACCTTACAGCATTGGGGAGGAATTATTAACCAAACAAGGGATAGAAATGAAAATAAAAAAGAAAATAGATAATTTCAATTATATAAAAATTTTTTAAAGTTTTTTTTTAATGTAGTTGGAATAAGGGGAACTTGTAGATTGGGGGAAAATCTTTATATCAAATTGATAAAAGTAAAATATCCAAGATATAAAGAGAATTAACACAATTATAAGATCAAGAATTGTTCCCTAATAGATAAGTGGTGAAAGGGTATGTAATAGTTTTCAAAAGAAGAATTATAAACTATCAAATATGTGAAAGATTGTTCCAAATCACGAATAAGAGAAATGCAAATTAAAGTAAGTCTGAGGTTTTACCTCATATCTAGCAAGTTAGCAAAGAACAAAAGGCAACAGTGACCAATGATGGAGGGGCTGCAGGAAGGCAGGCATATGTATACTGTTGGGAGAACTGTGAATTGGTCTCATCCTTATGAAAAACAAGTTCAAACTGTACGGGGAAAAAAGTCACTAAATTGTCCTTACCTTTTGTAGCCCTACTGGGCATATGCCCTAAATAAGTTGAAGACAGAAAGGATACATGTATGCCAACATACCCATAAGCGATATTCATTTATGGTATGAAAAACTGTCAATGGAGTGGGTGCCTCTACAGCGAGGGGGAAATGTGGTATATGAATGAAATAGAATATTTTGTCAAAACAAATCATATTAGAAAATCAGAGAAATATGGGAAAACCTTTTAGAACTGATTTATATTCAGACTGAAATAAGCAAAAGGATAATATATGATTACAATATATAGTTACTAAAAGAATATCTACCAAAAAGAACATTAAAACAAAGCTAAATGCGGACTGATTATAATAACAAATCATTGCCTCCTACAAGAGATAAGAAAGTGTTTCTGCTTCCTTTCTGTATGTAGATGGCTGGGAAGTACTACAGAAGTGGAATGCAAAGTACACTTTCAAATGTAGTCGTGGTGTCCAATAGTCTTCTTATCTGTATTTCTTTGTTATAAGGAAGGGCTAATTCAAAGGGTTGGGGGAGGGGAGAATATGTGACTCTCCATAAGTGACATAATAACAAAAAATATTTTTAAAAGCTTATTTAAAAAAATTAAAATTTTAAAATACATATATAAAACTTTTTTTAAAATAATGATGTTGGACCAGATAGCTTCTGTGACCCCTTCCAGCACTGACATTTTGCTTCCTGGTCTTTGCAACGCTATATTATATATTATCAGGGTCATCAGTTTCCTTCAGATGTCACCCTCCCCTATTATGTATTATCTCATGTGCTTGCTACGATTCAAGGTTTCCCAACAAAGAGCACCTTCTAGGAAGAAAACTCCTAAAATCACCCAAACCCTCCCCATTGTGGTCAGTATCATTTAGCTATAGGGAGGAGCAGGCAAAGGGCTGCTAACTGACCAAAGAATCCGAGCTGCCATGATTTTCCCCAGGGGAGTTGCTGCTATCGAAGCAAAGAGCTCCAGACAGCAGGAAGTTAGTCTTTCCAGGGGAGAAATGATACCACTGCAAATCCATTTCCTGACAAAGGTTTTTCTGCAAGAAAGCCACTCTTAGAGGTGTGAGTAAGTTCTCTCTAAATAAGGCACATGAAAATTGCTCACAAGAAGGGTTGAGTCATCAGTGGTGGGGAACAGAGATGGGGTTTAAAACAAATAAAACTCCAGAGCTGATTTGGCTCTTGTAAATCCCACCGCACTTAATTTTCTCACCTGTAAATTACACTCCCATCTTCACCTCACCTCAATCACCTCAAGAAGCAAAGCTGTTAGTGCTCAGGAAGAAACTACGAATGAGAGGCAGCATGACTAGTGGGAGGTGTGCTGGCCCACCTGGGTTTGAATCCCTTTGCTCTCCCTTATAAGCAGCCAGGACCTTAGACAAGCCACTCAGCCTCTGAGCCTCAGTTCCCTCATCTGCAAAATGTGGTCCTTACTGAATAGTTATTGTTGTGTGGATCAAATAAGATAATGGACAGAAAGCACTCAGCAAACCTTAAAGCGCTATACAATTGTGCATTATTATTCATTAGGGATGGTAGGTTCAATTCCATTTTTGGTTACCTTTGAGAAATACCTAATTAGATAAGGGTCTTTAGTAGAATCTTGGAGTTGAAGGGGACCTTAAAGATCTTCTAGAGTCTGTGGAGGGCAGGGGTGGGGTGGGGATGAGATGGGTACATTATGGGGGAGGGTGGGGTCTCACGCTAGATAATGGGGCACGAGAACATCGTCTGGTGCCAAGCAGTATGCCAAATCTTTGACGGGCAGGGGGAGTCAGTGTTGGGAACAATGGAAAAAAATGGATGGTCGGAGAAGAAACCTGGAACCCCCAACCACTTCTGGGATGTTCCAGGCTTCAGGTCTCAGTAGGCTCATGCCTCCATCTCATTTCCAAACACGGCCCCTTCTGGACATGTCCAGGATCCCTTCTGTCCAGTCCCCACCCTTGCCTGTAGTCCTGCCTTCACCCCATGTTGGTCATGATAACAATGATCATAGATGGGGGCCTCAGAGACTACAAATTTTGAGAGAACAAGATGGGGCAGGCGATAGTGTGGATCATGAAAGAAGGACTAGGTTCCTGGGCCAAGTAGGGCCACAGGACGTGAATTCCCAGACTGAGATGATCTCTCAGCAACTGGAAGAGATTGGGAGACTTGAGATGGACAGCCAGGCTTTGCGGTTGGCTTCATTCCATCAGAACGCTCGTCTGGCAACGCAGGCTGAGGAGCTGGTTGAAGTAGAGGAGCTTCGCGCTGCCATGGCTGGGGCAGAGGTCTTTTGGAAGAAACTGGAAGAAGAAAACAGACTAAAGCTGGAAGAGACTCAGAAGCTGCACAAGGAACAGATCTCTCATATGACTGCAGCTCACCAGGAAGCTCTTGCCACCCTGGCGAACAAGGCCCATGAGTTGGAGGAGAAACTCAAGACCATGGACTCTAAGGGGTAGGAAGAGACCAAGGAGTTCGCTGTTGTACAGAGGGAGAATAAGATGTTAAGGGAGGAATTAAGTAAGGCCCATGCATAGCTCAAGACCCAGGTGGCCCTTGTTGTGCAGCTTAGGAGGTATGTAGGGGATCAAATCCCACCAGAGAACAAGAACCAGACATAGGAGCAGGAGCGGAAGCAACTGTTGGAGACAGTGCAGCGTTTGCAGGATGGGGACTCCTTATGTGCCACTCTGGAGTTGCTACAGGTTCGAGTGCAGAGCCTCCAGAACATCCTTGCCCTACAGGAAGAGGAGCTGGTTCCGAAGGTCCAGCCCACAGGCCCTCTGGAGTCTGAGGCAGCGAAGAAAGTTGAGGCCCAGCTGAGTCGTTGGAGGGAAAAAGTGTTTGCCTTGATGGTGCAGCTGAAAGCTCTGGCACTGGAACATATTCAACATACCCAAAAGCTGAAAGGAAAGGTGGCAGAACTTGAAGGGGAGGTAGCATCCTGTGGCCACGAGTCAGCCATCTCGCATCAGTCCGTGGGGGACAAAGCTGCTGAAGTGGAGGTAGAAAAACTTAACAGCAAGGTGCTGCAGGGGCAGCTGAACCGAGCCCAGGTGCCAAGCTGTGGCAGCAGCAGCAGAGAAAGATGGCTGAGGAGCACGGGAAGCTTGTGGCTGATGCTGCGAGCAGTTTCCAAAGCTGGCCACAGGATCAGGTAGCCCAGCTTCCTAGCCTCAACAGCCAACTTGGCTATGCTTCCCGAGGCGTCCGCACTATTCGAGGCCTTGTGGCTCGGAAAATAGCACTTGCGCTGCTGCATCAGGAACAGAGCCCCCCACCCCTACTGTCTGAAGAAATGGGACTTGAGTCGCAGCAGCTAAGAAAGGAACCGCTTAGATGAAGAGCTACAACTGAGTGCCTGTCTCATCCAACAGGAAGTGGGCTGTGCCCAGGAACAAGGGGAGGCAAAGCGGATTCGGCTAAGAGAGGAGGTCTGGCAGTTGGAGCAGGAACTGCAAAAAACCCAAGAATCTTTGGCTGAGATTGGGATTCAGCTGAAGGCATCTCGACTGGGCCAGAAGGAGAGCGGAGAAGAGGCTGCCTCCCTGCGGCGGGAACTAAACCAGCAGCGAGAGACCTATGGGAGAGACTTACAGAAGAAGGTGGCTGAAGTGGAGTTGAGGCTTCGAGATCAGCTTTCTGAGTCAGAAAGGAGACTGAATGAAGCCCGGAAGGCACATGCTAAAGCTGTGCTCTCCCTGCGCCAGGTCCAACGCCAAGCAGCCCGAGACAAGGAGCGTGGTAGCCAGGAGCTGGGACGTCTGCAGGAGGAGGCCCAGAGGGAAGAAGGATTCCGGTTGAGGCAGAAGCTTCAAGGGCTGGAACGAGAGAAAAGCGTCCTGTTGGCCACCCTAAAGCAAGAGGGTCTCCTTTCCCGATACAAACAACAGCGACTATTTGCAATTCTTCCGCCCTCATCACTGGAACCTGGCTCTGGAACCTCTCAAATTCTACGCTCCCCCAAGCAACTTGCGAAAGACTCCGTTCTCTCCTCATTGCTGCACGATGTGCAGGGAATGAGTGAGGTTATCACTCAAGAAGAGGGAGACGTTGGAGGATCCTCCTCTTACCAGTTGTAAGCTGTGAAGGGGAACAGACCAGGTGGAGAAGATAGCAAGTGGGACCACCTGCCGGCTCTCATCCCTGAGCTACATCTGCCTTGACGTCTGTGAATTTTCCTACATTAAATAAAGGAGGTTTTAGTAGGAAAAAAAAAAGGTCTTCTAGCCCAGCCTCTTCATTTTACAGGTAAGGAAACTCGAAGCCTAGAGAGAAGTGACTTGGAATTAGTTAATCACAGAATCAGAGAAAAGATGAAACGGATGATTAACAGGTGCCATTTGATTCAATCTCTACTTTATTCAGGAATCCTTCATATCTAGTGTTTGCCAAAGCCTACCTCCAGGGATGGGAAAGCCCACTGCTAGGCAAGGCAGCCCATTCTATCTTTGGGCAGCAGCAGGGGTTAAATTCCTCCTATGCTGAACAGGAATTTGTTCCCCATTACATTGGAGACCAAGTCTAATTCTTCTTTCCTATAAACTCTTCAGATGTTGTAAGACACTCATCATGATTCCCCTAAGTCTTTTCTCAGAGGAGCTAAATATCCCCAGCTCTCTTAACCATTCTTATCACAGGGTTTTGAGTTTCTCATTCTTATTACCTTTCATCTT
>CM053624.1:79037416-79051357 GCA_028646595.1 Phalanger gymnotis | reverse complement strand
TACTTCTCTGACTGTGAGTTTGATAAATGAGCACAGCCAGCTGCACATAATCTGGCTGAGACAGCTCCTGATTAGCAGCACTGGAGGCTTACACTGAAGGCGTGCAAATCTTAGATCCCCACAACAACCCTGTGAGGTAGGTGCTCTCTTATAACTCCTTAGAACACAAAACAAAACACAGAGGTTATTGTGAAGGCTTGGTCAAGGCAGGGCTTGAGCTTGGTTCTTCTTGACAGGAACTTGTTTTGTTATGATCTCTGCCTCTTAAGCATAACCTCAAACATACAAATGCTACACAGAGATGCAAATAACAGTAATTTAAACTATATCACAAAACACACGGTACCCAAATGCATGGATGCAGGTGCAATTCATGAAAACATTCAAGGGCAAGAAAAATTTAACAGTTTGTCAGGGTTGGGGTTTTTTGACATCTGCATCTTGGCAGACAGCTTCCGAAATGGGAGGGCAGTAGTGGTATTTACTTTTTATTGGGGGCAATGAGACGACTGAGTGATTGATGGATGAATGAATGGATGGATTGATGGATGGAAGGATGCCATGTTAAGGGTGGGGGAGGCAGTTCTGGTGTTTGGTCTTTTGTTGCGCTGGCCATTCTTTATAATCCGAGCTTGGTCTTTCTCCAGTGTCTCCTTTTTGAGTTGTACCTGATCTTATTACCAGTTTTCATTTGGATCCTTTGAGGGATGGGATGGTTCTGCTTTTGTTTCTTGGCCAGGAACCTCTTGATTCTAAATGTTTTATGAGAGGATATGATGATGAGATGACAGCCGAGCTTCCACCATGATGGCTGGACCGGCAGAAAAAAAAAGCCACCCACCTCTTTTCTAACAACGACTGACTTATAGAGTGCTTTAAAGTATACAAAGCAGAAGCTTACAGCAGATCCATGGGGAGGGTAGGACAGGTATTTTCCTCATTGTGTAAAATGCTTTTGTTATTATCCCCATTTTACAGATGAGGAAACTGGGTCTCGGATTCGCCTGTGGTCACACAGTACTTGTGAGAGGCAAGATTTGAACCCAGATCATCCTGACTCTACTCTATCCACTCTAAAGGACTGCTCTTGGCAACCTTCTTAACTCTGTAAATCATGAGTTAACAAGTATTTATTGAGCATCTACTGAGCATCTCTCTGTCCAGCGGTGGATTTGGTGTCTGGAAGACTTGAGTTAAAATTCAGGCCACGGACACTTACTGGCTGAGTGACCTCGGGCTGGTCATTTAACCTGTCTGCCTCAGCTTTCTCATCTGTAAAGGAAGGAGGTAGTAAAGTGATGGCCTTTAAGCCCCTTCTAGATTTAAAACTTTGATCCTATGACCCTATAAATGCATAAGAAATGGTTTTTGCTCCACTTCCCTTCCCCACTCTTAAAAGATAAGACTACACAAACACACTTAGCTCCAGCAGGATTTGTTATAGATGCCAGGCCAGTGGAGGATAGATAAGAAGTCAAAGTTTGAATGGCAGTCTTTAGGTAGCAAACCAAGAAGAGTACTCTGAAAAAACACTTATTCAATTTTGGACATGCACCTGTGAAGGACTGCAGAAAGTGTGACTAGGACAAAGCTTTGTGACCTTGGGCAAGTCACTTAACCAACTCTTAAGAGACAGAATGTGTGTGTGTGTGTGTGTGTGTGTGTGTGAGTGAGAGAGTGAGAGAGTGAGAGAGTGAGAGAGAGAGAGAGAGAGAGAGAGAGAGAGAGAGAGAGAGAGAGAGAGTGAGATGGACATATACCCTCTATTATGAGCAGTTCCCTCCTGGCATTCTTTTCAAAGTTTGATAGTTGTGATATATTAGGAGTAGTGAAATGGAAGTGACATTGGCCTTGGTTTTGGGAGACCTGGGGTTTAGGTCCTTTCTTTGCCACTGAATAGTTCTCTCTAGCCCTCAGTTTCTTCATCTAAAAAATAGGTATGACAACAGCTATCTTGCCTATTTTCCAGAGTTGTGAGAGTCACGTGAGACCATGTGTACAGAAAGAATTCGGTAAATTATAAGATATTATACAAGTATAAGGTGTTAATAATTTTTTCCACTGTCATACTAATAATAACTTAACATCTATATAATGGTTTATTATGTAGAAAGCACTTTCTATACATTATCCTTGTCCAGCAATCCTGTGACATAGGTAACGCAAGCATTATTACACCTGTTTTATAGATGCAGAACCTGAGGCTCAAGGACATTAATGGACTTGGCTATGGTCACAAGAGTAGTAAACGGAAGCTTGAGGAGTGGAACATAGTCATTCTTGTTCCAAATCCTGGGTCACTGATAGATGCTCTTGAACTTTTCTTCAGCGAATAAATCCCTAAAATTTCTCTAGTATCATTTACTCTTTGAACCATAGAGCTGGCCACAGAGCATTCTTTGGTGTGTGTGTGTGTGGGTGTGTGGGTGTGTGTGTGTGTGTGTTGGGGGAGAGTCCTAATATTGTTTACTCATGAGCTGTGACACCTCCAGAGAGGCTGGGCAGTCTGACCTCACCAAGATCACATTTCAGGGACACTGTTGCCTTTGAAGTCTTACCTTGCCATGTCTCACTCTATTCATAACACATGGGTTAAGCCAAAACAAGGGACAAATGACTGAATGGATATTGGTAACCTTGTGGGAGAGGGCTAACAATTACCCATCCTGGAAGAAGGCTTCAGATTTATTTACTTTCATAATATTTATTGATCCCACAGTGCTGAGCTGCTTACTTTAACTTCCACACTTCTCAGCAGACTTCCTGTTTATGCCAGGCTTCTTCCCATGCAAGGTACTGTCCTTGTTTCCCCAAACCTTAGAGCTTGTCAGAGTCTCCCAATGCCTGCATCATCCAAGCATATTCACATAATCACAGAATGGAAGATCAGAAGTAGCTTCCTCCAACCTCCTTATTTTATAACTGAGGAAGCTGAAGTCCATAGCAGTTGTGACTTGCCAAAGATCATACAGCTTATCAGCGCCAGACCTTGGACCAGAACCTACGTCTCTCGACTATGAATTCATTATTTTTTCTATCACTCCGCCAAGCACACTTTGACTTAGTTATATAGAGCTGAGCTCCATTCTGTTGTGTATACGCACACACAACCTTATTAGTAAAGCAGGTTCCCAGCACCAGGCCACTTCTCTACCCACACCCCCCCAAAACCCACACCCACACTTGCACCTGCCTCCCAGTTTCTTTTTCTCTGTGATTCTCAGTTGCTCTTCCTCCCTGAAACCTGGTAATTTTGCTCCCTCTCTATAATTTCCTTTATGACCAGATGCTTTAATTTAATCAGTGCTCTGGGTTTTTGACTCATTATTTTCAATGGCTGAAGCAATCAGTCACCTTATGTTTCTTAAATTAGAAAAAAATTGGGGGATTCTGTTGGCACCATATCTTCAGTGAAGTAGCATTCTGGTCAAAACCCCACCAAGTAGCCTTGGTATAAATTCTACTCTTCCCTTGCAGTCTCTTGCTATATGAAAATGTGGTCTTTTGTAATAGTTGGGTCCAAGATGGCTTGCATAAAGGAAGGCAACTAAGAGTCTAAACAATTCAATTCGACAGCATTTATTAAGCACTTACTATGTGCCAGGCATTATATAAGGGGCTAGGAATGAAAAACCAAAAATGAAACAGCTCTGCCCTCAAGAAGCGTACATACTCCTGGATCAATATGGGGCATCTGCTTTCTGGCATCACATTCTCGTCTCTCCCTTGGGGCTACGATAAGTCTGCTAATAAGGCTCCCTAACTCTTTTCCATCCTATATAGGACCACAAGACTGTCTTCAACTACAGATATGACCATATCATTCCACTACTCAAAAACTTTCAGTGGCTTCTAGTACCTACTCCCCTTAGCCATGACATTCAAAGTCTTCAAAGTCCCAACTCCTTAAACAATTCCTTAACCAGGTATTCAAAGCCTTCAACGGTATCTTTCTAACCCACCTCTTCAGCCTTATCCTATGCAAGCAGAAGCAGTGTAGTGAAGCTGAAATTGCAAGGGATTGGGAGTTAAGAGGCCTGTGGTCGGTCAGTCAATAAGTACTTACTAAGCACCAAATACGTGCCAGGCACTTTGCTAAGACAGTCCTTGTTTCATGCAACTCAGAGTGCAGTGGGGGAGACAACATGCAAAGAACTGTGTACAAATGAGCTATATACAGGGTAAATAGGAGATAATTAATAGAAGAAAGGCACCAGGATTAAGGGGGATTGGGAAAGGCTTCCAGTAGAAGGTTGGATTTTAGTTGGCATTTGTAGGAAGTCAGGAGGTAGGAATGAAGACAATATTCCAGGCACAGGAGACAGCCAGAGAAAATTCCCAGAGCTGAGAGAGATGGAGTGTCTTATTTGTGGGACTACAAGGAGGAGAGGGTCACTGGATAGAAAAGTATGTGTCAGCGAGTATGTGTCAGCCTGGAAAGAGAGGGGTGGGGGACAGGTTAAAAAAGGATTTGAATGTCAGGCAGAGGATTTTATATTTGATTCTGGAGGTGATAGGGAGCTATTAGAGTTTATTGAATGGGGTTGGGGGTTGACATGGTCAGACCTGACAGATGAATGGTGGATGGACTCGAGTAGGGAGAGACTGTGTTAGGGAAACCAACCAACAGGCTATTGCAACAGCTCAGGTGAGAGGCAATGAGAGCTTGCCCCAGGGTGGTGGCCATGTCAGAGGAGAGATGTTACAGAGGTGAAATAAACAGTCATAGGCAACATAATAGATGTGGAAAGATGAGAAAAGGTGAGAAATCAAGGATGATACCTAGGTTGCAAGCCTGGGTGGCTGGTAGTACTGTGGTACCCTGGACAGTAACAGGGAAGTTAGGAATAGGGGACAGTTTGTGGGGAAAGAAAACGAATTCAGTTTTGGACATGTTGAATTTAAGATGTCCATGGGACATCTATTTTGAGATGTTCAATAGACATTTGGAGATTCAAGACTGCAGAGAGCTTAGGACTAGATAGGTAGATTTGAGAATCACTGGCATAGAGGTGATAAATGATCACCAAGGAAAATGTATAAAAAGAGAAGACACGGCCCAGCACTAGTGGGATGTGACCTGGATGAAGATCCAGCAAAGAAGACTAAGAAGGAGCAGTTAGATAGGTAGAAGGAGAATCGGGAGAGGGTAACGTCAAGAGGACCTAGGAAGAAGGAGAAAAGGAGGTTGATTCGCAGTGCCAAAGGCAAGAAGGGTGAGGTTTGAGAAAAGGCCATTGGATTTGGCAAAGAGGGATCTTTAGTAAGTGTGGAGAGAAGAGTTTTGGTTGAATGATGAGGCGGAAGCTGACTACAGAGCTAAGAAGAGACCGGGAAGGAAGAGGAGACACCTACTGTAGATGGCCTTCTCAAAGAGTTCAAATCCTTTCTCTGTCAATTACAGCCTGTAAAACCTTTAGAAAAGCCATTTAACTTTGTTAGCCGTGGGCAGACCACTTGCCACCCCCAAATACATCCTCATTCTCAAAGGTCATTATGCCTTTGCTCAGACTGCTCCTTGTTCCTGGATTGCCCTTCATTCAAGAACCTCCTCGATCATATTCCATCTCATGGAGTATGTTGTGGGGGAGCGGGGAGAGGAGAGGTTCAGCCAGAGCAGAGTGGGCTGAGGAAGTCACCAGCCATTGGTTACCATAAATATATTTCTCATTACATTCCTACTGGTGGTATCTTTCATCTGTGGAATCTCAAAGCCTTGGACAAATGGTAATTAATTTTCACAAGTCTTGGTTCACGGGGGAGGATCTGAAAATGATTCCCAGGGGCCAGGGGTTAATTCTCCTAAGACCTGATCCTCGCCCCCTCTCTCATAATTATAGCTCCCTGGCTCCTTGCCTTTGTTTTCCTCTCCTGTAAGCCAGGGGGGACAGATGAGTAGTCACCTTCTAAGAATTCTTTATCTGACTTTTTCTCCCAACCAGCTAGGAACTCTGCTTCCCCTACCCCACGTGCCCCCCTCTCCCGAGGTTCATCATCCTGTGTGTTGCGAAGAATGACTAACCCTCCTCGGGAGCAGGGTGGGAGCACTTCCTGCCTCCTCAGGCAGGCTGGGGCCAAACACCTAGTTAGTTGACTCAGCAGGAACCACACAGCTCCCAAAATACAGCTCTCCTGGCCAGCCCTGCATTCCCTTCTCCCTTTCCCACTATTTACCCCAGAGGATTCCTTAGGAGCCCAGCTGGGCACCCCTCCCCCGCCCTCCAACTCAATAACCCCAGATTATCCACCTCCCTGCCCCCAGAGGGGTTACTCAGTCTGTGGTTTCTGGTTGTTGCTCAGGTTTGAGGGTGACTGTGGGAAGGGTCAGAAGTAGATTTTGAAAGATTCAGCTGCCCACTGCCAGGTTTAGGCGGGAGGAAAGGCACTTGGGGGAAGGCATCATTCTCTGCTGGTGAAATCTGCCAGGAAGAGAAAGAGAGAGAGGGAGAATGCTACTCAGGAAATCTACCCCTGCTTCCTCTCTCAGGCCCCAGCTGGTGGGGCATTCTTAGCCCCCTCCCCTAACCTCCCACTTCCTTTTTCTTGGGAAGGCAACATTCTCAGAATGATTTTTGGAGGGGTTACCCTTGTGGTAGGTGACAAACTCCAAGGGAACTAGATTTTTTTTTACCAGTTTCTAGTGTTACACGCCAGGTGTTCTTGGACATTCTTTGAGCAGGAAGGGAGGCAGGCAATCTGTCCCTGACCACCCCATTCTCATACTTGTAATATGTTCAACTACCCATGATCCAGGAGTTGTTGATTTCTAGGCCCTTTCTATTATTCTTCTTCCTCCTCTCTCCCTAACCCCGCTTCCCTCATCTCCCCTTCTTTCTTCTCCTTCACTTCTTCTACCTCCTTCCCATAGTCCTTCTCATATCCTCAGTCCTTCCCCTCTTTTTCTTCTCCCAAGGCCTTTACTTCCCACTAGTGGGTAGATGAAATTCCAACCAGTCCCCCTGAAGCTTTGCATTGAAGTAAGGATTGGTTCCAGGAAGCAAGGATGACCTGAGATTCTCTATAATTTCCTGTCAACATCCAGTGTCCTGGATGACTGACATGCCATGCCCTGTGATTGGGATGATTTGGGACTTCCTGGGCAGTGCCCACAACAATGGAGGCGGTGAGGCTTTAGCAGGAGCAATAATTCATATTTTGGCCAGGGTGATTTTGATCACTCGGCCAAGGCCTGGGCTCCTCCCGGAGCCAGGAGCCTTCAGGAAACTGCTCCGGCTGCATTCCAAGTGGCAGCCTTTGTGCAATGGGTTTCCGGGGTGAGGGAGGGCTGGGTCCCAAAAGGTGAGGCTCCAGTAGGCCCCCTGGGAGTCCTGTCCTTCATGGCAGGAAAAGCAGCAGCAAGCTAAACTGCCCTGACCATTTTCTTCCTGGCCTCCCCAGGAACCTAGGTGGCAGCCCACCAAAGCCCTTCCTCAGTCCCCTTGGTGATTTGTTCCAAGTCTAGGCTTTGAGAATCTGACTGGAACATAACTGAGGGACAGGGAGAAGCAGGATTTGAGGGGGAACATGGAAATGAAATTGTTTCTCCACAACTCCCCACCCCTCCATCCCCCCTCTCCCATCTTGCCCCAACTCCACCTACATACTCTGTGCTTGGTTAACTTCAAAAAACATTTGCCAAGGCCAGGGTTTGCCATGGGTGAAACTATGCTAGTTGCAAGTGATACAGAGGGCCTGAGATTGGGTCCCTGCCCTCAAGTAACTTACAGTTGAATAGGAGGGCTAAGACATGATCAGACATAGCTATGATCCAAGACAAAATGTGACAAATGCTAGAGAGGTATAGTAAGGCAATGTGGGAAGGAGAGGTCACTTCCAGCTGGGGAGATCGGGGAAGGTTTTTTGGAAGAGGCAGCATTTCAGTAAGATTTTGAAGAATTCACAGGATACTGGGAAGATTTCAATAGAAGGGGGAGCACAGGATTTCTTGGATATCACAAATTGTTCCATGAAGTGTCATACCCCAGATCCACCTCTTTTCAGTTGGATGACTTTGGGCATGTAACTTTACATTGAGCTTCATTTTCTCCATCTGTAAAAGGCTTCTTGCTTTGTAAAAGAGGCTGAATGACACCTGTGCTACCTACCTCTCAGAATCATGAGCAAAGAGCTTGATAAAATGAAGTACTATATAAACGGGAGCTATTATTTTGGTTTGGGACTGGACTTTTGATTTTGTTAATAAAAGAAACTCTAGATGATAAAGCTCCCTTTGTCAACACAGCGCCAGACCTGCACTGCAACTTAGAGAGTTGTTTGTAGCACTGAGAGGGGAAAGGACATACCCAGAGTGACACAGCCAAGCTGGGTCAGAGGCAGAACTTGAATCCAGGTCTTCCAGACTCTTGAGAGGCTGGCTCTCTATCTGCTATTCCAAGCTGCTTCTTTGGCAGGCAGTCTTTTAAAATATGTGTAACTATATAATATTTATATTTTATTCTGAACTTAAACACCAGATAAAATGAGCATTTTCATGCACATTTTAGAACAGAAGGAGGGGTTTGCACATGAAGCTTTTGCTTATAACAAATTCATCTTGTAACTTTTCAAGCTGTCCTACTTATCTGATTCTTTCTGTCCTCCCTTCTCTTTTGCTTTCCTCTGCTTGCCTCACCAAAACAAGCTTTTGGACAAGTCCCCCCTCTCTTTGTACCTGATTCTCTTCCTCTGTAAAATGAAGTTTCTAAAGCTCCACCCCCACTGCTCTCGGTACTGCCCAGAACTGGATGGTATCTAAGGTCCTTTCAATTTTAACATTTTAGTATTGTGATGCCAGGTAACTTGTGCAAATCAAGGCATGGTTAAATCCTTTGGAAAGATGACTAGAGGTGGTCTTATTTTGTCTGTGATGTGTTCTCCAAGGTGAAGAGAAAATTGGGAAAAGCCCCTCTCCCTAGAAGCACTGTGTTCCCAAAGGTAAACACCACCCTCCAGGGTTGCTCTGGTGTAAAATCAGGGTTCTTTACCTGTGCAGCATTTTTGCTTAGAACTTCCCCATCTGGCTACTTCCTCCCCAGAATTTTTATCTAGCCCAGATTTTTATGGAATGGGAACGGAGGGTGGTGGATTAAGGTCACTGAATACCTCATAAGGGAAAAAAGGGAAATTGAGAAAGGAAGGTGCATAGTACTCAGTATCCCAGTTTGGCCAAGGGCTAGGCCTGCTCCCTCTTCTAGCTGTTTTCTAGCTGCTGATTTCCAGTGTGCTGCTCCTTCCCTTTATGCTGACCTTTGGCCATCTAGCCAGGGCTACTTCCAAATTTATCCCATTCCACCCCTTTCTACCCCCGGCAATGTCAGTTTGTCTGGTTGCCGTGGGCACAGTATCTGATGACCCTGGCCTACTGAATAAGGACACTATCGCTAGGAAACCTTTGCTTGCAATAGTCTCACACCCACGCTGTTCAGGGGGATAGAGAGAGTTAGGGAAGAGCAGTCAGAGAAGGCTGTATATAACAGGTAGGGCCTGAACTAAACCTTCAAAGAAGAGGATTTCAACAGACAGAAACAAGGATGAGGCATGCTCTGCTTATGTTCATAGAGGCAGATGACTACACGATGAGATCCAGGAACCGCTAGTAGCTCAGTTTGGCTGGAACACAGAGTACATGAAGGGGACTGATGTAAAGTAAGACTGAGATCAGATTTTGGAGTCTTTTCTATGTTAAGATAAAGAGTCTAGGAGGCTGCTATCAAGCATGCTATTCAATTCCTGACAGAGAGGTGATGGACCCAAGGTACAGAATTAGATGTGTAGTGTTGGACATGGTCAATGTGGGAGTTTGTCTGATTTGTCTATGAATATTTTTGTAAGGATTTTGTTTTTGTTTTTTCTTTTTTTCCCATTGGAGAAAATGGTAGGGAGGTGAGAAGAGGAGAATATTTTTGTTGTTAATTGAAAAAAATATTTGAAAAGCAGATGCTTGTTGACTTATAAAATAGCCTATAAGGACTTTAAATTTTATTGGGAATAGGGAACTAAAGAAAGTTTTTTTGATAGGGAGAGTGAAATATTTACATCTTTACCTTTGGAAGATTAGTTTAGCAGCTGTGTGAAAATTCACTAGGTAGAGGGAAAAGACTGCAATCAGTGGGACCAAGTAGGGGGCAATTAAAACAGTCCCCATGATATGGGCCTGAACTAGGGTGGTAGTCCTGTGAATATAGAGGAGAATGTGAGATACATTACAGAGGCAGAATTAGCAGGTCTTGGAAACTGACTGCATACAATGATGGGTCAATGAGGACATAGCTCAGAATGGTCCCAATATTATATTTATGTTATGTGATGCAGTGAAATATATAAGAATACAAACTATATAATGAGTGTTAAAGGAACATAGAATAGTGGAGTGACTATATGTGGGTGAATGGTGAATGAATTAATTAAAAAGTATTAAACACTTACTATGTACCAGGCACTGTGTCACATGGAGGGGATACAAAAACAAAAACAAAAATTTAGAAAGTCCCTGTTCTCAAAAAGCTTATATTCTAATGAGAGGAGACTACACTTATAGGGGAACACTGGTTAAGAAGGTATATTTTGGTTTGGAAAGTTACCAGTTGTTGAATTTAGCCGTGGAATAGATTGACACACTTTTTTCAGGATCCAAAATGGTAGTACTGACTGTATTATGATTATGGAGCTGAAGATTGGGGCTATAGGGGGGAAGGATAGTTGGTGAGAAGTTGGTTAGAAGGCAGGGAAAGAATTTGAGAGGAAGAGTAGAGATCTCCAAGGGCTTAGATCTTTGGTCCTGTGATATGGCTGCAATAAATAGTTAGGAATAAACCACCAATGGTTTCCTGGAGGTAAGTTTTAATGGAGGGTAGGGAGGTGGTTTTGAAGACTGGGTATGGCAAAGAGATAAAGGAAAACTGAGACCCAAAAAGGCCCATTCTTTATGTTGTGCTAGCAAAGCCACTGAACTAAGAGGTGATTTGAGGTTTAATCCTGAGAAGTCCATTGACTAACTAGCCTTGGACACAGTTCCTTCTGGATACTTCTCTGTTCTCATCCTCTTTTGACATTCAAGTATTTAAAGTATCAGAAGGATGCAATCCCAGCTTATAATAATAGTTCACTTTTATATGGCACTTTATAAATTACTTTCCTTACAAAACTCTACCCCTATTTCAGAGATGAAGAACCTAAGGCCCAAAGGGGTCATGTCACTTACCCAAACTCCCACTAGCTGATGCCACAAAAAAATCTGAGACATAAACACAAATTTTCTAAATCAAAATCCAAGAATGTTTATATTCTACTATGTGGTCTTCTGGGAGCTGGTGGTATAAAGGTGTAGTTGTCTGCCTCACTGAAGGGTCCAGAGCTACCCACTCCCTGGAATGTTCCAAGTTACAAAGAGCAGAAATCTCTGTCTTCCTCATAAATGGCCCAGTGTCCGGCAAAATTTCAGCATGTGTCTCCCACCCCCACCTCCAAATGGCTTATCATGCCAGCTTTCTCACACTTGTGTCAACACTTCCCATGGACCATCACAGAAGGGTCCCACCATCTGAATCACTGGGAACACTTCCTGTTCTTCTTGAAACTTTCCCTAGGGAGATCACCCTGCAGAAAGTTCCCTCTGCATTCCCTGGGTTGAGGCATAAAGGCAAATAAGAGCTGCTTCCTCATTTTCTCCACCCCTTCATCCTTCTCCCTTGATCTCAACATATTCCAAAGTGGGGAAGAACATGGACAAATGAGGATATATTCTCACAGATAGTCTGTAGGTAAGCTAGGAATCAGACTGAGATGCCAGCTGCCAGATTACCCCTGTTGTATAGATGAGGGAGTTGGGGCTCAGAGCATCCTCTTTTTATCAAATCTGATGGTGCTATGAATTTAAAATTTCTTCATTTCACAGATGAGAAAACTGAAGCCTAAAGAACTTAAGTGACTTGCTCAAGGTCACACAGATAATAACTGATTCAAATGATGGCTCCCAGGCCAATGCTCTTTCCATCACCATCATTCTACCTGTGGTCCAGAGGGCGTAAGTAGGACCAAGAGGGGAAAGTCATAGGAAGATGGATTTTGATTCAGGATAAAGAATCTCCCAACAATTAGAGCTTCTGAAAATAGACTGTACTGCTTCAAAAGGCACCAATCTCCCCACTGTTATAGATAGTCAAGTGGAGGCTGAATGACAACTAGACAGAGACTCTAGAGAGTATTCCTGTTTAACTGCAGGTTAGACTAAGTGGTTCCTGAAGTTGCCTCAAACTCTGCTATTTGTTGATTACATCTTCCCCACCATCCTCCCCACCAATCATCTTAGGTGGGGGCCAGCCAGATGACTTTGATATATCCCCTAGGTCGAGGAGGCTGAGGTAGGCTTACAGCTCAGTCTCCAGGGGTTTGTTCTCCAGCAAAAGGGGAGAGGACAGCAAGTGAGTGATGAGAGAATACAAGAAAAAAGATGGAAACACCAAAGATATTACAAGAAAAGCTCTCAATAAAATCCCAGAACCTGGCAGATAAACCAACAAAGAGGAACCTAAAAGCAGAAGGAAGATTGCCTAAGATGGTAATTAAAATCTGGGCCTATTTTAGGAGTTTCATTTTAATATAAAGGAAAGTGAACCAATGACTCCAGAAGAAAAACAGAGGGGAGCACAGAACAAGAAAATCCAGAATAGTTCAAAAGAGAACTAAAATTTATGAAAGCCATTAGGAATGACTAAAGGCCAGAAGCTGGAGCTCTCAATCAAAAATTTGGAATTCAACTTCAGAACTTTTACCTTCAGACCAAGATGAAACATCAGAGTCGGGCCTTACTGGAGATCTAGGCAGATGGGATGATGATAAGGAAGAAAGAGATGCTCAACATTCATTTGCTTCTGTTTCCTTTGCAACACAGAGTGATCTATGAACTAACAAAGGACAGAACAAAAGTGGTGAATAACCAGAAGGATGAGCATTGTTCTGCTTGGCCCCAGAAGATAGAGCTGGGAGCAAAGGGTAGAAGAGGCAGAAAATCAGACTGGGGGTTGGGGTGGAGCCAAGATGGAGGCTAAAAAGCAGGGACTTGCTCAAGCTCCGCCCCCAGGTCCCTCCAAACACCTATAAAAATGGCTCTGAACAAATTCTAGAGCTGCAGAACCCACAAAATAGCAGAGGGAAGCAGGGCTCCAGCCCAGGGCATCCTGGATAGACTGGGAAGGATCTATCACACGGAGCGGGGAGCAGAGTGGAGCAGAGCCCAGCGTGGGCCATGCCAGGACCAACCAGACTGGGAGCTGGGCAGAACAGGCGTAGCGCCCTGAATCGGTGAGCTGTGGCAGTTACCAGACTTCTCAACCCACAAACGCCAAAGACAACAGGGAAAGTTAGTGGGAAAAGCTGCTGGGACAGAGTGAAAGGAGTTCGCGGTTGGCCACCACCCTGGGGGTGGCCAATGTGGTGCAGCTCTGAGGCTGCTTCCAGAGCTACAGCTGCAGTTGCTTTTGGCCCCAGGCCCACCTGGCGGGAGGAATCAAGCAGTAGATTACAGTGTAAGTGCAAAGTCTGCTTTGCCCTGCCTGGATCTGGGCCACAATCCTGGTTGGCAGTTCTTGGGGCAGAAGGAGCATTGGTGTAGCAGAGCTTGCCTTGCAGAAGTAGCTCTGAAAATAGCAGCACAGCCCCTCAAGCTTGGGACAAAATATTCTGTACTCTACAAACAGTCGTACCCGAACAAAAAACTCAAGGGTCAAATAGTTGGCTAGGAACATGAACAGGCAGCGAAAATGGTCTCAGATTCAGACTCAGACTTTGGAATCTTTCTTTGGTGACAAAGAAGATCAAAACATACAGCCAGAAGAAGTCAACAACGTCAAAGAGCCTACATCAAAAGCTTCCAAGAAAAATATGAATTGGTCTCAGGCCATGGAAGAGCTCAAAAAGCATTTGGAAAAGCAAGTTAAGAGAAGT
>CM053624.1:78998738-79036338 GCA_028646595.1 Phalanger gymnotis | reverse complement strand
TATGACTGCTTGTAGACTAAAGAGTTCTATGTTCCAAGCTTGGGTGGATGCACTGCCACACCAGCACTCCTCCTTCCCCAAGAATTCCCAACCCAGACTGGACTTAGATCTTCAGCAGGCTCTTCACTCCTGCTCTGATCAGCCACTTAATTCCTCCCACCAGGTGGTCCTGGGGCCAGAAGCAACTGCAGCTGTAGCTCTGTAGCTGCCCCACCTCCGCTGCCCCTGGGGCGGTGGCCCAACTGCAAACTCCTTGTCCCCAGCAGCTTTTTCCACTAACCTACTCTGTTGTCTTTGGTGTTTGTGGGTTGAGAAGTCTGGTAACTGCTGCAGCTCACTGATTCAGGGCGCTAGGGCATGCTCCACCCAGCTCCTGGTCTGGTTGGTCCTGGCATGGCCCACACTGGGCTCTGCTCTGCTCAACTCTGCTCCCCTCCGCTCCCAGGTCCATGAGGGATAGACCATACGCAGAGACTATTCTGGATGTCCTGGGCTACAGCCCTGCTTCCCTCCGCCACTTCGTGGGTTCTGCAGTTCTAGAATTGGTTCAGAGCCATTTTTTATAGGTTTTTGGAGGGACTGCAGGAAGCTCATGCTAGTCCCTGCTTTCCAGCCACCATCTAGGTTCCGCCCCCCTCATTGTGTCTTTTATAGGTAACATTTTTCACTATTAGTCCTCTGTAATTGTGGTTGGTCATAACACTGACTGGAATTCATAATTCTTTCAAAGTTGTTTGTCTTCACCATATTGTTGTCACTGTGTAAATTGTCTACTTGGCTCTACTTCGTACAAGTCTTTCTAGGTTTCTCTAAAACCATTCCCTTCATCATTTCTCACAGCAAAATAGTACTCTATCACAGTTATGTAGTGCAACTTGTTCAGCTATTCCCCAGTTGATGGACATCCTCTCAGATTCCCATTCTTTGCTACCTCAAAAAGAGCTATAAATACTTTTGAACATCCTTAGAGTTGTTTTTTGCTAAAAATTAATCCTTATTTAATCCACCTTCCCACCAATTCTCCGTCCTCCCCTTTCCCTTCTATTTCCTTGTTGTGTGAAGTATTTCTGTAGCCAACTCTGTGTGTGTGTGTGTTAATGCTAATAACAAGATAATACCATAGTTTCATAGAAACCTAGAAAGACTTGTATGAAGTGATGCAGAATGAAGTGAATTGTAAAGACAACTTTGAAAGAAAATTCCACACTTGGGATTTTATTGGTATGGGGAACTCTTGATGAAGAAACATTACGTATCAATTCAGGTCTGCAATTGATAGTCTTCAGGATAGCTAGGTGGTACAGTGGATAGAGTGCTGGGCCTGGACTCAGAAAGACTCATCTTCCTGAGTTCAAATCTGGCCTCAGACATTTACTAGCTATATGATCCTGGACAAATCACTTAACTCTATTTGCCTCAGTTTTATCATCTGTAAAATGTTCTGGAGAAGGAAATAGTAAACCATTCTAGTATCTTTGCCAAGAATACTCCAAATGGGGTCATGAAGAGTTGGATGTGACTGAAATGACTGGACAACAATAACAACAATTTACAGTCTAAGAGAGTGGCCTAGAGCAGAGGTGTCACACAAAAATCACACTAAAATGCAATTAAGAAATATTTAACAAAATAAAAATATAGTAGAACACATATCATGGGATCAAAATAATAATAAAATTAAATATAAATATAATAGAACATATATAATGTTAATAAGTGTTTTTCTAAGTCAACAAGGCTATAGGAACCTTATGTTGTTTCTTTTTCATAGCCTCTGTTTCTATTTGAGTTTGACATCACTTGCCACGAGAGGTCACATAACCAATACATGTCAGAGGGAGGATTTGAACTTAGGTCTTCCTGACTCCAAGGCCAACTATCTATTCACAATACCAGTCTGCCTCCTAATGATAATCTGCATTATTATTATATTTTGCACTTGATCCTCAGGTAAATACTGTATTCTTTTGATTACAGTCAACTCCAATGCAATTGACCTCCTAGCAGTTCCTCAAACATGCTCATCTTTGTATAAGTTCTATGCCTTTGTGTAAGAGTTCACCCATCCATATCCCTTCTCTTCTTCTTTAGAATATATTCCCTCCCTTCTCTACCACTCAGAATTCCTAGCTTCCTTCAAAGCACATAGGACCACTTCCTAAGGGGCAGAGGAGAAGAAGCTTTCTTGATCATGGTCCCCTCAGTTATTAGCACCTTTTCCCTCTTGAATATTATTTTGTATACACTTGGTATTTACTTCCACACTCCAATATAGAGTCCTCAAGAGCAAGCTCTATTTGTTTTTATGGTCTTTGGATCAGCACGGGCTAGTGCTGTACATAGTAGGTACTTAATGGATGTTTGTTGAGTTGATGCAGATAGAAAATAGTATTATAGCTGAGATTCAGGCAGTAAAGTGATTTGTTTCTTAAAGTGATATAGCTATAACTGGCCAATATGGGACATTGTCTACCTTTTGACCCCAAGTATGACATGCTATCCACTATGCCATGTTGCCTTGGAGGTCAGTTGTTGTAACTTTGGCCCAGGGCAGGAAGAAGTTCAGTAAATACTCATTCAATCAGTGTTGAAAGAATGAACTCTCTGATCCCTGCAGGCTGGCAATGTCATCTCTGTATCCTTATTATAACAAAATTTTACTGTAACGAAGTCAATTACTACCCAATGTAAGATCTGCATCTATATATTTGCTACGTGATTTAAGTGACTGGGTCTGTGCTGAGCAGAAAGGAAAAATTCCCCACCTGTAGAGAATATAAAATTATCAGGGTCATAGATCTTTGAAACAGAAGGAACCATATATGGCTTAACCCACAGGCAGCCCCTGCCTACCCTGGCTCTGCCCCCACCTTCAGGTTTGATATTATCACTGGAAGCGCTTAATTAAATGTTTGTTGAGTGAATGAATGAAAATGCAGGTCCAGTTCGGCTTTAGCTTTCTCATTTCAGTAAATGGTCTCAAATGCCATTCCAAGCCTACTGGCCAGGCACAGAGATGGTGTTTTGCAACTTTAATTAGATTCTAATGACCAGGGATAGGTAACTAACTCCAGGGAGGTGTCAATTGCCAGGTAAATAGTATCTTTCTCATTCCCTTCCACATGTCTCTCCCCTATAATGTTAGCACTATTTATAGTGGATACACTGGGAATTTTGGGTCCCCAAGCAAAGATTTTCAAGAAAGTGTTCCTGTACCCTTTGTTAATCATAAACTGAAGTAACATATTATAATGGAAAGAGCACTAAATTTGGCATCAGAGGACCAGAATTTAAATTCCATCTACTCTTTACTATGTCATTTTGGACAAGTCATTTAGCCTCGCTCTTCTCATCTGTAAAATTACCCTTTAAATTACCATCTTAACCTGTAAAATTATCTCTGAGGTCCTTTGCAGCTTGAAAAAATATCTTTAGTCCAATGATAACCTATGTGGTCTGTGTTACTGTCAAGGTTCCTCAGCACAGTGTTAGAATCACAACAAGCCCTAAATAAATACTGACTGATCAATACCAGAACCACTTAGACAATGTCTACTACCCAGGGGACAAGGAGAAAAAAGAGGCAGCTGGAGGCTTGCTTTGGTTGTAGCTCATTCTCCATCTCTACTCCTTTAGAAGGCAGGATGCCACCCAAGTGACCCCACAGAAAGACTGCAGCCCTGCTGAGGATCAAGCAGACAACTACAAGGAAATCTTTGCCATATTCATGAAAATAAACAAAAAGCACTAGTGTACACCAAGGCCAGCTCTACCTTATGATGTGTGATTATAATGACCATGGAATTATATGAGAGCTAGAAGGGATCCTCTACCGTAGTCCAACCTCCTCATTTTACACATGAAGACACTGAGGCCCAGAGAGGTTAAGTGGTTTGTCCAAAGTCATACAAGTATGGCTAAATAGTGGAGCACGGATCCACATGTGGGGTTGTAAATAGGGGACAATGGAGGCCATGACATATAGAAAGACCATTAAACTTGGAGTCAGAGAACTTGAGTTCAGGGCTCTTTGCACTGCACCATATACCCATTGGGAGCTTTGATGCCAATAAGGCACAACCTGACAAACTATTTTTCTTCCTTCTAGTGATATTTCTGTCTCAAAAAGTGGGATCAATCAAGGTTTTCCCTAGATTAGATCAAGGAATCCTAAGACACTCTTTCTTATTCAATTCTCTTTAGTCAGTATTACTTATCACTTAGCAAAGGTTTCTATCCTCAAAATACTAACTCATGAAGAGTAGACCTAAGTCCAGCCAGGTTGGGGCCTAGAAACAAATCTTTCTAATTTCCTGGGTCAATGACCTAAACTGTTCTGGACACGCCTCACCCACTCAACAGTTCAGATCAAAACTTCTTTCATGCCTTGTCTTCCTATGTAATTCTTGTCCATTTTTCCTATCACTTCTCCACAGAGAAGCAACTCAACATGTAGAAGGCCTCTCTCTTGTTCTATTAATAGCCCAGGGATATCAGTGGGGCCCTCACAGCATCTACTCGTGCAGACGTGGGTACGTTTTTTGAAAGAGTTTAATTAATGCTGTCCTTTAGACTGCTAGAAACCCACTGGCAGACTGGGTCATAAAGTATTTATACTTTGGTTGGGGATCATTATTGGGTCTTAGCTTCATAGGAACACTAATTTATCAATTCACAGAGGAGGCACAGAGCTCTGGGAAGCTAATCCATGATCAGCAGACTTACAAAAGACTGAGCTATAAATTAGGATGTTTACTCATTAATTTATATTCGGGGAAAGCTATCTTAGTTGGATAACCAAGGCCGTACTTACTGTAGAGATTTTCCTTCTTGAGGAGTATTTCCTTCAGGACACCAAGTTACACATCAGAAGGTGCTCAGTTAGCAAAGGATTAGAGTGAGAAGAGTAGGCTGATCTTTAAGAGCTCATAGGCAACCTAACAAATTATTTTTCTTCCTTCTACAGATGTTTCTGTCACAAAAAGTGGGATCAAGCAAGGTTCTGTCAAGATTAGGCCAAAAAATCCTAAGACATTCTTATTCAATTCTCTTTTGTCAGCATTATTTATCACTTAGCAAATGTTTCTATCCTTAATATACTAACTCATGAAGGGTAGATTAATTAGATTGCAGTTTATCCTACACGAGTTATATATTGTTATATATTATGTATAATAACATATTTATAGATAATACATATTATTTGTAGATAATAATCAGGAGACGCTCTAGTCTTATCAGCCATATTTATAAACCATACCTTAAGGTGGGTTATTTCTTGGGGATATTTCCACAGATGAATAACCTCATAACATAGAGGAATGAGTATGCCCTGGACTTTTAGCCCTGGCTCTGTTGCTAACTTGCTGGGTGATCCTAGGAAAGTTGGTTCCTCTTCAATGGCCTCTGGTTTCTCATCTGTTGTAAAATGAAAGGGTTGGAAAAGATGATCATTAAGTTCTCTCCAGCTCTAAAACTTTGTGCTTTCATGATTCATCTTTTTTTGGTGAAATCTTATTAACTTGGATCTGAGAGAATGTTATTTTCTGAGCTTGTCCCTAAATTCTGGAGCCATCCTTTTTTTGGATCATCTAGATCACTTGGCTCTGTGATCTGGTTCTGTTTAAACTGGTGACATAGAGTTGGGTGAATATGACTTTGAGCACCTTCTTTCTCTGGGTCTCAATTCTCTTATCTCTACAAGGAGGAGGTTGAATTACATGATCATGGAGGTTCCTTCCATCTCCAATATTTTACAAGTCTGAAAATTTGAGACCAAGAAGGGCTAAAACCATAGGGCTGTAGATTGAAAAGGGACATTGGAGGTTCAACTTCTTCATTTTCCAAATGAGAAAACTGAGGCTTGGAGACCTTGAATGACTTGCCTAAGGTCACACAGGGAGTGAGTGGCATGGCTAGAATCTGAACCCAGGGACTCTGATGCCTACACTTTGGTTGGGGGTCATGACTGATCTTCCCACTACACCAGTAGCAATTGTTAGTTTCCCCTCTGATTATGTTTTTGCTTCTCCATTCAAGTTAGGCATCCCTGCCCTCTTTGAGGAAGACATGAGAGTCACTTGCCCAATGATATACGTCCTTGGCAGGGGCAGGCACCCAAGTTCTCTGACTCCAAATTTAGTGGTCTTTCTACTATGTCATGGCCTCCATTGTACCCTATTCATGAGAACTATTTTTATGCCAACCTGTGGAAGCGGGGGAGTGTAGACAAGAAATAGCTGGCCATATCTGGCATTTTATGGGGAGTTTCTATTTATACCCAACTGACTATTCAATGTGGAGACTAATCTATAGTATGTCAAGTTCACTATTAATGTAGCATGCATCACTACCATGTTATGGAGTCAGTTGGGTGGCACAGTGGATAGAGTGCTGGATGTGAAGGAAGACCTGAACGCAAATCCTCTCTCAGATGTTCACCAGCCATATGACTCAAAATATGCTCGGAAATATTCTAACAAGTAGTTCTCTGGAAAAATTTAATGACCAAAACAAAGTAGCCTTTGCCAATTTCTGAGGTGTAAATGATTATTGTAAAAATTTTAAAAAATCAGTTTTCCTGTGGTGGTTTGATCTGACCCTAGCACAACCTGTGTTTGGCCCCAGTTGGCCTCAGTTCCCTCATCTGTAATATGGAGACAACATCTACCTCATGTGAGACAATACATGTAAAGTACTCTGCAAACCTTAGAGCCAGCTCTCATCATTACAATAGTTGTATTGTAGCTTCATAGATTACAAAGATCTTGGTGTATAAGAGCTTAGAGATCAAGACTTTGTGGATAACTTAATCCAATTTCTCCATTTCACACATGAGCATACTGAAGGCCAGCACAGGTAAGGGACTTAACCAAAGTCACACAGCTATTTAAAGAGAGAAATAATGGGCTTTGACAACCAGCCTTCAGGAAACATTTGCTAAGTGACTGCTATTGTTCAATGCTCCAGACTGTAGCATACAAAAATGAATGGGACCAGATACCCATTCTCAAGGCAATGAAAATTTCATAGGGAAGCTATGAATGCTTATAGCAGGGTCCTAGAGCCAGCTCTCCCACGAATTAGTTGTGTGACTTTGAGCAAGTACCTTCCCCTTTCTCAACCTCAGATTCCTTCTAATTAAATGGTGGGGGAGGAAGGATCGGAATAGGTGTGTTGTTCTACTTTCTTGATTGCTCATTAGCCCCTCAGTTAGTACCTGTGGCTCAGGGACACATAATAAGTGCTTGCTGACCTCCCCCTAGTGGTGAGGAAGAGCCGCTCTGGTCCAGTGGTTGAAAGGCTTTTCTATTATTTGAGGATTTTAATTATTTAATGCTCCTTCTTTCCTCCAAAAGCCCACAACATAGTTACCAATCTACATTTATATATTCCTATTTTGGGCTGAACTATATAAAGCTCTTTAGGTTTTCTTCTTTCTGTTTAGGTTCCAAAGGTTGTTGCCAGCAATATGCTCTTTTTGAATAATTCACCAACTCTATTTCCTTATCATTGATCTTCAGGGATTAGTGGTGTTTGGTTTCATTTTTACCATTAGGTCCTTTTTTTTTGGAAGGGGGGAGGCAGGGTAATTGGGGCTAAGTGACTTGCCCAAGATCACATAGCTAGTAAGTGTGTCAAGTGTCTGAGGCCAGATTTGAATGCAGGTCCTTCTGACTCCAGGGCCGGTGCTCTACTCGCTCTCATTAGGTCTTTTCAATGAGATTTGCTGCTTTTAAAACATCTAGTTTGCTATTTAATGCTTAAGTTCTCTTCTTAGTCTAGTATAATTTCTTGGTAAATATAGATTATGATTTTTTTTCATCTAACATATAATATTTATTAAATACCTTCATTTATTGATATCCCCTTCCAAGAATATCAGCTCCTTGAAGGCAGGGACTGTTTTACTTCTTGTTTTTGTACCCCTCTCTCCCAGTGCCTACCATAGTGCCTTATACATAGAAAAGACCTTACAACTGTTTGTTGAATTGGCAAATTGCATCTTCTTCTTAAACTCCAGTTTCTCATCTTGTTGAGATGACTACCTGATGTCTATTGGATATCCTCTGGCATTTCAAACTCAACATGACAAATATAGGATTTATTATCTACCCCTTTAAAATTATCCCTCCTTCAAACTTCCTCATTTCTATTGAAGGCACCACCATCTTCTCAGTCAACCAGATTTACCACCTCAACCTCAATGTCAGACAATCAGTCACTAAGCCTTCTGGAGTCTCCCTCCACAGCATCTCTTGGAACCATCCTTCTCCCCTTCACTTACCCAACAACTACCCTAAGTTCATCTTGCCTATGGATTAGCTCCTACTTGTCTTCCCCTGCAACTCCATTCATTCTACATAGAGCTGCCAAAATGATCTTGTTCGAAAATGAATACCGTGCCAAGAAATGTTTTGTGTCCTTCAAAAGATCATAGTATAGTAGGTGTTAATGCTAAGAGGATGCCAGCTGAGAGTTGGCTTGTACTCTGCTATAATCAGTGCTCAAGAGATGTTTAGGGGAGGCCCAAGTTTGGATCCTGCTTTAGTGGCATTGATTTTGTCCCAACTTCAGCTCCATCCCCAGTTGGTAAAACAAACTTGTTCCTCATCTGTTTCTTTTCCTCTTTCTCTCCCTTGCTTCTGCTTTTTCCTCCTGTCTCCACACTCTTCCTTTTCATTTTCGCTTCTTCTTATCTTTCCTTCCTTTACTCTTTCCTCTCTCTACCTTCCCTTCCTTACAAAGGCTAAACTATTACTCTCCCTCCCCTTTCCTTCTTTCCACTCTCCTCTCTTCCCCTCCATTTCTGGATTCTATTACAATCAATAGGCTCCAGTGACCTATGACCTTAGCCCAGTGATAAAGTCTTATAGGGGAAATGGGACATCAACAACTAGAGCTGTAGCAGACTGAATGGGGGTCAGGGTTAGGCTGCCCTGAAGAATGACTGAAAATGATTTATCAGAGGGGACACATGTATCTCCTGTCCTTCTGTGGCAGAAAGCTGCCAGTCAGTTTCCTGACTTTCCTTCTTTGAGTATGTGTGGTGATCAAATAGGTTTAGTGCTATTATTATATAATGAGGCTTTCTATGACCAACTATCCCCTCCCTTAGTAACAAAATATGTTTGCAAAGTAACTGTCTGGTGTCTGCCTTCGCCAACCCATAATTAGTTATCTCTATGTGAACTGGAGGTTGGCTTAATTACTTCCAGCTATTCATCACCAACACCATCTGTAAAAGGAATATCCACCCAGAGATGGTGACTGGGTGATTGCATTAGCTAAAGAAAATGGAGATCAGATGGACAAGTAGGAAGGACCAAAGCCTCTGACCTTGTGTGTTTGTTCACTGGGGAAAATGTCTACAATACCTTCTTTAGCTTAGCACAAAAGGAAGCATCAGAAGTCCAATGAGATGAATAACAATAATAACTGATTTTGCATAGCCTTTAAAATTGGTAAATTATTTTATGTATATTATATCTTTTGAGCCATTGAGGCATTTTCATCCCTCTTTCCTCGAGGGAGGAAGTTAAATTACTTGTTCAAAGTCATGTAACTAGATAACAGTGGCAGACGGCTTTAAACACCAAACTGAATTCAAGTCCAGTCCTCTCTCCACAAATGTCACTTCTTGGTGGCTGGCATTCCTAACTAAGCCTCTCTACCCAACCAAGGGGTCTCTTGAATGTTTTGGACGTGAAAAAAACATAAAACTTCAAGTTAGAAAGTCTTCCTTTATACTAAGATGAAAACTGCCTTCCTAGAACTACAACCCATTGATCACAGTTCTGCCCTCTGACCAAACACAATAATAATGGCCAGTACTGATATGCACTGCCCTCATAACAACCCAGTGGTGTAGAAAATACTGGTTTATCATCACCCCTATTTTACACATGAGAAAACTAAGGCACAGAGAGGTAAAATGATTTGTCTGAGGTCACATAGAGCTATTAAATAGGAAAGCCAAGACACAAACCTGGTGCTTGTTTCATTCTCACATGGCTGCCCCATGCAGGAATCTACTATCAGGAGATTGCTCTGCTCAGTTAAAAAAAAAAAAGCACAGTATTCTTTTTGAAGCCTGGAGGGAATTAGTGACCAGTATCTTTTCAGAGTTCGGGGGTGGGGCTTAATGAAAACAAAACAAAGGTCCATTAAAAACCTGGGCTCTGGACCTCCTTGGAACAATTCCACCACCTGCTGGTCAGAACCTTGCTCTTGCAGGCCACCCTCTGCCCCAAGCCAGAAGAGAGGAAAAAAAATAATAATTTGCAATCATTTATCGCTTTGAGGTTCGTAAAGGGCTTTTATTACAAGCTAGGCTATACAAGTACTCTTATTTCCAGAGGATATAGGTCTAATGGCAGACACCCCGGTTTTGAGTCTTACTAGCTATGAGACCTTGGGCAAAAATCACCTTACCTCAAAGATTGAAACTTCAGTTTCCTTCTCTGTAAAATAGTAATAAAAATACTTGCACTGCCTGACCCTTAGAGTCGTTGTTAAGAAAGCTTATGTTAATGTAAGCTATTATTATCATTATTATCATCATATTCTTGTCTTAAATTCTGGAAGTCCACAGACAATAAACTGATCGAAAAAAAATGGACTGAATAAAGTATTTTAAAAGAAAACATTATTTCCTTCATACTGAGGGACTGTTTGTAGAATAAATTGAATAAATTCAATGACTCAGTCCATCCCAAATGTGGTAAAACCCAATTTGGATGACTCATTATTACATAGCTTTGGATAGTTTGGATTAAATTATATTACCCGAAACAAAACTCTCAGAGAGGACCGAAGGGATCTCAGAGGCCATCTAGTCTGTATTTCTTTTCCATGAAGAAAGTCCCTTTTCCACCTCCTCAACAAGCATGCCTAGACTCTACTTGAACATCTCCAAGAATAGGGAGCTGACTACTTGTTGAAGAATCCCATTCCATTTTAAAGATTTTTTAAAAAATTGATGCCTTTTGTCTTCACCTCGGTCATTTCCAAGAGAAACTCCTCCTCCCTCTTTCAGATCGATTCCTTCCTTGTACAAAACAAAGGAAAACAATTAAGCTCAAACATGCAATAGTTATGGCATCTGACAACATATACAACATTTCTGCTAGTTCCCCAAACTTTGCCCTGAAGAGGGAGATATATTTAATCACCTCTTTTCCAGACTCTTCTTCCGTTTTTCAGTTACTCAGAATTTTCCTTCCTTTTAGTGAGATTTTAATATACATTGTTGCAACAACAATAATTGCTGGCACCTTAAGATTATATAATACTTCATATATTATGTTATGTCATATTTTATACAAGAAGTCATAAAACACTTCAAAGCTTGCAAAACACTTTACATCTTTATATACTACATGATATCATATTTTATACAATATATGTCATAAAGTACTTTACATATGTTATCCCATAACAACCCTGGGAGGTAAGTATGGTTATTATCTCCATCTTACAGTGAAGGAAGCTGATGCTGGGAGGTTACTTGGGACTCTTGCTCAGTCACACAGCTAGTACACTTCTGAGTTTAGGGTTGAACTTCAGTCTTCCTGACTCCAAGTCCAGGACTTTAGATAAGGCCCTAGTGTCGTGGTATATTTTGTTCTCTTGCTTTTAAAAACTCATCTCACTCTTCATTAGTTCATACAAACTTTCCTGTATTTCTCTGAACTACTTTAATCATTTCTTACTGCAAAATAATATGCAGTTACATCTATATACCCATAATTTTTTCAGCTACTCTTTAATCAACAAGCACTCACTTTGTTTCTAGTTCTTTGCTACCACAAAGAGTGCTGTCTCTATGAATATTTTGGTATACAGGGTGTTACAAAATTCTTAGTGCAGTGGAACACCCTGTATAATGGACCTTGGTTTTGGCCTTTGATTTTCTTGGGATATAGTTCAAAACGAGTTGCTACCCAGAAGTGTTCCACAAATTTACAGTTTTACCAACAGTCTATGAGTGTGCCTGTCTTCCCATAATCCCTCTATAAGCAATTGTTCTAGCTTTTTGGCATCTTTGCTAAGTTGCAAGGTATAGGTAAAGTATAACCTTAGAGTTGTTTTAATTTGCATTACTCTTACTATGGAACATATTTTCATACAGTCACTTACAGTTTTGCCTTCAATCTTTCCCAGCATTAGGGTCTTTTCCTGTAAGTCCCATCGTCCCATTATGTGACCAAAGTATTTAAGCTTCAGTTTCAGAATTTGACCTTTTAGTGAGTAGCCTGAATTAATTTTTTTAAGTATTGACTGATTTGACCTCATTGCTGTTCAAGGGACTCTCAAAAGTCTTCTTCAACACAGTTCAAAAGCGCTAATTCTGTTCAGCTTTCCTTATAGTCCAACTCTCACAGTTATACATTGCTACTGGATCTTAGTTTTTTTTTTGATGTTAAACTTCAAGTCAGTTTTTACGTACTCCTCTTTCACAGTCATCAAAAGGTTTCTTAACTTCTCTTCACCTTCTGCCATCAAAGTGGTATTGTCTGTATACCTGAGATTGTCGATATTTCTCCTGGCAACCTTGATTCCATCTTTTGATTCACCTAGCCTGCCACTTCACATGATATAGTCTGTATAAAAGTTAAATAAATAAGGTAACAACATATAGCCTTGTCATGCTCCTTTTCCAATCTTAAACTGATCAGTTGTTCCATGTTTGGTTCTAACTGTTGCTTCTTGGCCTGCATACAGGTTGTTTAAGACACAACTAAGATGATCTGGTACTCCCATCTCTTTGAGGACTTGCCATCAATTTTTCTGGAGCTGGGTAAAACTTCTTATCACAAACCCTTCAAGAGTTGTCTTAGATCACTGTATTGCTGAAAATAGCTAAGTCATTCACAGTTGATCATCATATAATATTATTGTTACTCTGTATAATGTTCTCTTGGTTCTGCTCACTTCACTTTGCATCAGTTCACATATGTCTTTCCAGCTTTTTCTGAAAGTATTTTGCTCATCATTTCTTATAGTACGATAGTATTCCATCGCAATCATATACTACAACTTGTCCAGCCATTCCCCAATTGATGAGCATCCTCTCAATTTCTAATTCTTTGCCACCACAAAAAGACCTGCTATAAATATTTTTGTATACATATGTCCTTTTCCTTTTTTGTCGTATTAGCCAATCTGATAGGCGTGGGGTGGTAACCAGTCTTTTTTTCAAGGCTCAACTCAGGTGCCATTCCTCTGGGTTGCTTTCCCTGACTCATATAGTTATTTGAAATTCATTTTATGCTCAAATTATTCCCTAATATTTCACTCATACTGGAACAAATCTGCATTTTCAAAACGAGTTTTATAGCAGAACTGACTATAGTTTCAAACTGCTTTCCAGAAAGGCTGGACCAGTCCACAGCTAGACCAACAGTGCATTAATGTACCTGTTCTCCCACAGTCCCTCCAGCAGTTGTTACATTTATTTTTTGTCACCCTTGTTCTTCTGATGGGTGTGAGGTTGGACCTGAGAGTTGTCTTACTTTGTATTACTCTCAATGCTGATTTTATAGCATTTTAATAGAGATTTATATTTTTCATATAGATATTGGTAGTTTTCATTTCTTTCTTTGAAAATAGCCTTTGACCATATACCAGTTGGGGAATGAGTCTTGTTATTACATAGTTATACACACACACACTATATATAATATATAAATTTGAATCAGTTCCCTATGTATTTTAGAAATGAGACTTTTATCAGATGAACTTGATGCAAATGTATTTTCCCATTTGCTTGCTTCCCTTTTAATTTTAACTGCATTAGTTTTGTTCATGCAAAACCTTTTTAATTTTAGGTAATGAAAATAGTTCATTTTGTTTTCTGTGATCTTCTCTATCTCTTGTTTAGTCATGAACTGCATATATCTGAAAGATAATTCCTTTCTTGCTTCTCTAATCTGTTTATGATGGCACCATTTATGTCTAAGTCATGTACTCTTTTGGAACTTATCTTGCTATGGGGTATGAAATGCTGGTCTATACCTAGCTTCTGTCAGACTTTTTTCCTTCAGTTTTCCCACCAGTTTTTATCCAGTAGTGTGTTCTTGCCCTAGTAGCTGGGATCTTTGGGATTAGCATACACTAAGTAAGCCGCCATGCTCCTTTGCTTCTTTATGTTACATATTTAATCTACTGATCAACTTGTTTCTTAAAATAACTACAACAAAATTTTGATGATTTCTGCTTTGCAATATGATTTGAGATCTTACTGCTAGGTCTCCCTATTTCCTCCTTTTTTCGTTATTTCTCTTGCGATTCTTGATCTTTTGTTCCTCCAGATGAATTTTGGGGTGTGTGTGTATGTGTGTGTGTGTGTTTTATACCCTATATAGAATTCTTTGGGTAATTTTATTGGTGTGGTACCAAGTAAGTAAACTAATTTAGGTAGTATTGTCATTTTTATTACATTGGCTTGACCTGCCTATGAGCATTTAATATTTCTCTTTTACTTAATATTTTAATATATTTGTGCAGAATGTCTTATAATTGTGTTCATATATATCTTGATAATTTTTTGTATTTTCTTTTTTGAGGGGGGAGGCAAGGCAATCAGGGTTAAGTGACTTGCCCAAGGTCACACAGCTAGTAAGTGTCAAGTGTCTGAAGCTGGATTTGAACACAGGTCTTCCTGACTCCAGCACTTGTGCTCTATTCACTGTACCACCTAGCTGTACCTTATATATAGGTATTGACATATACATACACATATACACATGTACACGTACGTACACGTATATGTACATATATAAACATATACTCTCCCTAAGAGATTCTACTTCTAATCTTGTTTTTATGTTTGTGCATATCTATTTTTTCCTCTTTCCTAACTCCTCTACTCCTACCTGCTACCTTGCCCTCCTATTAAACTATCCCCATTCCAGCAATCCTTCCCTTATCTTCCCATTCCCCTAAATCTAAACACCCTTCCATATTCCCCTTTTAACCTATTCCCTCACTCTCCCTTCTAAAGATCCCTCCTTTATCCTCTCACGCCTCCCTATCCCCTTAGAGTTTTCTTTCTTTTTAAATTTAGACTTTTATACTCTTCTAGATGTATACCTGTAACTCAACCTCTCCTGTAAGAATTTGGTTGCTATGCCACTTGGTGCATATATGTTTAGTATTGATATTATTGCTTCATAGTCTATCATACCTTTCAGCAAGATGCACTTTCCTTATCTCTTTTAATTAGGTCTATTTTTGCTTTTGCTTTGTCTGAGATCAGGATTGCTTTTTTTTTTTTTAAACTTCGGCTGAAGCATAATAGATTCTGCTCCAGCCCCTTACTTTTACTCTGTGTGTGTCTCTCTGTTTCAAGTGTGTTTCTTGTAAACAACATATTGTAGGATTATGGTTTTTGATCCTGTTTGCTATCTATTTCTTTTTTTATGGGAGATTTCATCCCATTCACATTCATAGTTATGATTACTGTGTATTTCCCTCCATTCTATCTTTCCTCCTGTTGGTCCCCTCTCCTTTCACTTTTTCTTTCCTCTTCTGTCAATTCCCCCTCTACTACCCACCCAACCCCACCACTTTTACTAAATTACCTCCCTTCCTACTTTCCTGTCTGGTAAGATAGATTTCTATATTCAACTAATTGTGTGTATTATTCCCTCTGAGCCAACACTGATGAGAGTATAAAGTTCAAGCAATGCTCATTGCCTACCCTCCCATCTCCCCCTCCACTGTAGCAGGTCTTTCATGCCTCTTCATGTGAAATAATTTACCTCATTCTACCTCTTCCTTTCTTCTGCACCCAGTGTACTCATCTTCCTCATCCCTTAATTATTTTTTATGCCATTCTCTCAAATTCATCTTATACCCATACCCTCTATGTATATTCCTTCTAGCTGCACTATTAGTGGCACAATTTTTAAGAATTACAAGTGTCATCTTCCCATGTAGGGATGTAAACAATTCATCTCCAGTGAATCCTTTATGTTTTCTTTTTCCCTTTTTAGTCTTCTCATAGGTCTTGATATTGGAGATCGAATTCTTTGTTTCTCCTTATGAAAGCTTGAAATTCTTCTATTTCATTGAATGACTGTTTATTTTTCATGTGAAATATTATGCTTAATTTCACTGGGTAGGTGATTCTTTGTTGTAGTCCTAGTTCCTTTGCCTTCTAAAATATCATGTTCCATGACCTCTGATCTTTTAATGCTGCAGCTGCAAAGTCCTGTGTAATCCTGATTGTGGCTACCCAATATTTGAATTGTTTTTTCCTAGCCATTTACGGTATTTTTTCCTTGATCTGATCTGTAATTTCTCCATAATGTTCCTTGGAGTTTTTATTTTGGGATCTCCTTCCTGAGGTGATTGGTGGATTCTTTCAAGGCCTATTTTGCCCTCTGGTTCCAGGATATCAGGGCAGTTTCCCTTGATAATTTCTTGAAAGCTGCTGCTTTGATTATGACTTTCAGATAATCCAGTTATTCTGAGATTATCTCTCTTGGATCTAGTTTCCAGATCAGCTGTTTTTTCCTATGAGGTATTTTACATTTTCTTTTATTTTTTCTTTCTTTTGAATTTGTTTGACTCTTGATGTCTCATAGAGTCATTATCTTCGATTTGCCCAATTCTAACTTTTAAGGAAATTGTTTTCCCCATTTGGCAGATTTTACTTTTTAAGCAGCTGTTTTCTTTTTCAAGCTGTTGACTCTTTTTTCATAATTCTCTTGCATCGCTCATTTCTTTTCCCAATTTTTCTTTTACCTTATATGATTTTTAAGCTCTTTTTTAAGCTTTTCCATGAGTTCTTTTTGGGCTTGAGACAACTTCTTTGGGGTTTTGCCCATAGTTGTTCTCTTCTGAGTATGTCTTGGTCTTCCCTGTCACCATAATAGCTATGGTCAGATTCTTTTTATGTTGTTTTTTGCTCTTTGGGGTGGGGGGTAGGGGGCCGTGGGACTTTTTCCTTCAGATCTCTGCTCCCAGGGTGGAAAGGGCACTATCTCAGGCTTCTTGTGCCAGTGGTTGCAGGCCCTGGCTGTTTACCTGGTGCTGCCCTGAATTTGCCCTGAGGCCCATTGAGGAGTGTCTGATGTTTGAGGAAGCAGGATGGGGGGGATGGCTGGTGCTGCTGGAGGCCATAGGGATCTAGCAGTTTAGTTGGTACTGAGCTAGGGTCATAGTGGTGGTGTCTGGCCTGTGCTGAAGCCAGTGGGGTGTTTCTGCATTTCGTTGGGCCACATTGAAGCACTTGGTGGTCTGGCCTCTGGAGGTTGCCTGTTTGCCTGGGGCTATGCTGAAGCCTGGTGGGGGCCTGGCACTGGCTGCTGCCTGTTTGCTTAGGCACTGGTAGGGTTGGCATCTATCTGTTTGCCTGGGGTTGTGCTGAAGCATGTGAAGGTCTAGCCACTGGAGGATATGTTTGCCTAAGGCTACACAGGCCAGTTCTTGGAGCTCGAGTCTTCCAGTTCCCCTAGATATGCTAAAGCACATGGGGGAGGGACCTGGGTGTTGGCATTTGCCTGCTCCATCACACTGGGGCTCAGGATCTAACCACTGGTTTGCTGAAGTGGGGCTTCCTGCTGGCTTGCTGGAACACTTCCTGTCCTGGACTGAACTCCTCTTTTACCTGAGATGGTCCTTTCTTACCTACCTTCCAAGTTTCTTGGGCTAAATTATTGTTTCACCCTGTCTTTTTGCTGGTTCTGCTGTTCCAGGATTTGTTTGGGAGCTCTATTTTATGGTTCTTTGGAGGTTAATATGAGAGAGTCACAGTGATTTACTACTTAATCTACCATCTTGGCTCCCAGAAGTCATTCTCAACATTAATTTTTAAAGAAAATTTTGAGTTCGAAATTTTCCCCTTCCCTTCCACCTCTCTCTTCTCTCTAAGACAGTAAACAATTTGATACAGGTCATATGTGTCGAATCATGTAAAATATATTTTCATATTAGTCATGTTATATAAGAAACAGAGCAAAAGGAAAAAAAAACCTACCAAAATAAAGTGAAAATAGTATCCTTCAATCTGCATTCAGACTCCATCAGTTCTCCATTATGAGTCCTTTGGAATTGTCTTAGCTCATTGTATTGCTGAGAAGAGCAAAGTAATTTGTAGTTAATCATCATACTCTTAACTATTCATTGCTGTTAACTATGTACAATGTTCTTCTGATTCTGTTCACTTCATTTTGCATCAGTTCATGCAAGTCTTTCCAGGTTTTTCTGAGAGCATCCTGCTTGTCATTTCTTACCTATTTATTTCTTAATTTTATTTATTTTTAGTTTTTAACATTCACTTTTTACAAGATTTTGAATTCCAAATTCTCTCCTCCTCCTTCCTCTCCCCTCTCCCCAAGATGGTATGCAATCTGACATAGGCTATACATGTACAATCATATTAGATAAATTTCTACATTAGTCATGTTGCAAAGAAGAATCAGAACCAAAGGGAAAAACCGTGAGGAAGAAAAAAAAAGAGAAAATAGTAATGCTTTGATCAGCATTTAGACTCCATAGTTCTTTCTCTGGATGTGGATTGCATTTTCCATCATAAGTCTTTTGGAACTGTCTTAGATCATGGCACTGCTGGGAAGAGCTAAGTCTATCAAAGTTGGTTATTGCACAATGCTGCTGTTACTGTGTATAATGTTCTCCTGGTTCTGCTCACATTACTTTGCATCAGTTCATGTATGTCTCTCCAGGTTTCTCTGAAATCCATCTGATCATCATTTCTTATGGAACAATAGTATTCCATTACATTCCTATACCACAACTCGTCCAGCCATTCCCCAATTGATGCGCATCCCCTCAATTTCTAATTCTTGGCCACCACAAAAAGAGCTGCTACAAATATTTTTGTACATGTAGGTCCTTTCCTCTCTTTTATTATCTCTTTGGGATACAGACCTAGTAGTGGTATTGCTGGGTCAGAGACTATGCACAGTTTGATTGCCCTTTGGGCATAGTTCCGAATTGCTCTTCAGAATAGTTGGATCAGTTCACAACTCCACCAATAGTGTATTGGTGTCCCAATTTTCCCACATTCTCTCCAATATTTGTCTTTTTCTTTTCTGTCACATTAGCCAATTTGAGAGGTGTGAGAGGATACCTCAGAGTTGTTTTAATTTGCATTTCTTTAATCAATAGTGATTTAGAGAACATTTTATAGCTGTCATCATCTTTAACGAAATTATTGCTATTTGTTTTTAGACACACGCGTTCTTTAGGATTAAGTTAGTTTCCAAATAATTTTTTTTATTTTAAATTTAATTTTTTAATTTTTTTTAGTTTTCAACATTCATTTTTATAAGATTTTGAGTTCCTAATTTTTTTCTCCTTCTCTTGCCTCCTTCCTCCCCAAGACAGTATGTAATCTGATATAGACTATACATGCACAGTCATATTAAACATATTTCCACATTCCACATAAAAGAAGAATCAGAACAAAAGGGAAAGACCATGAAAAAGAAAATAGTGTGCTTCAATCTGCATTGAGACTCCATAGTTCTTTCTCTGGATGTGGATAGCATATTCCATCTTGAGTCTTTTTGGAATTGTCTTAGATCACTGTACTGCTGAGAAGAGCTGAGTCTATCAGAATTGGTCATTGCACAGTGTTGCTGTTATTGTGTACAATGTTCTCCTGGCTGTGTTCACTTCACTTTACATCAGTTCATGCAAGTCTTTCCAGATTTTTCTGAAAGTTGCCTGCTTATCATTTCTTATAGAACAATAGTATTCTATTACATTCACATACCACAACTTGCTCAGCTATTCCCTAATTGACGGGCATCCCCTCAATTTCCAATACTTTACCCACATAAAAAGAGTTGCTATAAATATTTGTATACATGTGGGTCTTTTCCCCTTTTTTATGATCTCTTTGGGTATTGTAGTATAGCATAGTATAGTAGTGGTATTGCTGGCTGAAAGGGTATATACAGTTTGGTTGCCCTTTGGGCATAGTTCCAAATTGCTGGTTGGATCAGTTCACAATTTCACCAACAATGCATTAGTGTTCCAATTTTCCCACATCCTCTCCAATATTTACCATTTTCTTTTTTTGTCACATTAGCCAATCTGATAGGTGTGCGGTGGTACCTGAGAGTTGTTTTAATGTGCATTTTTCTAATCAATAGTGATTTAGAGCACCAAGTAATTTTAATCTTTGTTTCAGAGACCCTTTATTGAACCTAATTTTTATCACATTATGACTGGTAAAAGATATATTTAATATTTCTACTTTCCTGCATTTATTTGTGAGATCTTTATACCTTAATAGATTGCCACTTTTTGCAAAGGTGTCACACACAACTGAGAAATATATCCATACGTGTGTTTACATACACATATTCCTGTCCATTTCTTTTATGCTTATTATTTGGTTAGATTTATCTAGGTCTAAGAGGCCTAAATTAAGGTCCCCTAATATCAAGAGTTTTACTGTCTTTCTCCCTATAACTCATTTAACTTTTCCTTAAGAATTTAATTTCTTATGACGTTTGCAGCATTTATATTTAATACTGATTTTAACTCATTGTCTATCGTACCTTTCAGCAAAATGTTTACTTTTGCTGTTGCTTTGTCTGAGACCATAATTGCTACCTGTGAATTTTTTACTTCAGCTGAAATGTAATAGATTTTGGTCCAGCCACTTATTTTAACAGTGTGCATCTTTCTGTTTCAAATATTTCCTATAAATATCATATTGTTGGATTCTGCTTTCTAATCCATTACCCTATTTCATGGGTGAATTCATCCTATTCAGATTCACACTAATGACTATTACTTGTGTATTTCTTTCCATCACATTCTTTTTTTACTTCTTTTTATTTCTTATCTTCTCTGAGTTTGTTTTGTTTGACTAATCCCTCATTTAATATTCCCTCCCTGTTATTCTCTTTCCCCTCTTGTTGAATGAAATGTATTTCTGTACCTGTCTCTGTGTGTTTATTCTTGCCTTCTTTTTGACAAGTTCACATGAGAGTAAGGCTCAAATGATACCTGCTCCTCCTACCCTTTTTTCCTTATCTGTATAGTCTCTTGCTTGAGTACTCCAATTATGTGAGATCATTTCCTTAGTCTTCCTCTGCTTCAATGTATTTCTCCACTCTTCCCTTAACATTTTCCTTTCAAAATCATCAAAATATAAGAGAATCACTCAATTCCTTTGTCTAATTAGATTCCCTCAATGACCCTGGATGATGATAAAGTTCTGAGGGGTTGCATGTATCATCTCCTTATATTAGAATGTAAATAGTTTATCCTCGTTTAGTCACTTACGATTGCTTGCTTATGTTTACCTTTTTATGCTTCTCTTGATGCTTGTGTTTGAATTTTAAACTTCCTATTCAGCTCTGGTGTTTTCATCAGGAATGCTTGTAAGTCCTTGACTTTAATAAGATCCACTTTCACCCCAATAAAATTACTCTCAGCTTTCTGTGTAATTTATTCTTGGTTGTGAGCTTAGAACTTTTACATTGCGAAATGTTATTCCATGCTCTCTGATCCTTCCAAATGGCTGATAAATCTTGTATGATCATATTGCTTCTCTATTAGTTGAATTCTTCCTTTCTGGCTTCTTGTAGTATTTTTGTTTTGACCTGGAAGTTCTCAATGTTGGCTATACTGTTCCTCATGATTTTCATTTTGGGGTTTCTTTCCGAAGGAGACTGATGAATTCTACTTCTTCTTTGCTCTGTAGCTCTAAAAGATTTGAACATTTTTTTATATTTCTTGAAACGTGATGCCTAAGCTCTTTTTCTTTTCTTTCCTTTTTTTTTTTAAGTTATAGCTTTTAGGTAGTCCAATGATTCTTAAGTAATCTCTCTTCAATCTGTTTTTTCAGGCCAGTTATTTTTGCTATGAGATATCTTACACTTCCTTTAAGTTTTTTTTTTTACTTTGTTTTAAAATTTCTTGTTGTTGTATATAGTAATTATATAGTAATTTAGTCAATACTAATTTTGCAGGAATTTATTTTCTCCTTTGGTTAAAGTTTTGTATTTCTCATTCCAAGCTCTTAATTCTCTTTCCCAGTCTTTCTTCTTATTTTGTTTCCCCCTTTTTCTCCTCCAGCCTCTCATTTGGTTTTTAAAATAATGTTTTAGTATGCTTTAAAAAAACAAAACAAAAACAACTCAGGGCAGCTAGGTGGCGCAGTGATTAGAGCACTGGCCCTGCAATCAGGAGGACCTGAGTTCAAATCCAGCCTCAGACACTTGACACACTTAGCTGTGTGACCTTAGGCAAGTCACTTAACCCCAACTGCTCTGCCTTACCCCCTGCCAAAAAAAAAACAAAAACAAAAAACAGAAAAAAAAAGTTTCTCCTCTTTTAGGAATTCTGGTTGGACTTGTGTCTGAGCTGTGCTTTTCTTTGAGGCTTTGCCTGTACATATTTTAAAGTCATGCTTTCCTTTTCAGTTTGTCTTGGGCATCCCTGTCATGATACTAGCTCTCTATGGTGGAATTCTTTTTCTGGTTTCTCATTAGTCCAGCCAACTTTCTTGACTCTGTGTGACTTTATATTAGGGCAGGGCTCTGTACATTTATGGGGGAAATGCCTGGGTGAGTTTTTGTCCTTTTGCCTCTTCCTTGGGATATTGAGTATTATGTTATTCCAGGATCTCAAGGACAGATCAGACAGGGGATCTATAAGCTTTCTGTGTTCCCAAAGTGGTGAGATCTAAGACAAAGTCTGGTCATTATACTCTTAGTCTGAGCTCAGCTAATTTCTGACCCAGATTTGGGTTTGAGCAACACTTCTATGGGCTTGTCCCTGGTTGGAAATTCCAACAGATTGTTACTGGATTCAGTCACTATTAGCCATCTGGGATGCACTGCAAATTCAAAGCAAGGGAGCTTCAGGCTCCTCTTTGGTCTGACATTTCTCCCCTAGTTATTTTACTGCAGGGTTCAGACTAGGCTAGAAGCTAGATCTGAGATCTCAATTTGGTTCTGGGGTCAGAGCCACCCAGCTGCTGTTTGCTTTTGAACTTGTTCCTTTTTCGGCACAGTCTAGAGCAGGGGTGGGGAACCTGCAGCCTTGAGGCCACATGTGGCCTTCTAAATCCTCAAGTGTGGCCCTTTGACTGAATCCAAACTTCACAGAACAAATCCTTTTATTAAGGGGATTTGGATTCAAAGGGCTGCATTTGAGGACCTAGAGGGCCATATATGGCCTTGAGGCAGCAAGTTCCCCACCCCTGGTCTAGGGCCCATAACAGCTTTCTATGCTAGAACACCACCTCTGGGAGGAGGTGCCTTCTTCAGTCTGTCCTGAATTTCTGACCCAACGACTGGGTCATGACTGGGTAATGGCTAAGTAATGACTGATAGAGTTGCAAGCTGGTACCTGTTCCCACACCCTGCATGAAACTGAGTCCCTGCAATCGGTCTGGGACCTCATCTTGCTCTGGTGCACAGCCTCAGTTCTTAAGTCTTGAGGCTCCTCATGGCACATTCCTAGCCAGACACCATTCCCAGGATCCACAGACCTGTCTCCCTAAGCCAACCTAGGCTAGAGAAAAATGATTTACTGTGATTTTTTCCCTTGGATTTTCCAATCAAGACTTGGTCTAATGTGTTTTCCAGATCTTTGTGGAGGTGTGTTGTAGAAGCTAGACCAAGGTGGGGTGGGAACTCACGGCTTCAAGGCCACATGTGTGGCCCTTTGACTGAATCCAAACTACACGGAACAAATCTCCTTATTAATAAAAGGATTTGTTCTGTATAACTTGGACTCAGTCTAAAGGCTGCACCCAAGGACCTAGAAGTCCACATGTGGCCTCAAGGCTGTAGGTTCTCCACCCCTGAGCTATACTATACTTCTTCCTGCTACTCCACTATTTTGGTTCTGCCCTAACCTTAACCCTATCCCACACACATTCTTTTCAAATCCATTGTCTCTTTGTACTATTTCCACTAATGCCTTGACAAATCCAGATTATTGCCAACATATATATCCTCTATCCCTATATGAATGATGCCTAAGGAAGTAACACAACCATACTGACTACAACCACCACAAATTTATATTACCTAATCTTAACTGGAACCTCATTACAGTAAGGAAATCATTTTATCCTCCCCTCAATGGGCTATTACATTGCTCAGAGCAACTGTTCAAAACTTTCTCTTCTCTCCACAAGTTCCCCAAACTACTCTCTATTGTCCTCTGTCTCAGTGGAAGGCCTTACCTCCTTTCCTTAACTGAGGAAATAGAAGCTATTTATGAGCTATCATTTCTCCTCTACTCAATTATTACTTCCATTCTCTCTTCCTTTATTCTAGTCTCTCATGAAAAGGTGGCCAAATGCTCTAGATTGATCCCATGCCCTCCAGCAATCATTTCCTCTGACTCTAATCCTCAATTTCTCCCTAGTTAATGGCTCCTCCTCTGCTGCCCATATCCCCAGGTTTCTCTCACCCGAAAAAACCCCAACACATACAGACACACAACTTTCTCTTGACTTTACCATTCCTTCAAGCTATAAACTTATATCTCTTCTTGCTATCACAAACTCCTAGGAAAAAAATATCTGCAATTATTATTTATAATTCCTCTCCCTTTATTCACCTGCAAACTGGCTGTAGACCTAATCATTCTCTGAAACTGTTCTCTTCATAGTTGCTAATGATCTTTTAACTGACAAATTAAGTAGCCTTTTCCCATCTTCAACATTCTTGACCTCTTTGCAGCATTTGACACTACAGAACATCTCTTCCTCCTGGATACTCTTTCCTCTGTGGGCTTTTGTGGCTGTTTTCTCTTGGTTCTCTTTCAACTTGTCTATCCACTCTTCCTCTGTCTCCTTTGCTAGATCATGATCCATATACCTCTCTTACCATGAGTGTAACCCAGGACTCTTCCCTCCCTACACCTTTTCCAGTGGTTATATTAGCAGCTTCCACGGGTTTAATTATTATTCCTATGTAGATGTTTGTTGTTGTCCAGTGGTATCCAACTCTTCATGACCACATATGGGGTTTTCTTGGCAAAGATTCTGGAGCAATTTGTCATTTCTTTCTCCAGTAGATTAAGTGACTTGCCCTGGGTTACACAGCTAATAGATGTCTACGGCCAGATATGAATTCAGATTTTCCTGACTGGAGGCTGAGCAATCTATCCACTGAGCCATGTAGCAGCTATGTGTGTGTAGATGACTCTGAATCATATATTCGGTTTTCCTCCAAGCTCCAGTCCCTCCCATCCCTTATCATCTTCCTAACTCGACATTTCCAACTAGATGCTTCATAGGCATTTCAAATGAAACATGTCCAAAACAAAACACATTATTTTTTCCTCCAAAACCTGCTCTTCTTCCTAACAACCTATTTCTGTCAAGGATTCCACTATGCTTCCATGAGGTTTGTAACCTCATAGTTGTCCTTCAGTGCACATATCCAATCAGAAGCAGTCTTGCCAGTTCTCACTCTGCAACATCTCTCACATTTGTCCCTATATCTCTACTTAAATGGCAACCACCCTAGTTCAGTCCCTTATCACTTCTTGCCTGGATGCAGTCTATTCAGTCTCCTGACTTCAAGTCTCTCCTCTTTCTGTTCCACAATATGTCACTGTGTCACTCTCATGCTCAAAAAGCTCCAGTGGCTCCTTATTCCAGCTAGGATAAAACAGAATATCCTCTGGCATTTAAAGCTCTTCACAGTCCAACTCCAACCATATAGCACAGTGCTTAATAAATGTTTGCTGATTAACTGATTCTGTAATGCCATATAGGAAAAAGAAAACCAGAGTTTTTTGAAGTTATAGATGACACAGTACTATGGACATTTTCAAAGAAACAGCTTTTCAAAACTGATGCTTAACCTCAATTACTTTCTTTATGGGGGTGGGTGACTATGGGTATGGAACACTGCATATAATATCAGATTTTTTCAATGTGTTGGTTGATTTTTCTGGACATGTTATTGGTATCTTCTTTTTTATCCTTTGTTAGAAAGAATGGATGGGGGTGGGAAAACATAAAAACAAAAAAAGCAAGAATTTTTTTAAAGTCTAAAATTATATATTTATGTAAAAATTTGTGTACTATGCACTTTAAGCACAGCTTTTCAGTTTGTGATTGCTTCACCAATAAGGGAAACAATGTGACGAAAAATGAAAAACTAATGCTAAAAGCTTTAGGAGATAAAATCTTAAATACTTCAAAGAAAAATTATCTGTAGGCAAGTCAGAGACCATGATAGCAAAATGGAAGAAGACCAGGGCTAGTATTCTGGCTTACTGGGCAACCTAGGGCAAGTTACCTAATTTACCTAAGCCTCAGTATATTCAACCTTTCAAATGACAATAAAAATATCTTTTTTGTCTATTTTATGGGGCTGTCGAGAGGATCAAATGAACTAATGCCATCTGATTCAATCTATTCGAAAGCATTTGTAAAGGGTCTACTGTTGTCAGGCATAGTATGGGAGGGAGAGAAACAAAGACAAAAACAGAACAATTCCTGACCTAGAGAAACTTACATGGTGTATACAGGGAGGCAACATGTACATAGGTAAGTAAATATAGACTATATACACAGTAAATATGAACGAATTTCGGGGGATGGAGAGGTGGTAGAAATACTAACAAGTGGAGGATCAGTAAAGGCCTTTTGTAGAAGGGAGCATTAGCACAGGCTTAAAGGGAGATAAAGATTACAGGAAGCAGAGGTGAGAAAGAAGTGGATTCCAGGAGACTTACGGCCTCTCCAAAGGCATGGAGATCAGAGATGGAATAGGCAGCACTAGGAATGGCAAATGGGCTCATTTGGTTGGAGAGTAGAGTGCATGAAGCGTAGTAAAGTGAAATCGGCTCAGAGAAAAGCTGGAGCCAGATCACTAAAGGCTTCCAATGCCAGATAGGAGTTTGTATTTTATCCTCCAGTCAACTGGAGAGTCACTGAAGATTCTTGAGAGTCGCAGGGTCAGACTCATGCTTTAGGAATATTAATTTGGAAATTAAGGATGCAGAACATGAACAAAGGCATAAATGAAATGAATAAAAAAAATCTGAGTACTTACCATGTTCCAAGCACTAGGGGAACAAATACCAAAGTGAAGGCAGTCCCTACAACTTCAAGGAGCTTACATTCTAATTGGAGAACGGGGGTCAGAGATATTTTGCATAGGAACATTACGGGGATAACGAATAGAGTTATAAGTAGATTAACAAAGCTTTATGAAGCGACGGCAACATTGATTTATGGTTCAAAAGCTGGACAGCAGAGTCTGAGGGAAAGGTGGCTAGGAAGGAGTTGGCCAGAGGATAAAATAAAGCATGGCCAGAAGTAGTTTGATATAATCGGCCACATGTGAGGTACTTGGGACAGTGGGAGTTCTACTGCTAAAAGGGTCAAGTATTCCCTGTCATGGGAGTAGATCAATTGGGTCTCAAGGTGGTTGGATAGATCGGGAAAGGGAGAAAACTTGAGGCTGGCAGACTAGTTAGGAGACCCTTTTAATATCCAGGGAAGAGGCAATGAGAGCTAAACACAAAACACTCACGAGCACGCACTGACAGAATTCAGTAACTCAACTTCTAAGTATTATTATGCTCTTCTGAGAGATGGAGACACTGAAGGCTCAGTTGGGATTCCATGATGTAAATCTGTAAAGGACCCAGTGAGCATAGTTGTATGCTTGCATTATTGGGCAGCCCCAGGGTACAGCCATCTAACTATTGGGGAGTGGCTTTTGGGCTAATATATTTCCATTTAGTTGTTTATTTATCTTGGAGATAATTGATACAAAGATTTTCCCCAAGTTGGTTGCTTCCTATTTTATCCTAGTTACATTAATTTTGTCCATGAAAAAACTTTTCCATTTAACATAACTGAAATGATCTAATTTTGTACTCAGGCAACCAGGAAGAGAAATCAGGAGCAGAGACTTTAATTCCCTAAGACAATCAGTACCTTTTAAGGAAAAACTAACCTAAATTGAATGAAGTGTTTTAAAATTTTGCTTCCACCACCACATGTGCGTTTATGGTCTTCATCGAAGGTTGCCTCAAACGCTAGTACTCTCTCCTGTTACACTTGCCACTCTCTGAGGTATACCATTTCATTTGTGAGGATTACATATTTTTTTAATATATATATAACATGTGTGTATATACACACATACATATATTTTTTTTCTTGTCCTTATAAAGCTCAGAAGTTAAATGAGAAGACAGCACACAAGACAATTAATATTTGTTCTTTTAATCATTTTTTAATCATCCTGACAAGTACCACCAGTGCCTTCAAAGCCCTTTTCTGGGGCCTACTTCACTGCCATCTCAATTCACGCTCTACCTGCTGCCCCCAGGTGCCCTGATACACCTAGGACGACTTCACTCTAAAGGCAGCTCTCGACTGGTGAGGAGTTCCAGTTGTACCACTCAATCCCCTCAGAGCTCAACTTACTCACTGGACAGCTCCTCATCCCCATGTGAGGCCTTGCCCAAGGTTTCTTTCTCTTCCCTGATCCCCTTAATGTTGTGATTTTCCCATCAGAATGTGAGTGCCTTAGAAGCAGGGACTGGCTTTTTCCCCCTTGTATTTATATAACCAGAACTTAGCAAGTTGACTGGCACAAAATAAGCTTAATTATCTATCTGCTATTAGATTACAAAGACAAATAAGACGCAGTTTGTGCCGTCTGTGAACTTGAGTTCATTAAGCAAGCTAAGAGAGGCAGCATGGTGTAAAAAAGGGGGGGGGGAGTTTGAACAAAAGACTAGCATTTACTACCTGTGTGACCTTAAATGAATCACTTCAGTTCTCTGGGTGTCATTTTTCTTACCCATCAAATCAGGATAAAACGTGTTTGCCTATTCCACAGAATTTTTGTAAGCATCTCATGAGATAGGGGACCGTTAGGTGGCTCAGTGGAGACGGGAAGACTCAAGCAAATTCAAGCGTGGCCTCGGAAACTCGCTAGCTGTGTGACCCTGGGCAAGTCACCTAACCTCTGTTTGCCTTAATCCCAGTATCTTTGCCAAGAAAAGCCCATGAACAGCATGGTCCCGGAGTCACAGGGGACATCGCCGAATGACCGAACAAGAGAACAATGAGATACCATAAGCAAAGGGGTTTCTGTAAGTTCCCAAGTGCTTACAAAGGAATAAACGATGATCGAGGGGCTCCCTGGGGTTCAATTTCAAGATAATAAGGATAAAAATAGCAAATAACGGAAATTTGTATTTCCACGGCCCCTTCCAGCTGTAACATTCTTAGATTCTAACGGATCAAGGTCCTTCAAGGCAGGAGGGGCTGCCTTTGCCTCTTTCTGTATCCTCGGCGCTTAGCAGAGTGCCTGGCACATAGTAGGGGCTTAATAAATGTTTATCATTGAGATACATACCCATAAAGACAACACGCGGCAGATTAGCACAGGTCGGTGAGATCGCATTACCAGCAAAGACATCCACTTTCTCATTCTCCGGTGTCAGCTGCACCTGAGAATCTCTGAAGCACCGTTAGTGTCCCCGCGTCAATTCTGCGCATTTGCTCCTCCGTAAAATTCTCCCACAAAGTAGTGAAAGCGGAACATCCATTATAAAGAAGAAAGTGCGAAATAAATGTGGGCTGACAGCCTTTCTAGTGAGCCCAAGCAGGGAAGAGGCCCACGCCCCCAAGCGCTTTGCCTTTCCAAAAATAAACAGCTACGTAACGAGCTAGCCCTCAGCGCCCAAGTTCAACCTTCGTGGGTTTTTTTTTTTCAAATCTCCCTCAAACCACGTGGTTTAGTCGGGCTCATCTTCGCGGTCCCCTCCCCTCGCGGTTTGAGGACGCTTGCCTTTGGCGCCGAACCTTTCCCCTCTCGCGGTCGCTACCACTGGCTTCCGCCCTAGAGGGGGAAACGGACCAGACCAAGCATGCCTGGGAATAAAGTCGAAAGCAAATTCTCGAAGGAATGGAGACTGTGCCCAAAAACACAAATATGATATTATCACGCATAATCTGGCGGGAGCTAGTCATGGGTGGGAAAAGGTGGCGAAGTCTCTCGAAGCAGTCGCTCCTCCCTGTTCGGGAGGCGAGGATGGTTTGATCCAGACGGGGACACCGCCTCCTCAGAGGCCGCCATTTTGTTTGGCTGGGGAAAGGATCAGGGTCGTGGGGGAGGGGTCGAAGACTCAGCTCACCTGACTGGCAGAGGAGCAGCTGCGGGTCCCGGGAGGGTCTTTCTCCCGGCCCGGGAGCGAGGAATCATGTATATAAAACAGGTGAGTCCGGTGCCGCGCCGTCTCAGAGGATTTAAGACCGCCTCCGTTTCCCGCCTCCCCCACCCCCCAGTGCTTCGGGGCCCGCTCCCATCTACCGTGCGGCCGCGGTGGGAGAAGGGAGGCGTCGTTCCCCTCCGTGTCCTGTAGTTTCTGCACTGGAGAGCCTCAGGCTTCCGGGAATACCTTCCCCAGGGTCCTAGGCCGCCCGAGGGGTCCCGGCGGGGGTGGGGAAGATGCTATCGGGGAGCGGCATTCAGGCTCCCGGGCGGGGGCGGGTGGGGGAACTGGGGGGGGGGAGATGGGGCCGCGTGGGGGCGGGGGAGGGAGGAGAGGGACGGGGGCGTGGGGTGGAGAGGGCTGTTCTTTCCTGGGCAGACCTGCCCCTGGGGGGCCGCAGACGAGTGTGCAAGGGGGTGTCACCCCACCAGGCCGCACTTGACTTTGCCCTTTCCTAACCATAATAATAACAGCCCCGGAGATGTGCAGCTTCCTCCCCATCCTCTCCCTGGACCTGATGCGCGCCTCCTCCCTCCCTTTTTTTGGCTCTAAATGTAGTAGGAGTCTAATTAATGTTTTCCGAATTGCGCTCCGGGCCCGCCCCGTGGGTATTATGGCTGTTCAGCTGGTGGGCCCGTTGGAGAGCTAGAATCCTTCATAATAATTTACACAAGTTTCCCCTCCCCCCTTTTTTCCGAACACTTTCTTTGGCTGTTTATTAGGCCTGTGATTCTCTTCCTCCTGGCTTTTCTGGCCTTCTTCAAGTCCCAGCAGAAATCCCATATGAAGCCTTCTCCAGTCTCCCTAAATTCTGGTGCCTTAACCTCTGTTGATTGTGTCCAGCTTATTATGTATATACCTGGCAGTTTCCATGTTGTCTTATACACACGAGGTAGTTTTCATGTCTTACACGCACACACACGATTGTTTTCATGTCTGTTAATGCACACACACGTACACACACAGAGCTTGTCACATAGTAGGTGCTTAAGTAAATCTTTTATTCTGGACAGCTAAAACACTCTGACCTCTACCTCCTCATTCCTATTCCCCAGTGGACTCCAGGCAAATCAGGTTATGGGTTTGGGAAGAGAGGTAATGAAATGTGGAATTTCTGTGTAAAGTTTTCCTTTTTAAAAACTTTGTTTTTTAGATATTTTACTATTTCTGTTATGTACATATATTATTATTTAACTTTTTTTAATGAATGAAAATCCTTTCACCTCCTCTCTTGAAAAAGAAAGAAAAATAAGACTTTTGTGTAACAGAGATGCAAAGTCAGGCAAAAAAAAATTCCCAAAATGACTGTCCAGAAAATGTTTCAGTCTTTATTCTGAGTCCATTGTCTTTCCATTGGGAGATGGATAGCACCTTTTGTTATGAATATTCTAGAATCGTGTTTGGTCCTTGCATTGATCAGAATTCTTAAGTCTTTCAAAGTTATTTGTCTTTACAATGTTACTGTATGTTTTTTTCTAGTTCTGCTGACTTCACTCTTCATCAGTTCATACTAGTCTTTACAGCTTACTCTGAAAATGTCTTTAATCACTTCTTATAGCACAATTGTAGATGTTCCAGAGCCTTGTCCTGGGCTTCCTCTTCTCTCTATATGTACTTCACTGGTTGATCTCATCAGCTTCTATGGATTTAATTATCATCTCTATATCGATGAGTCTCAGATCTACCTATCCCGCCCTTCTCTGCTGAAATCTGGAACTGGTTGTCCAGTAGGTATCTTAAACTCAGTGTGTCCAAAACTTAACTCATTCTGTTTCCCCCTAAACCACACATACTTCCATATTACTATCTAGGGCACCACCACCATCCTCTTAGCTCCCCAGGTTCACAACCTAGGTGTCATCTTCCATTTGTCACTATCTTTCACTTCCTATAACCGTTCTGTTGCCAAAGCAGTTTCACCTTTGCAACATATCTTTAATATATCCCCTCCTCTCCTCATACTGCCACTACCCTGGTGCAAGTTCTTGTTACCTCATACTTGGGCAATTGCAATAGCTTGCTGGTGGGTTTATTGTCAAGGCCTATCAATTTCACCTTTGCAATATCTCAAATATGTCCCCCTCTTTTCTCTGATACTACCACCCTATTATAGGCAATAGCCTTGAGCTTGGGCTATTGCAGTAGCCTGTTGGGGGTCTGCCAGCCTCAAGTCTCTCCCAGTCTCAATCTCTCTTCCACTTGGCAGCCAGTGATTTTCCTAAAACAAAGTTCCTACCATTCCCTCTAATCAGTAAACTTCAGTGGCTCCCTATCACCTCCAAGATCAAATACAAAATCCTCTGGTGTTAAGAGCCCTTAATAACCTAGCAAGCACATTGGATACACCAACTTCCCCTTTTCAGTCTTCTTATACTGTGAACTATTTGATCCAGTGACATGGGTCCCACAGACAAGACACTCCATCTCTCTGCTCTAGGCAATTTTTTTTTCTGGCTGTCCCCCATTCTTGGAATGCATTCCCTTCCCATCTCTCCCTGTTAGCTTCCTTCAGGTCCTGACCATCTTCTATAGGAAACCTTTCTCGACCTCTCTTAATGCCAGTGCTTTCTTTTTAATTATTTCCTATTTATCCTGCAAGTAGCTTGTTTGTACATTGTTTACCTGTCATTTCCCCCTTTAGATTGTGAGCTCCAGGGCAGGGACTGTCTTTTGTCCCCTGACTTAGCACAGTGCTTGGCACTGTAGTAGGTATTTAATCTTTATTGACTAATTGTTTTATGCCTTCCTTAAAGATCTTTGGGGGTGGGATTTCTTAATTTCAAAGTTTTGTTAGATTTTTAAAGCTAAGTTGTTTTAATTTTATAGTCTGGTGAACTAAGGTGGGAAAGTAAGCACTACTATTTTTCAGCTAGTGTGGCAGCATCTGGGAATCCAGATGTGGAAATGCAGAATTGTTTTTGATTCTAATGCAAGAGGTGCTGCCTTGGTTGTAATGAGACTATCACAATCTATTCTGTATATTTTTCTTTGAATGGCAATTTTACTGTCTTGCCCTAGCCTGGAGAGTACAAAATAAGCTTAAAATTATCTTGAAAAAGTTTTTAAAAAGGTGTTTTCTGAATGCTATTCTAATAGACAAAATACTTTGAAACATATTAAAATTTTAAAATTTCTTATTAAAAATTAGTAATTAGAAAATTACAGTAGTATTAGAAATTCACTATGGTGAATTTCTGTAATGGGCCTTAAACTATACAGTTTGTCCATTACCTCTAGAGAGTCTGTATTCTACTAAATGTGGTCCCATATTCCACTAAAGTACTGCACTGAAGCTTCATTATAGCATGGAGCTGATCCTGAGTTCTCAGAAACCGGTGTTGTGCTAGTGAAAGTTCTGACAGATTTTGCAAAACTGATAAAATTTTTTGAATACAGCTCTACCGTGCACCATAGTCCAGCAAAGTTTGGAGAGACTCATCACCTTCAGGGCACCATATTATTTATTAACTTGATGACAATTTACTTAGTAACAAAGAGGTGACACCTTTATCTATGGATCAAATCTACATGAGGATCATAGGTGCTGAGGAATTAAAGTATGGCCAATGTAGTATTGACTGTACTTCAATACAAAAATGAGGACAAAAAATATAATTCAGTGAAAATAAGCACCAGATTGTCTTGTAAAATATGCAATACTTAAAATATGTTGGTAGTTCTTGGTACTTTGTGGAGGATGAAGGGTAGTAATAAATAAAAGAAAATTTGTATCCTAAGAGACTTTTTTTTTATTCTCTAAACACTAACTTAACTGGTCCCTCAGGTATCAACTAGTTACTGTCAGTGGCCACTAAGATGTTATTTAGAAAGAGTTGAGGAAAGTGAACCTAAAAAATTTAATAAATACTTTTAAACCGGTACTTTCTAATACAGATATTTTAACATTAAAAATTCTTTTCTGCCCAACCTCACCACCCCCAACCAAAGCAAAGACATTTAGTAAAATAGCATAAGATAAGCAACAATAGAATGTTTTCTTCATAAGCCCTGTGAACTCTCCTCAAAATACCACATGTAAGAAGAATGGATATGATGAGAGAGTATGCATAGAAGTGCACCCATATTTTAGCTTTTATTTGGTTGAACACTAGGAAACAAGGAGAACATGTTAAAATCTTGAAAATGGCAATATTTCTTAAAATTCAAATGGATGTTTGTTATGTTTTAAATATGACATTTTTTCATCAGGTTATTATCCAGGGTTTTCGAAGTTATAGAGATCAGACAATTGTAGATCCATTCAGTTCAAAACACAATGTCATAGGTAAGTGCCTGTGTGAACAAAGCTTGTGTATGTTTTTTCATCTACAATTAAAAGTTCTTTTTTACCTTGTATTTATATGAAAAATTAAAAAGGAAGTACAAAAATTTGATAAAAATCTCAAAAATGACAGTATAGAAGTTAGTTTTTTTGAGGGGGGAACGCAGGGCAATTGGGGCTAAGTGACTTGCCCAAGGTCACACAGCTAGTAAGTGTGTCAAGTGTCTGAAGCTAGATTTGAACTCAGGTCCTCTTGACTCCAGGGCTGGTGCTCTATTCACTGTGCCATCTAGCTGCCCTTGAAGTTACTTTTTAAAAAAACTGAACCTCAACCAGAATTTCTTAGGACACTGAAAGTCTATCACTTGAGGCTGGAAGACCAATTGAATTCATTTGGGGCAAAAGAGTATATTCCTATTTACTGAGTCCATTCAAAATGCTTCTGATTTCTTAACCCGTTTTAAGTATGACTACCCATTTTGTACACTTGAAACACTTTGGATGAAGAACTTTATAATCTCAAATTAATCATATGCCATTTAGCCAACTTTGAGTAAGCCTTTGATCCATTTAAAATAACCTTTCACTGAAATTTGTGTTAAGATTAAGCATGACCTTGGTCAATTTATTATATTCTAAATTTGGTATAACTTAGTCACTGTGACTTTATTAAATCAGTCATTCAACATACATAAATTAGATTACCTTCACTTTTTTTCTTTTTGTGTACAGTTTTTAATGTTAATAGGCATTTCCACTTGCACGATACAGCCGAAAAAAATGACTCATTCTGTTTCTGAATTTTTAAGAGACAAATTTAACTCTGTATTTTATTGGACACCAAAATAGCACATATTGTTCTTATTACAAAAGGACATTTAAATAGATGATGATTAAATAGAAAATGCAGAATTTTAACAAAAAGACACCCATAAAATATATTTTTTAATTTTTCCATATGAACTCACCTCCCCCAATAAAACATACGTTATGCGTATACATGTGCTCGAGTGTGCATGTGCACACACACCCCAATGAAGAACTGCTTACAGTCTTAGAAACAAGAAGAAAACAATTTAATAAGTTTTAAACTATTTTTTAATGAGTCAAGTAGTTTGTATGCATTTATTACCTTGTTTTTATTTTGCACATAGGTGTTTTTAGAAATGGGAAATCTAGCCAATAACAACTAGCATATACTTTATAATATAGTCATACATTCTTTATATTTGTAACTTCCATGTTATATGTGATTGTAATGATTGAATCGTGGTTGTTTTAATAGTATAATTTGACAAGTGTCCTCTTAAATATAAAAATACTATGAGTATTCATTTACTTTGCTAAATTACATTTGGATGTCCCACAAAATATCAATCTTTTACCAACTAATGAGATACCTTGTTGCTACTTGAATCAAAATAATCAGCCTCACATAAACTTTTTATGCAATAATGCTCGTAGGTGAAGTTTTTAAAATGCTATCCAGTTGTAAATATTAAGTGCATTGTAATTTAGGCTATTCGTAGTCATCATCTAATTTATTTTAAAAGAATTTATTCTTTAGGGTTCACACTGATTTAAAGCTATAGATACCTACTTTTGTTTTATCTTGTGATAATTTGGCCAGAATTTTGAAGTACTATATGTTTGTTTATAGCTTTATATCATTGTATTTTAACTGAGAGATACATGTTTGGACTTAGTTAAATCAATGTTGATTGGTTATCAAAAGGTAGGATTATCAGTAATGTCTTGTAGGTAGTTTTACCTTTTGTGGTTATGCTCAGCCTTTTAATTAGTACTCTGAATTAAAATTTAGATCATTTATAGCTTCATAGGTATTTTGAGAAATTAGGTAGAATATATGTATTAGGGATCTAAAATTTTATGAACCAGTTTATTAATACCAGCTGATAATTTTTTAAATTTTTGCTTAGATTAAGCTAAGAGCAAAGACCAACACTGAAGCAAATCTATTTTTTAAATTCAGATTGAAGGTCATGAAATGTTATTTGCTCATGGCAAATAGCTGACATAGGCAAATCTTTTTGTCTTACTTGTTGATTTCATTTTATTTACATATCGTTGTGCACTTTTGACTATTAAATTTATTTTGAATAGATTAAAAATTTATGTGAAAGTCTTTAAATATTTTTAGTATAGAGTTATATTTGCTTTGGACTTATTCATATGTTTAAAATTTGTACTTTTTAAAATTACAGTGGGCAGAAATGGATCCGGGAAAAGTAATTTTTTTTATGGTAGGTATTAATCTTTTTTTTTGTATAGATGTGTCTTTCAGTCAGTGTAATGCACTTAATTTACTGATCTTCTTAGGCTGTGTTTATAAGATGGCTAAAAATGCTTTCAGTAATTGAGTAAATAGTACCTTCATTTGGGATTTTCTTGTTAGGTTCTTATCCTGGGGTCTATGAATTTATTTTTTAGATATTTCATTATAATTGGTTTCTTTCGTAATCTTATTTATTTTATTCATTTAAAAATATTATTCTGAGAAGGGGCCGGTAGGTTTTGCCAGACTGCCAAAGGGGTCCATGATACAAAAAAAGACTAGCAACATCTTGCGTTAGATTTATCAACAGGACCCCTTTTGGATTAAATGTCTTAGGTTGTACTGGGGAGAGTTCTGATCTTACAGTTAAAATATCTGAGTTCAAATCCTACCTCCCTACCTGCTGAATGCTTGACCATGGGAGCCCCTCTGAGCCTGTTTTCTCAGCTATAAAAATGGAGATAACACCTATTGTACTCTTCTTGCCAATTTGTAAAGCTCAAATGAACTAATATGTGTAAAATATTTTGCAGATTTTAAAATGCTTTATCAAACCAGTTATTTCATTTATCAGTTATTTCTAGAAAATATGTTAAAATACTTTGGGCAAAACAGCATATTCTTTTGAAAATAGTGAATGTGGCTTTAAAGTTCTCCTTTTAAAGAAATTGAATTACATAATACACTGTCATATTTTAACAAATCCTCCAAAAATGTAGGTTATTTCGATAAATTCAGCCTCAACTTTGTTAGGAGGTGGATTGGGAAGAGGGAAAAATTCTGCGATCTCATTCTTTTTTTTTTTTTTT
>CM053624.1:78932604-78998238 GCA_028646595.1 Phalanger gymnotis | reverse complement strand
TCAAGCAATTCAACATGGGCCACATGCATATCATTATGTATAACCCTTCCACAATACTCATGTTGTGAAAGACTAACTATATTTTGCTTCTTCCTAACCTATCCCCCTTTATTAAATTTTCTCCCTTGACCCTGTCTCTTTTCGACTGTGATCTCATTCTTAAAGAATATTAATGACAGTTTTTGAAAAGGATGTGGCAGTGATGCTTTCTCAGATCCATGCCTCTCACAGGATAACTAGGGCTTTACTAGCCTCATAAACTTGAAATGGGTGACTTGCTGCCTGGACTAAATATTTTGTCATTTGTCATCACTGTGATACTTTTCCCAGGGGCCACGGTAAAGCCCAAGAGCCCCATCTTCCCCTTTTGCTGAAGTTTGATGTCAGGGAAACTTGGAATGGGTTCCTATAACTAATAGTATTTCCTTCTACTGTAATGAAGTATCTGATTACAGAGTGTGTTTATATTTTACTAATCTACTCCATACCCAATTTCATTATGTTAAAAGGAACTATGATCCAAGACAACTTATTAATGAAATATCTTTGAGTTTTAATTCAATGTATCTTAAATGTGAGGTTGAAAGCTACCTGGCACAACTTGATCAAGAAATAGTTCTTTATCCTTTTGATAACCTATTTCTATATTGTAGTATTTAATTTATTTTTAAATTTTAAATTGATCCTTTCAGTAAACATTTTTCCTTCCTCTATAAGCGTTTTTCTCACCTGTTTCTTTATAATTAGTGGGTCTGATAATAAAGGGCATTTTTTAATATGCATATGCAGACATGTGATTTATGTGTTATTTTCAGTCCCTACCTCTTGAGAAGCTGTGCTCTAGTAAATAATGAGAGGCAGCACGGGACATTGGAAAGAGCTTTGATCTGGAGTCGGAAGACCTACTTCAAATTCTAACTCTGCCATTTACTGCTTCTGTGATGTGGGGCAAGTCTCCTTACCCCTCCCTTGGTCTCTGTTTCTATAAAAGTGAGAGGACTGAATTAGATGACTTTTAAGATCCCTTCTAATTCTAAATCTGTGATTCCTCAAGCAATTATTTTTCAAAAAATAAAGCAAGACATACGATTCCCTCTTTTTAAAAAATTACTGTGCTAATGGTTGTGTTTATGTGCTTATTATAGCTATTCAGTTTGTACTCAGTGATGAATTTAGTCATCTTCGTCCAGAACAGAGATTGGCTTTGTTACATGTAAGTAAGACTATTTAATTTTTTAAATATATTCAGTATGTTTTAAATAATCACCTGTTCCCGGTACATAAAAATCTTTAGTAAGGTTATATAGTTCTTTCAGTTAATATTGCTATATTATATTACTGTGCAGTTTAGTCCATTTTATGGAAGTAGCAGGACTCATTGAATATAATGTTTGAAAAAAATTTGGGTCTAGCTCCTAAATGCTTGTTATAAGAGAAATGTTTACATTGAGAAATATTTACATTAAGGAGGAGGCCCAATAAGGTACTAAAAAAAGCAGGTTTCTGCAGGAAGAGAAGGAAGAGTTTGGAATTGGGGAGCAGGGTAGCTGAGAATCAGAACCAGAACCCGAAGTTGTGTGAGGAGCTCAGGAGCACCTACTGGAAACTAGGCAACACATTGCTAGTCTTAGTTGTGTTTCCAGCACAGAAAGTCCTGCAAGTTGTAGTTGGATTTTTTTAGCCACATTTTTACTCAGTTCCATAAGTACTTATTTTCCAATATGAAGGCCAAGAGGACATATATAATCTTTGTAGTACTAAAAATTGTTGGAATTACATGCCATATTTAGATAATTATACAATATAACAAAATTCAGTAAGTTTTTAAAGTGCCTACTATATACTAGGTCCTTTGCTAAGCCCTGGTTTCTAAATTAGGATATCAAAAAGTTCCATTGTTTCTATACCTTTTCCCCTAAATAATAATGCCCCTTACTGTTAGGAAGTTGTTTTTGTCTAATCATTACATTTACTTCTTCAGTTTAAGCTCATTTAATATTTTACTCATTCTTTTTCCTTTTCAAGACTGGGCTTTCCTATTTTGTCCAGGCTGCAAGGGTAGGGGCTACTCTCAGACCTTGTCCTGTTCCAGTTAGCCCAAAAGCTTTGACATGCTTCATATCCAGCCTTGATTCTGGTTCATTTCTCCTTCGGCAACCTGGTGCCCCTCATTTATTTGAGAGCTGTATGTATTATTCTAAGCTAAAGTCCTATTACCACGCTTATAAGAATATAGAGTAATTTGATGAAATTTCATTTTCACAGTCCGTTGGTTATTCAGTACCCTTTACGAAAAGTATATGTTGGGAAATAACAAAAATGTTATAAGAAAACATTACATTTATTGTTTTCCTTCGTTTTAGGAAGGCACTGGACCTCGAGTCATATCTGCTTTTGTTGAGATCATTTTTGATAATTCAGACAACAGATTACCAGTGAGTTGCTTATTAAATTTTTTCAGTTATTATACCAAAGATTTCATAAACTTTTAAATTGTCTAAAAGTTTAGTCACCTTTTTTTTTTTTTTAAAAAACAACACTGCTTCCTTTCATCTTTCAATTTTGTCTTTCCAAAGTACCTTCTAGGGAAAAATTAAGTGTTAAAGTTCAAGTGATTTATATTATGTGAAGAAATATGTTAAGAAATAGGACCAAGTAGGATAAGTCAATAGTTAATAAATATTTACTAAGTGCCTATGTACCAAGCACTGTGCTAAGTGCTGAAGATACAAATATGAAAAAAGAAAGACAATTTCTACCCTCAAGGAATTTACAGCCTAATGGAGGGGAAGACAGTGCACAGAAGGAAATTGAAAAGGGTAAAGTCAGAGGTGGTGAAAGAAGGTGGTCCCAACAAGCATGTAATGGAAATGTCAGTTATAGAAGTCCCAAAGTAGTACAGTCAGGTGAGAAATGAGATGTTTGAGAGAGCCTGTATATGTTCACTTACATACATCAAACTTAAAGTAAATATAGCAAGTCCACTCGGGTACTTTGCAATGAGCTAAATTTAAATGGTTACATGTTTGTTTTTGTTTTTATTAGATTGATAAAGAGGAAGTTTCACTTCGTAGAGTCATTGGTGCCAAAAAAGATCAGTATTTTTTAGATAAGAAAATGGTAACGTAAGTAGTTTCCTTTTTCTTCTTTAGCCAGTAACAACAATGATAAAGAAAAATGTTTTTTTTTCCATACTTGTTAGTATGCCTACATAATTTTTCCTTAATTTATTTGACTATTTCCTAAAGATGCAAAAAGTTTTTAAATGTCCTTAAAATATAATGAAAAAATTTAGTCTTTGATGAGTAATCAACTGTTTGTTTTCCTTTAAGTTACTTAGCAACTGGGCAAGTCAGTAGTTTAGACTTAGAGGTGAAAATTTTATGATTATTCATGCAAAAATATATCTACTTAATGTTTATTGACAGGAAGAATGATGTGATGAATCTACTTGAGAGTGCTGGATTTTCTCGAAGTAATCCTTATTACATTGTCAAACAAGGAAAGGTAAAGAGTAGTTGCATATTCACACTTGAATAAATTTAGTTATTGAGACTAATTTTTTCTTAAAACCAAATAAATTTTATTGATAACTCTTGTTTTTACATCACCATCCCTTCTGGGTATCCCCTTTACTTCCCCATTGAAGTCTTCTTTTATAACAAAGAAAGTTAAGCAAAACCAACCAACACTAAGTTGTCATTCCATAATCCCCATCTCCTGCCCTTTCTACTAAAAAGAGGGAGGTGCTTCTTTTATTCTCCTGTGCCAAGATCTGTCATAGTTCCTGAAGGTCTAGCTTCGTTTTAGTATTCTTTTTGTTTTCATTATCATTTCATTTTCATTATTGTAGTAATTGTATGTATTGTTCTGGGTTTATTTACTTTGCCTTTTCAGTTCATACCAGACTTCCCATGTTTTTCTGAATTCCTTGCATTTGTCACTTTTTCCAACAAAATTATATTTCATATTTATGTGTCACTATTTAGCTATTTCCTAATCATTGAGCACCTAATTTCTTTTTTTTTTTCCTGCTATGAAAGGCATATGAACCTGTGGCTTTAAGCTTTAATTTAAACAAATCTTATTTTCCTCTTAGGTTTAGAAAGAACTTAATGATTCAATTTTGACTACTTTTTTATTATTGCTATTGAAATTTTTGCTTAAGTAATAATGCAAGGGTATTGTAAATACTAAACAGATTTCTTGGTTAGAAAAATGTTTCAGCAACTTTTATTTTTATCACTGACTGACTTTTGTAAAATTTTAATACCTTCTATACCTGGAAAAATATGACTTTTGTAAGGCAATATGATCACATTACCTTTGAAAGGTAATATCATGTTAAGATTATAGCAGCAATATCTTTGTATACATAAGTAAGAGAAAACTAATATTCTGATAAATTAAAAATATTGTCAAAATACCACAAAATTAAAATTTAAATTTATTAAAAGTTAGGATTAATTTTAAATTAAAAAATAATTAAATTAAAATTAAAAAAAAAAGGAAAATGAACTCTAGTACCAGAAATTTATCAAGAATTGTTTCAGTTATCTTACATTCTTTTGTAAAGGCAGCAGTCCTTAAAGTTTTACTGTTTTGACAGTTGTTTCACCAACCCCTAACACTTTGTGTCCTTTAATTCTTCGTTCTTCTTTATAAAAATACTGTAGAAGCCACAACTGTTCTGGTGGCTCAGGTGATTCCCCAATACGAGAAGCTTTTGATTTTTCTGTATCCTGCTGAGGATACTAGAAGTAAGATGTTGACTGTTAAGATAGCGTTGGACCTCAAAATACAATCATTTACGGGAGTCCTTTTTTCAAAGCAAGGTTGTGAATACTTTAATTTCAAATTTGGTGTTTTAAGTTAATTTCTCTTGATGTTAGGTGTATTTCAGATATTAGATTGCAAATACTAAAATATTGAATTCATGATTTATTAAAATATTATGAAAGAAGATATCAAGTATTTGCATATTTTTAACAGTTTAATCAAGATTGGTTTTTCTGTTTAACTATTGTTCTTGAATAAACTCAGTGAAAGAACAATACATAGTCATTTAACTATTTATTTAACTTTTTTAGATTAACCAGATGGCCACAGCACCTGACTCTCAGAGACTGAAGCTATTGAGAGAAGTAGCTGGTACTCGAGTATATGATGAACGTAAAGAAGAAAGCATTTCTTTAATGAAAGAAACAGGTAAAATAACTCTTCAGGTTTTACCTTATTCTTTTTAGTTGTGAAAAGTAATTCTTAGTCCAAAGGTATATGATGTTTGATAGTACATGTGTAATTTTGTGGAAAAATAATCAAGTTGAAGTAATTTGAAGTCTACTGTTTCCTATAACATTTATTCCTTGATTGAAATACAGTGGTGTTAGGGGTTACTTCATTTCATTTTGTGTCTCAGTTTACTCTTATTATTGAGTATTTCATTATTAGTGAGCACAGTGGTTTTTAATGCCTACTTTAAAGGAACACAGGAATTTCAGTAAGATATTGTTAAGTTTCAATTCCTTGTGTATGTTGGGGCTTGGGGAGAAATAGTACTTTAGGATTCTTTTAGGAAGCTTGTAAAGTTATAAGATTCAGCATGAAAGTTTTCTAAGTGCAGTTTCTTTTTTTTGTATTTGAGGATTAAATCACACTTGCAAAACATTTTTTATTGCCTTAACAAAAGAGGAATGTAAAAAATGTTTACAGTTTTCAACTGTCCACCATTAGGTTATTCTTCTAGTAGTAGTTGACAGGTTGTACAGCTCAGTATCATATTTTATTACTGTGTAAGATGTATAGATTATTGTTAGCAAAAGAACTAAGCTTATAGAACCTCATAGGCCCAAGATGACATTACTAAAGCAGTTAATAGAGGCATGTAAGTGAAGTAAAGAACATTGTCAACTTTAGAAATATTGCAGTGTTAGCAATTTGGCTGAGATGTTTTAGAAGGTTTAAGTTTTAAGAATATTTGTGTATTTTGAAAGAAATATTTAAAGCTTTATTACGTGATTTTTATTCCTAGTTACTAAGAGATTAGCGAAGCTACTAAGATACCAAGAAAAGAATGTGCTTTCTCTAATCTACAAAGAAGCAAAATCCTTAACATGAGAAAGATTTAAAAATACAAATAGAGTAATATTGTTTAGTGCCCACTAAAAAAAGATTTTTATGAAAAAAACATTTGCTAAGTTTATCAACTATGAGAGTCAAATAGCTTACATTTGTATTAAATGAATGCCCTACTGTCTTCATTTTCTACTGCATTTGACAGATGTTAGCTGTTTTTTAAATGCCATTCTTTGTATACAGCAGTGTAAATTAATCCTAACTCCCTACTATGTCAAAATATTTTGTTTAGCCCTTGGTCAGATGAAGTATTTTTAATAAGCCGATCCGTTTTACATTTCTCTCAAAGGGGAAAATATTTCATTAACAACAAAAAAAGTAGGGAGGGGACTGCAAGAACTTGATACTTGAAAGAATCTCTACTGTGGAAACCAAAGATCCTTTGAAAGACTCTTGGTTTATTATAGAGACCATTGTGACATACAGTGCATTGTTATGTAGTGAATGTAGGTTAACAAATTATTCGATACATTAAACAGCTACATTTTCACTTAATTGTTTACTACTGTGGTTTACAAATCTGAAAAATGAGTTAGTGTTTTTGCATTTACTACTATCAGGAATTAAAATCTTCTTAAAGACAAAAGGCTTTAAAACAGTTTATTGCTGAATGTTTAGAGAATAACAATGAGCTTTTAGCTAAGTGGATATTTTGGCCATGCTTGAACCGAGCCAGAACAGAACTTAAAAAATAAGGTTTTAAGTAAATTTGTCATTTTTAGAGGTTAATTGTAATAGAATATACAGTAATTATGCTAACACTAAATACATTTTCCATAGACATGCTGTTTTTCTTAGTTGTGTTTTTGTTCATAGACCATAAGCATTTTATACTATGATCTTGTCAACTCTAACAGAATTGAAAAGTGCCAGATTATAACATCTGTGCTGTATGCAAATTGTAAACTCAGTTGTGACACACTTCTGTAATTTCCATACTTCAGCACTCAGTAGCCCAGTATGGTATGTTGGTGTTTGTGTATGAGAGGAGACACTCTTAATGGGAGGATAGCTTCACATGAAGCTTACAACTGAGTTATTCACCACATGTCGTTATTGAAGGATCCAGCATCAATATTTCTAGGTATTAGAATGTTCTTTGGTCCCTTTTAAAATAATGATTCTACCTGCCATGGTTTGTTAAAGCCGGATAGCCTCACTTTAAATTTTTGTGATATTCAACATAAAATGAATGTCCCATACTCCTAAGATTAAATTCAATTCATGGCATCGTTGGAAAGTACACTTTATTATGTAAAATTGTCCTTATCCTGTTTTCTTAAAGAGGGCAAACGAGAAAAAATCAATGAGTTGTTAAAATATATTGAAGAAAGATTGCATACTCTGGAGGAGGAAAAAGAAGAACTTGCACAGTATCAAAAATGGGATAAAATGAGGCGAGCCCTGGAATACACCATTTATAATCAAGAGCTTAATGAAACCCGTGCCAAACTCGATGAGGTAAAAAAAAGTTGTCTACCTTTGGCTCTTTTTTTTTTATCTTTGCCTCTTAAGATGTAATTCTTTACATTTTTAGATAAATGTGTACCTTTTAGCTACTTTTCTTTTAAAAAAAAAGTTTAGCTTTTCTTATTTTGAATGTGTCCATCAGAAAATATTTTCTTCATTTAATTAAAAGGAAAATGTCAGATATTTTCAAATCCAAAGTAAAATGAATCTCGAGTACTTAGGTGGTTATCATGTATTCACTTTGCCTCCTTGAGTATGTTGAAGAACTATTTCAGAAGATAGTAGTATTCTAAAGACAGAATAACCCTTTTTAATTTTAATGGCAGGTTTTTACTCCCATTCTAGAGACATTTTGCTCAGTTCTGATAATTATTCAAAATGTAATATTTTTTGATTCTTCCACGAATCTAGGTTGCTTAACTTAGAAGCTCAAAAAACTGGTTATATTTAGCCACTTCTTCCTTCTATGAATAATATAACCAGTGGTAACCAGGAAGGTATTGGAATTTTTCTTTCTGAAGCAAGATACTAGATTATTTCACTTGATATTACAGAGATATTCCTGAAAAGTTAATGTGCAGAATTTCATAATAAAGTAATTTCAAAAATATATACTAGAGATTTTGCTGTTTAAAAGAATCTTATGAAAATTCCCCATTTAAAAACCTCTTTTAGGGACAGCATCGTAGATAGGAATACCAGCCCTGGAATCAGGAGTATATGAGTTTAAATCCGGCTTCAGACACTTACTACCTGTGTTACCCTGGGCAAGTCACTTAACCCTGATTACCTCTGGAAATTCTTTTTTTTTTTTAAATAAAAACTTCTTTTAAAATCAAATGATCATTCCCTCCCCCCAGCCTCAATATATCAGTGTAAATCCACATTTTCCTAGAACAGCTTTGGTTAAAGCAAGGTACACAAGTATGTGGAATAGAAATATTTGGATAATATTGGGAAATAGTAGACAAGTCCTTAATGCCTAAGCAGTAGTAGTGTCTTTTTTTTTTTTTGAGCACTGAACATTAGTTTATTTAGGATTCACCAGTATGCCTGTCAGTTTTATTCTTGATGATTGAAATAAATAGTGACATTGAAAGAAAAAAAAGATGATCCTAAATAAATATTGTTCTAGCTAGATGAAAAAGAATGGAACTAATTTTTAATTGATTTTTAAGTAATTTCCTATAATTTTTTTTAATATTCTGAAATCACAAGCATTCAGATTTAGAAGGTGGCTCAGAGGCTATCTCATCAAGTTTCTACCCCAAAAGTCAAATTAACCTACTTCCTCTTCTACATATTCATCATTCCATCTCTTGCCTGGCTTTGTATGGGCTGTGTCCTGATGCCCAGAATGTTCTTTTTTGTTTACAAAAAAATTATTTTTCCCTTTTTTTTTAATCACATTAGTACATTTTTATGGAACAAAACAAACATTTCCATAACATAGTATATAATAACTGCAAATCTACTATGCACCACTTGCTATTCCTTTCAAATATACAACAAAATTATGTAAAATTCTCTTTTTCCTCCTTTTTTTTCTACCCACCTCTCACCTTACTCTAGAGATGGCTACCATTAGGCACAAATGGGTGTGAGTGTGGGTGTAATTATTCTATGCGTACTTCTGTTTCTTTCTGTGGATGCAGATAGTCTTTCTTCATGTGTCCTGTATAGTTAATTTGGTGGTGTCTTTTATTTACAGCTGTCTGCTAAAAGAGAGACAAGTGGAGAGAAATCCAGACAATTAAGAGATGCTCAACAGGATGCTAGAGATAAGATGGAGGTAAGATTATAGTAGGTAGGTCATTTTGGTTGATAAAGAGCCTTCTGTACTTGAGTAGGGGAAGAAATTCACTACATCCTTAATAGCTAGCAGGCTATATACCTGTGAATATGAACCATAGGTAGTTAAGCATTTATTAAGCACTTACTATGTGCCAATTATAATTTGCAAAGAAAGGCAAAAACAGTCTCTGCCCTCAGGTAATTCACATTCTAATGAGTGAGATACCTTGAAAACATTCATGTACAAATGAGATATATAGGGCAAATTGGAGGCATTCTCAGAGGAAAGGCACTAGCATTGTGGGGGATTAGTGAAGTGTTCTTTCCGAAAGTGGGATTTTAGCTGGGACCTTAAAGAAGTTAAGGAAGCCAAAATACGGAGATGAAGGATAAGAGAATTCCAGGAGGACAGCCGAAAGAGAATAAAGAGTTAGAAGGAGGAAAAAAGTGAGGATAGGATTCTAATGATAGAATCTAGGAGGGAGAGCATTCCAGGCATGGGAATGATTGTAGAATAGGAAAATGGAGTGTCTTGTACCAGGAATAGCAAAGAGGCCAGAGTCACTGGATGCCAGAGTACATAGATAGGAATAGAATATAAGGAGACTGGAAAGTTAAGAAAGGCTTTAGAAATCAAACAAAGGATCTTTTATTTGATCATGAGGTAATAAGGAGCTGTTGGAGTTTACCGAAGGGGTTGGGGGAAAAGATATGGTTAGACCTATATTGTAGAAAGATCAATTTGACAGCTTAGTGGAGAATGGCCTGGAGTGGGGAAAACCTTGAAGCAGGGCACCCAAGCAGCAGACTATTTCAGTAGTCTTAAGTGTGAAGCGAAGAGGACCTTGACTAGGGTAGTGACAGTGTCAGGAAAGAAGGGGTTACATACGAGGGATGTTATGAAGGTGAAATTAGTAGGCCTTGGCCACAAATTATATACGTGGGAATGAGAAAGAGTTAAGTCAAAGATGACACCTAGGTTTAGAGCCTGGATGATTGAGAGGCTGGTGGTACCCTGGGCAGTTCAAGGGAAAAGATTATAGGTTCAGTTTTGGACATGTTGAATTTAAGATATCTACAGGATACCCAGTTTAAGATGTATAATAGGCAATTGGAGCTATGAGCCTGGAGTTCTGCAGAGAAGTTATGGCTAGACATATAGATCTGAGAATTGTCAGCATAGAAATGATAATTGAATCAGTGGGAGCTGATGAGATTATCAAGTGAAATAATATAGAGCAGGGGTAAGGAAACTGTGGCTAGAGGCTTTTATATTTCTTTAGTATAGAAGAGGGCCCAGGGCAGACCTTTATGAGATATCCATGTTTAGGGGGGCAGGACCTAAATGAAGACCCAGCAAAAGAAACTGAAAAGTCACAGTCAGGTGGTGGGAGAATCAGGATATTTCAATGTGATGAAATACTAGAAAGAAAAGAGTGTTAAGAAGGTATTCAACAGTGTCAAAGTTTACAGAGAAGTCAAGAAATATGAGTACTGAAGAAAAGCCAGTACATTTGGCAATTAAGAGATCATTAGTGACTTTGGAGAAAGCAACTTCAGTTGAATGGCTGACTCTTAAGAGAAGGAGAACAAAGGAAGTGGAGGCATTGATTGTAGAGAGGCTTTTCAAGGATTTTAGCCACGGAAGGGGAGGAGACAAAGGATAAAAGCTAGTGGGGATGGATGGATCCAGTAAAGCTTTAAGGATGGAGAGGACATGGGCATTTTCATAGGCATTAGGAAAGCAATCAGTAGACAGGGAAAGACTAAAGATAAGTGATAGAATGCAGATGACAGGGGGCAACCTGTTGGAGAAAATGTAGGATCAGTTGTACATGTAGGGGGTGTGTGCTTTGGCCAGGAAAAGGGCCTCCTCTTCCTGTGAGACAGGGATAAAGGAGGAAATAGTTACAGAAGGCATTTGAGGACTGTGCAATGAGAAGGAAGAGAGAAGAGGGAGTTCTCAGTGAATGGCCTCAATTTTTTTCAATACAATATAGGATATGGTACTTAGTCAAGAGGGAGGGGAACTGTGAGTGGTTTGATGAACAAGAAAAAATTTTGGAAAAGCCACTATGGTTGACAGGGAAGCGTAGGACTGTCTTGCTATAGAGAGGATCCAGATGAGATTATGTAGAGCACATTTATAATGGATTCAGTCATCACAGTTTGATGATTATCTAGCTTTGTTTAGCCACGCGTGAGTAGGAGTGAAGGCAACAGATGGTAGGAAGAATCTGAGGCTGAGGGGCATAGCAGAGCAAGACCAGCAAAAGAGCAGGGCAGGGGACTCTAGAGAAGGGGGCACTGTAGAGTTGAACTATTTCACCAAGGGATAAGGTAGGGGAGGGGCTAGTACAGATGAAAGATTGTGGTTAGAGAGAAAGAGTGAGAGCATGTAGGAGTTACCGCATTTTGAGTGCAGGATGGGAAAGAGTAATTTTTTTTTTATTTATGACTTACACTCTGCCCCACTTCCATTAAGTTTTGAGGAATTTAACGGTTGGGAGAATACAGAAAAGGTAGTAAGAAGGAAGGAGACACAGTCCAGGGAAAAGATTAGTGACATACCATAGTTCATATTAGATTTGCCTTCTAATTGTCATGAACTAGCATGATATGGTAGAAAAGAGGACTTTAAGATTTTAGAGTCAGTTGACCTATGTAGAAATCTTGGCTTTATTACCTTTAGAAAGGAAAGTAGATTTGGAATCAGAGAAACGAATTCAAAATTAGCACCCAAATTTTGTGGCTAATTGCGCAGTATGAAGGTCAAGTTACTTAACCTCTCGAAGCCTTAGTGTCTTTATATATAAATTAGGGACTTGGACTAGATGACTTCTGTGTTCTCTCCTTTAATTCTGTGGTCTTATGAATTCAGCTAATTTCTGTTAATCCCATTTTTTTTAATATAGGATATTGAACGACAGGTTCGAGAATTGAAAACAAAAATTTCAGCAATGAAAGAAGAAAAAGAGCAGCTTAGTGCTGAAAGACAGGAACAAATTAAACAGAGGACTAAACTAGAGCTTAAAGCTAAGGATTTGCAAGATGAATTAGCAGGCAACAGTGAACAAAGGGTAAGCTGAAATTTAAAAAAAAATGAATATATAGATTAAAATGGTTGGGCAAATTCTTGCCACAAAAAATTCACGTCTGGCTTTTTTCAATAAATTGCCACATCAAAATGACCTCAGTTCGGATAGGTGCTTAATGTTTGTTGAATCAGTAAATGAATAAGATGACTTTTTTTGTGGTTTACATTGCTTCTTGAAAAGTAATTTTTCTCATGTTCCTTTGGGCATATCCCATCTTTGTATTAGTATGATAAAATTAACTGAAGTAGTTCTTATGTATCTCTTCTTTCATTTTCAGAAACGCCTGTTGAAAGAAAGGCAGAAGCTTCTTGAGAAAATAGAGGAAAAGCAAAAAGAACTTGCAGAAACTGAACCTAAATTCAACAGTGTAAAAGAAAAGGAAGAGCGAGGAATTGCTAGGTCTGGGATTTTTTTCTATTACAAATGTTAAGTTCAGAGGCTGCACTCAGAAAAGTTAAAGAAGTAAATTTTTAATTATCCCTTTAGAAATTAATAATATAGTATTTTCTTCACCTTTCCAAATATCATTGGTATAATTATGATTAAACATGTACATAAAGTGCTTCAAAAAAATGTTAAAAAGTGTTATATAATTGTGGGCTATATATTTACTTCACAGTTAGACCAGGTATAAGTGTGTTGCTAGAAAAGCAGCATTGTACAAAAAACAATTTAGAATTAGAGATTTCCTTTTGTAAAGTGAGAAGGTTGAGCTTAACCTCTAAGGATCTTCCACCTGAGGTCTGTTATACATTCTTGTGCAGATTTATTGTATTATTGTATGATTTTGGTTTGCATCCCAACGCTACTATTTGCTACCTGTATGATAATGGACAACTCATTTTATCTCTCTGAGCCATATCCAAAATGAGGAGGCTGTCCTAGATAATCTATAAATTACTATGATTCTATGAAAGTTTATTGGGCTTTCATTTGAGGACCAGCCTAATTAGAAGAGAGGTTGATCACCAGGTAGTGATCACAGGGTGGTAAATTTGAAGACCATAGAATTAAGCAATGCATTTTAAATATATTTATCCATACCCACATATACATATACATGTACAAACACACATACATAACTCAGCAGAATTTGTTTTCTTTGTAGTCCTATGTGTCTTATTGTATGCATTTAAAACATTCTGAGAATGAGTCCACAAGTTTTACCAGACTGCCAAAAGAGTTAACAGTCCCTGCCCTGGGAGATCCCTAGGACTAATTTGATCTCTCCTTTCCCCTATCCCTTTTGTCCCACCATGATCCTCCAGACTTTTTTGAATTAGTCTACACCTGGAGTATCTTCCTTGCTTTTGCTGTGATTGCAATCTGAATTTTAGTTTGTGTGGTATACTAGAGTTGTTGAAGGCAGGGACTACAGCTTATATATGTTTGTGTCTTTGCTAGCGTAGTATAGTATATATAACTGCCTAATAAATGTTCATTGAATGAAAATGCCATAAAAAATCCTGGGTTTTTTTTTTTTAGAGCTATATTTTCAATAAGCCTATACATTCCCATTACATCATGTTGTCCATAGAGTTTTCTAGATTATTGTTGCTGTGTACAGTAAATACAATTTTCATTTATGCATTTTAGTTTTAAGACTTGAAAAGTTTAAATATTATTTTAAAATCTTTTCTAAAAATAAATTTTAGTTATCTTTTGTTTTTACATCACCTGTATTTCCCATTGTATCCTTTTGCTTGACTCCTCACAAAGAACCATCCCTTACAATGAAGGAAAAAAAGTTCAACAGAGTCAACCAATATATCGAAATAGTCTGATTACGTGCAGTGTACCAAACCTATAATCTCCCATCTCCACAAAGAAACAGAGGGAAATATCTTCTCATCTATCTTCTTTGGGACCAAAGTTGGCTGTTAAAATTTTGTAGCATTCAATTTCTATTGTTTTGGTTCTCCTTTCATATACATTCTTAAAATCCTTCTGTATAGTGTTTAACTCTTAGTTTTTTTTAAGATTAAATAATCTTTTTTCTTTTTTGACCTATTTTAACATTCACCATTCATGAATAGATTGGCACAAGCTACTCAGGAAAGAACAGACCTTTATGCAAAGCAAGGTCGAGGAAGCCAGTTTACATCCAAAGAAGAAAGAGATAAATGGATTAAGAAAGAGTTAAAGTCTTTAGATCAAGCTATTAATGACAAAAAACGACAGATTGCGGCTATACACAAGGACTTGGAAGATACTGAAGCTAATAAAGAAAAAAATTTGGAGCAGTACAATGTAAGAAGTTTTGATTTTTTTAAATTCTGTTTTAGTTCTGGGGTAGTTATGTTTAACAAATTTTAAATATAAAATTTTTATCTTTCTGAAGATTTATTTTTAAACATAGCCTAAGTAGTATAGTTCTCTAAAATAGAATAAGTAATTATCATGTAGTAGAAAATGAGAAAAAAGTGATTTTAATGTATAGTTTGGGTAATCCTTAGTTCATTTCTGTTTCCACAGGTAATGTTCCCTTTTATAACTCTAAAAATGGAATCATACCAAATAAAATCTAGGTTCATAAAAACATGGAAAATCATAAAATGATTTAAAAATAGTTTTTTACTATACACAGTTTTACGGACCTTGAAATTACTTCATCTGATCACAGTCTATTGTCATTCCACCTCTCCCTCTGCTTTGCAACCCCAAACTCTGTTCTTCACCCTCACCATGCTTTTCATCTATCCATCCCTCACTTCTTTCCCAGGCTATCTATCATTCCTGCATTGGCTACATTTTTCTCTCTTCCCACTTGATCTCTTGGTGAGCTCTACATTGTCCCCTTCTCTAGAGTCTCTTGCCTTTTTGTTTGTCTTTCTCTGTCAAGCCCCTTAGCCAGTGGATTCCTCTCACCATCTGTTACCTTCACTCTTAACTCATGTGTGGCTGAACAAAGTTATGGAAAATCAGCAAACTGTGCTGATGAGGTCCATTATAAATTTATGTTACATACTTTCAATTGGGTACCATACTGTAGCAAAACAGTCCCAGGGCCAGAGTCCAAATTCTGATGAGCAAGGATTGAGGATGATGGTCAGGGATAATTTTTCATTGACCTGAATAGAATGTATAATGTTTGTATTTCTCCATGGCCAAGTGATGGTTGTTTATGCTCAGTGTAAGCTGATCGATCCCCTTCTTACAAGGAGAAAGTAAAGCGACATGAACACCTATTCACCATGCTGATTAGCTCAGTTAGCACTTAGCTCAGAACTCCCGAGGTCAAGATTCCCTTCAGCCCCAGCCAACCCAGTATCAAATATGTGCCACCGTGGCTAGCTAAAAAATGATTTTTTAAACTCGAATGCTATTCATATATTAGGTCCTTAATATTAAATTTGAAGTACAAGATGCAGACTTATGCTGCAGACTTAATATGATAACACTGCTGTTAACTGGCACCCAAACTAATGCAGTGCTAGGTTCCATTGAGAGATATGGTGTGCATAGGACTAGGTGATAGGCCTATTCTATTCTATGCTGATCAAACCATATGTGGAGGGAGGACATTGGTGGGCTAGAGAACATACAGAGGAATATAGCAAGCATGATGAAAGGCCTAAAGAAATCCATGCCATATCAGAAAAGGTGGAAGGAACTGGGGTTCTAGAGAAGAAAAGATTTAGAAGATAGGATTAGAACTATCTCTAAGTATTTGAAAAGTTCTCATATGGAGTAGCGAAGAGATTTATTCTGCTTGTCTTCAGAGGACATATCTAGAAACAATGAGTAGAAATTTACAAAGTGGTAAATTTAGGCTTGATATAAAGAAAAACAACTAAAAAATTAGAGCTATTCCAAAGTAGAATGGTCTTGTTTAGAATGTGAGGTGGATTCTCCCAACCTTAGGTCTTTAAGGAAGGGCTTGATTAGCATTGGTTCAATCAAGCAAGAAATTCCATAGGTGTTTATTAAGTGCCTACTTTATACCAGTTACTGTACTCAGTGCTGGGTATAAGAAAAACAAAATAGCTCCTCCCCTCGAGGAGCTTATGTTCTTATTCTAAAAGGAATTATTTTAAGTGTGAGTTAAACTAGATTGCCTTTGAAGTCTTTTTGAAAAAGTGTCTACATGAATGATACTATCAAGAAGCCAATTATGGTTTCTAGGCAGTGAAAAGTAGGTATTCTTATCTTAACTCTATTAGACTCTTAGCAGGAGGGTTTTGGGGTATTGTCAATTACCATTATTTGCAATTAGTTTAGAGACTGTCTCTAAGAAAATAAGCATTTTTTTCTTCAAAGGCTCTAAAGTTTTCTGTTTCTCTTGGTTGTACTACAAATACTAAGTTATATACCTCTTTTTTTCCCCAATGGTGGGCGAGAACTATTGCAAATAGTATTCTTGATGTCGAAAGAAACCTATCCCTACATTTCTCTTATAAAATTTTCAAAGAAACAACTCTGATTTCTTCACACCTATCAGAGTAAAATGACAGAAATGGAAATGATAAACGTTGGAAGGGGATGTGGAAAAATAGGTACACTAATGCACTAGCAATGGAGCTGCAGACTGATTCAGCCATTCTGGAGAATAATTTGGAACTGTGCCCAAAAGGCTATAAAACTGCTGGATACCCTTTAGGACTCAGAAATGTCATTACTAGGTCTGTACCCTAAGGAGAACTAAGAAAAGGAGAAGGATTATACATACAAAAAATATTTATAGCAGCTCTTTTTGTGGTGGCAAAGAATTGGAAACTAAAAGGATGCCCTTCATTTGGGGAATAGCTGAAGAAGTAATACAATATGAAAATATAAATATGATGAATTACTATTGTGCCATAAGAAATAAAGAGGATGTTTTCAGAAACACCTGGGAAGACTTTTAAGAGTTCCAAGTGAAATAAGCAGAACCAGAAGAACGATCTATATAGTAACAGCAATATTTTAACTCTGATTAACACAGTGATCTACCACAAATCCAAAAGACTCATGATATAAAATGCTATCCACTTTAAAGTAAAAAACTGATGGATGGAAAGTGCAGATTAAAGGATATTTTTTTCCTTTCTTTTTCTTTTTCTTTTTTTTTAATGTGGCTAAATGCAGAGATATATTTTTCACAACTTCATACGTATAATGGGTATTGTTTTTCTTGCCTTCTCCATTGGTGGGGGAGGGATGTAGAGAGGGATAGAATTTGAAACTGAAAATAAAAATAAAATTTTTAAAAATTATCAGACAATTTTTAAAGAAGAATCAAGTTGGATCTCTTAGTGAATTGAATTTCATTTAGATAACAATGCTTTCCAGGGCTGAGTTTATTTTGTGTTTGTGTTTTCTTTTTGGAAGTAATGTTATTCATAATAAATTGCTTAATTATAAAGTTTACAGTGATACTCTGCCCCTGAAGATAGTTCCTTAATAAATAACATTTATTTAGAATAATGTTGTTAGGGGCATATAGGTGGTGTGGTGAGTAGAGCACCGGCCTTGGAGTCAGGAGGACCTGAGTTCCAGTCCAGCCTCAGACGCTTGACACTAGCTGTGTTACCTTGGGCAAGTCCCCCAATTGCCTTGCCATCCCCCTCAAAAAAAAAAAAAAATGTTAAATGATTTTTATTTCTTTTAGAAACTGGATCAGGATCTTAATGAAGTGAAGGCTCGAGTGGAAGAACTAGATAGAAAATATTACGAAGTAAAGAACAAGAAAGATGAATTACAGAGTGAAAGAAAGTTAGTAATGTTTTAATTTTCATATGTGAATTTATTGTTTTCTTATGTGTTAAAGTATGTAATATCTATGACCATTATTTTTCAGATGTAATTAAAATTTCATTATTTTGTTTTAAAAAGTTTCTACTCATTGTCTTCATTTATTTAATTAAAATCTATTTTTTATTTACAGTTATTTATGGAGAGAGGAAAATGCAGAACAACAAGCACTTGCTGCCAAACGAGAAGACCTTGAAAAGAAGCAACAACTTCTTAGAGCAGCAACAGGAAAGGTAGGCAGTGTGCTTTTCATTAAACTCAAGTGAAGACTGTTATTGCAAATATTTCATTGAAAAATGTATCATGTCACGAGGAGAATTTGTCAGTCGTGCTGAGGGGTCATTAGTATCAGGTAGTAAATAGCACAGATGGCAGATCACTTAATAAATACTGGGTGATGGATATCTTATGATTGTCAGTAAAATACCTATATTTCTAGGAACTGTTACTAGTATTAAGGTTATTTTATGCTTTAATGTTTTAGATAGTACTATAAAAACCTATATAATTTAGTTTCATTCTTACTGGCAGAAATGCTACTCAAGGTAATGTTTTAAACTTCCTACATATTTTTCTTTTTTGAACAGGCCATTTTAAATGGCATAGACAGCATAAACAAAGTTTTGGATCATTTTCGTCGAAAAGGCATAAATCAGCATGTTCAAAATGGCTATCACGGTATTGTGATGAATAACTTCGAGTGTGAACCAGCTTTCTACACATGTGTTGAAGTCACTGCTGGAAACAGGTGAAGTAGAGTCCATAGCATACAGGGTTCAGAATGAGAGTAAGAGCAAAAAAAAAAAAGTGATAGTTTTTTGTTTCATGAAAATATGAGCATTTGAAGTTAATCTTCTCTCCCATTAGCTTTATAGTCAACTTTCCACTGAAAGATGCCAAAAGCAGTTTCTAAAAGCCAGGGTTCTCATCTTGCTTTGCCTTGCCCTCATGGGTATTTCCTCTGAAGCATGTATTGATGCAGTTTTGTTTCTTTGTCATTTGGATTTTCTAATGATGGTATTTAATTGCTTTAGTATAGTTAAGAGTATGATGTCTTTGTGACATGGAAGGGACCCTGTTTTTGAAAGCTATGCCAGCATATAGTGTTAAGTTCTTTGCTTCCTAAGGTAAAGATTGACTTTTGAGAATGGGCCCAGCTGTGCTAATGTAATAAAAGGGACAGTACTACTGAAATTATTAGATTAAGTGCCATACTATCTAACTGCCAAAGAAAGATTTTATAGAACTATGAAATAAACCCATTTTTCTGCAGGAGGAAAAAATTGAAAATCTTAAAGAAAATAATGAAAAAGAGATGAGAAAGGTTAGGGGAATGGGACTTAGCAGTGCCATATTTCAAACTAAACTACACAGCAATAATCATCAGAACTATTTAGTATTGCTTTAAAAAGTAGAAAGTTAATCAGTGAAACAATACATAACAGAAGACCATGAATCAATCAAACAGCATAGTTTTGGATAAACCTAAGCACTCAGGCAGAGTCAGGACTTAGTATTCAACAGAAACCTCTGGGAAAAGGAAGAGAGTCAGAAATTAGGCTTACATTAGCTACTCATACAATATATTAGAATAATCTTCAAATGGATACTTAATCTAGATATAAAAGGTCATATAAACATGGGAAGATTAAAGAAGAAGATATTTTTCACAACTCCAGATGGGAGAAGAGTTTTAACAAGAGATAGAGGAGATCACAGGAGACAAAAGTTTTGATTTTATAAAATGGAATAAATTATTGAAATAAAATTGAATATAAAATTGAAAATAAATTCTTTTGCTTTAACAAAATAATTCTAATTAGAATTAGGAAAATGGGAGAATGACTCTTTGCAGCAACTCTGATAAAAGCTTTAATATCCAGGATATGTAAGAAATTGATAAAAAAAAAATATACATGAACCATTCCCCTGTAGATAAAGGGTCACAGAATATGAACAGGCAGTTTTTAAAGTAAGAAAAGTAAGTTGTCAGCAACCATATGAAAAAATTCTCCAAGTCACTAATAATAAACTGCAAATTAAAGCAGCCCTGATGTTCTACCTCATACCCATCAGGTTGGCAAAAATGAATTTTGAAGTGATGATGGCAGGTATTGGTGGGGCTCTGGGAGACTAGGCACAATAATGGGCTGTTGTCACAGCTGTGATTTGAATTGACCCTTTTTGAAAGCAGTTTGGCATTATGCCCTAAAAGTCACTAAATTGTATGTGTCCTTGTCAGGTACTTATTTGCATGTGATAGTCCTATTGGCACTTATCAGAGCAAAGAATTGGAAATAGAGTCAGTATCCATCATTCGAAGAATATCTAAACCAATACTGCATATGAGTGAAGTAGAATAATGTGCCATAAGAAATGATGAATAGGGATGGATTCAGTAAAATGTGGGAGGTGACTTGCATGAATTGAGAAAGTAAAATGAACAGAATTAGATGAACACTTACACAATGTCTATGATAAAGGAAAACAACTTTAGGAATTGAAGAACTTTAATCAATTCATGATTATTCTAAAAAGACTGAAGATGAGTCATGGTTGTAACCACTAGGCAAAGAGTTGGTAGACTAGAGGTACAGAATGAGGCATAGTTTTTGTTGTTCAGTTATGTTCAACTCTTTGTGACAGCGTTTGAGGTTTTTTGGCAAAGATACTGGAGTGGTTTGCTATTTCCTTTTCCAGCTCATTTTAGAGATGAAGCAACTGAGGCAAACAGGATTAAATGACTTGCTCAGGGTCACACATCTAATGTCTGAGGCCAGATTTCAACTTGATTCTTCCTGACTCCAGGCCTGGGGCACTTTATCACCTCTGCCACACTCATTGTGTGCATTTGTGCATTTGTTTTGTGTGTGTGTGTGTGTGTGTGTGTGTGTGTATGTGTGTTTACAAGGGGAATGAAGAAAAGTAGAAGCCATAGTGATAGTGATTTTCTAAAAAGATCCCTCATGAAACATTTAAAAAAGAGTAAAGTTCTGAAGAGAATATGGAGAGGCAGGGCAGTATTGGAAATACCAAGTTAAATTTAATGCATAACTGTTTTTTAAAGGCTGTACATAATATCTTTGGTTTCAAATATAGTCCTTGTTTTTTGTTCTTTGTATGAGGAAATGTTTAGGTCCATGCTTATCAAATTCTTAATGATTAAAAATAAGGTTAAAAAGAACAAGAGAGCTGGCTCAGTAAAGAATTGTGTGACTGTCATCCAAGAATCAGCTGAGTCTTTTCACCAGAAGGTTGATTACCACTTGGTGAAATTTTTTGGTCACAACAGTTCACAAAAGCAATCTACTTGTCTGTAAAGGGGCTGTGATATGTTTCACTGAAGGAAGTATGTATTCTTTTGTTTCTAAATCTCACTTTTAAAATTCTAAACTTAAACATGAATGTTTCCATATACAATAGAAAAAAAGGATTATATATGAAACTGAATCTACTTACAGCTTGAATTTTTAAATTTAGTTTGTTAGTATGCCTTTTTGAATGTCCTACTATTTTCTGTTACTGTCTTAATTTTTCATTGACGCTTTTTTGCATCATTATCTTTGTCCCTCCACCTTCACAAATCTCACCGAAAATAAAAGAATTTCTTTGTAACAAATAAATACAGCCAAATAAAAGAAACTCATTGGTCTTATATAGAAATACATTTCCTTCACATCTAGTCTTCTGTTATTAAGGTGGGAAGAATGCTTCATTAGTTTTCTAGATTAATCAGAGTTCTGAAGTTTCCTCAGTCTTAAATTATTTTCCTTTATTATTATTATTAGTAAGTCTTCTGGCTCTACTCTTTACTCTTTATCAGTTTATAAAAGTCTTCCCAGGTTTCACTGAAAAATTCCTTCTGTTCATTACTTCTTATAGTATAACAATATTCTGTTATTATACTTATTTACCATAATTTATTAGCCTTTTCTCATTTGGTGCCACCTCTCACTTTTTTTCCAGTTCTTTACTACAACAAAAAGTGCTGCTATAAATATTTTTGTATGAATGGTTTTTTCTTCCCCTTGGAGTATAAGTTTAATACTAATATCTTTGGGTCAGTGGGTTCACACAGTTTTGTGTCTTTTTGAATAAAATCACAAATTGTTTTCTGGAATGATTGGTTCTAGTCTACCAGCAGCAGATAAGTGTGCGTATTTTCTCATAGCCCATCAAATAATTGTTATTTTCCTTTTTTGCCATCTTTACCAATCTTATGGATACGAGTTGGATCCTCAGACCTGTTTTAATTTTCACATTATTCTTACTGATTTAGAACATTTGTCATATGATGGCTGACAACTTTAATTTCTTTTTTTAAATTTAAATTTATTTATTGTTAGTTTACAATCCTCAGTTCCACAAGTTTATGAGTTCCAAATTTTCTCCCCTTCTTTCTCCCCACCCCCCCCACCAAAGATGGCATGTAGCCCGAAATAGGTTCTACATATACCTTCACATTAAACATATTTTCACAATAGTCAAGTTGTAAAGTAGAATTTTAACCAAAGAAATGAACCATGGGGAAGAAGAAACAAAACCAAAACAAAAAAAGAGAGCAAATAGTTTGCTTCAATCGGTGTTCAGACTCCGTAATTCTTTCTCTGGATGTAGATAGCTTTTTCCATCATGAGTCTTTATCATGAGGGCAACTTTAATTTCTTCTGAAAACTACCTGATCGTATCCTTTGACCACTTGTCTATGGGGGAATGGCTCTTGTTCTTCTAAATTTTTATCGGTTTCTTATGTATCTTGGATTATCAGGTGTTTATCAGAAATTTGATACAAAAATGTTTTTCCCAGACAACTATTCGTCTACTAATTCTAACAACACTGATTTTATTTGTGCAATAACCTTTCACTTTTATGTGAACAAAATTGTTTTATCTCCTGTGATTCTCTCTGTCCCTTATTTGGTCAAGAACTTTGACCTGGTCCACAGTTAATGAAAAGTTTCTCCTTTCCTTGGAACATCAATTTTTAAAGTATTTTGGTGAGTTGTTTTAAAATAACCAGGTCGTTTGGGAAAAGATTTAGGTGGCTTATGGAATCATAAGAGGAAAACATTGGATTTGGAATCAGAAGACCAGAGTTTGAGTCCAGCTATGTCACTTAACTGCTGTGTGATCCTGGACAAATCTCTGTGCCTCAGTTTAATTGTCTATGAAATTGAGAAATAAAACTTGGTCAGGATTAGCTTAAGGCAGTTCTTTGTAAACCTTGAAGTAGTATATATAAATGTATGTTATTACAATTTGATTAAATATTTACATACCACTTAAAATTTAAGCAAAAAAATCATAAATGTATTATTTACATTTAGGTTGTTTTATCATATTGTGGATTCAGATGAAGTCAGTACCAAGATTTTAATGGAGTTTAATAAAATGAACCTTCCAGGAGAAGTAACCTTTCTGCCTCTCAACAAGTTGGATGTCAGAGATACAGCCTATCCAGAAACCAATGTAAGTCAGTGTTTTGGGGTATGTAAGTGTGGGGTGAGTTGTGGAGAAGGGGCAGTGGGGAATGTGTGTACGAGTGTGTGTTTGCTTTTATTTCTTTCTCAACAAGTTTTTTAAGCATTCTAGTTTATAAAGGAAGTAAAAAGTATTTTTCATTTACCATTATTTGAAAGGAAGAATCTCTAAAAAGTATAATCTCATTGTCAGGTGTGTATGTTTTAAAAAGTTATTTGCCTGTGCTACCTACATTATTTATATAGGGATACAGGTGATTTAGTTATTTCCTTAGTATATTCCTTATTGCATATCTTTTTTAGTAGTACATTGGCAACTGTTATTGTGTAGTTTTATATAGTGTTTGTGAAATGTCTGATTTAGAGTAGTAAAAGTTTTATAAATTATAGTTGTTTTTTTCTCCTTTTCCTCCTATTTCCACTAATCAAATGCTTTTGAACATTTGGGGGTAAAAATCAACATTTTCTTTAACAGTTTTTTGGTGGGCAGAAATGAAATATTCTATCAAAAAAAAACAACTGAGGTTGTAATTTTTTTAAGAGCTAGTGTTATTCTAAAATTTGAAGTCTGCTCTTATGCTTTTTAAATTTACTTTGAGGTAAGGTTCATTTCAGCAAGAGATTAATAATTGAGATATATGAGAGTAACCATTATTTCCTTTTTCACACAAATGAAAAAGTGTAATAGTCATTTTTTTTGTGTGTACGGTACAATGGAAAGAGTTGGATTTGAATTAGTCCTCTTATCTTCACCCTTTTGTGCTACTGAATGGAATAGAAAAGAAATTACAAAGCTATGTGGATTGGATTCACTGCACACCCACATCACATAATCTCAACTAGTCCCTAACTGCAACAAGGCACTCTTCTTTTCAAGTAAAAATTTTGTTTCAATTATTTTCTCGCCTCTCCTTTCCATTTCCTCAAGAAGGGAAAAAAGAAAAACCAAACCCTCATAATAATTATAGTAAAGCAAAACAAATTCCCACATTGACTGCATCCAAAAATATGTGTCTCATGCATCTTGAGTCTGTCACCTCTATGTCAGGAGATGGGTAGCATTCTTTCTCATGGGTTCTCTGGACTTGTAGTTAGTCACTGCATACGCAGATCAGAGTTTTTAGCATTCTTAAGTCTTTTAACATCATTCATTTTTACAGTATTATTTTTATTCTATGAATTGGTCCCTTGGTTCCACTCACTTTACTGTGTCAGATCTCACAGTGCTTCACAAGATTCTTTGAAACTATGCCTTTTTTCATTGCATACAGCCCATTCTACTTCAATTGTATGCCATATTTTCTTCCCCAAATGACGGATTCTCCCTTGGTTTATAGTTCTTGGCTATCACAAAAATAGCAACTATAGATATTTTGTACATATAGGATATTTTCGTATTTGATTTTATTGAAGTATAAGCTTACTAGTGGTATCAGTCAGTCAGTATACCCAACAATTAGATAGGCATAGATTAGTAACTTTGGGGGCATAATTCAAAATTGCTCTCCAGAATTGCTAAACCACTTCACCTCTCCATCAACAGTATATTTATATACCTGTTCTCCCATCTTCCAGAGCCAGCTATACTATCTTACTTGTTATTCCTCTCATAACATTCCATCTCCTGGTGCTCTGCCTTTGTACCATCTGTCCCCCATTTCTGGAATGATCTTCCTCTTTATCTCTGTCTCCTAGCTTTCTTGTTTCCTTCAAAATTCAGCTCAAATCTCACCCTCTACAAACTGCATTTTCTGATTCCCCCTGCTTCTAGTGTCTTCTCACTGAGATCACCTTCCTTCATGCATTATATTTCTCTCATACATACATATTGTTGTCTCCCCCATTAGAATATTAGCATCTTGAGAGCAGGGACTATGCTTTTGCTTTTCATAGTATCCTTAATTTAGCACATTGTCTGCCATATACTAAGCCTGTCAGAGGATCTGATTTCATAGCTCAACTGTACTATTGGGTAAGTAACCCCTCTGGCACTTGGTTTCCTCATCTTTAAAATGAAGAGATCTAACTAGATGGCCTTTAAAGTCCTAAGTCTTAAGTTTTTGATAATTTCATGATGCAAAGATACCTAAAAGACTGCGATTTGTATTTCTGCCAAAATTTATTAGTTAACTTTGATTTGATGAATGCTATATATGTCTTGCTGTATAGTAACATGACTACTTCCTTTTCAGGATGCTATTCCAATGATCAGTAAACTAAGATACAATCCAAGATTTGACAAAGCTTTCAAACATGTGTTTGGAAAGACACTGATTTGTCGGAGCATGGAAGTTTCTACACAGTTGGCTCGTGCCTTTACTATGGACTGTATTACTTTGGAAGGTTTGTAGTCAATGTTACATTCAATAGTCTTAATTTTTCAGAATTATAGCTTATTAACTTTTTGGCACATGTACTAAGATTAAGATATCATAGTTCATTAAAATTAGGGCTGTGAATTTCAAGAGTATTTAAAAGTTTATGTTCTTTAGAAAGTAGTACATAGTCACTAAAAAGTCCTATGTTGTGCTTTCTGCTCTCTTTTGGTAAGAAAAGAAAACAACATTGAAAAAAATTTTTGTCGATATCTTTTGGTTTTCACATTTTTCTAAATTCCCTTATGCATCCATTCACTTCCCTATTCCTGGTTTAGTACAGTGATCAGATCATTGAAAACATGGTCATGTCCTTCCAGCTGTCACCATGGTTAAGCCACTTTACCTTTCTAGGCCTTTATTTTCTCATCCATAAAATAGAGGGTTCTTCTAGAAAGTATAATAAATTGATCTTAAAGATTAAAATCTCCAATTTCAGCTCCAAAGTTGTGAATATCACTTTAAAATCTAGCTCAGTTATTACAAAAAAAAGGAATTGGCTTTGGTAAATACTATACAAATATATATGCTATACAAAAACTTTTTATGTTACCTTCTTCATAGGGGATCAAGTCAGCCATCGAGGTGCTCTAACTGGAGGATATTATGATACCAGAAAGTCTCGGCTTGAATTGCAGAAAGATGTTAGAAAAGCTGAAGAAGAACTAGGTGAACTTGAAGCCAAGCTCAATGAAAATCTTCGTAGAAATATTGAAAATATCCTTTTAGAGAATGGAATTAGTTGGAAGTTTTTGCATCCATTTTATTATATTGTATAGTTTTTTTCTCAACTAGCAGAAGATTAAGATTTTACTCTTCACATTTATAATATCTCAAGCTTATTAACGTTTACCTGTAGTTTGAAGGAGAAAAAAATTCCTTTCGTTCTGCTTTTATGGTTAGCTGTTAGGTTTTTTCTAATACCAGCATTTATTGATAACAATTACTACTTTCCTCAGTCCTTTAAAAAAATTTAGTTAAAGCACAGAGACTTTTTTTTTAAAGTTCCAGATTCTCTCACTCCACAACTCAATAAGAAGGCACAGAAAAAAATATATTACAAATCTGTATAGTCACATTTTTGTATTAGCTATTCCCTCCCCTTCCCCCCCCTTGAAAAAAAAAGCAAGAAAGAGTAAAAATATGTTTTAGTCTGTATTGAGTCCATCAGTTCTCTGTCTAGAGGTGGATAGCATACTTTATCATGAATATCATTTTGTTGATCAAAGCCACCAAGTCTCAGAGTTGATTATTTTTACATTGCTCTTACTGTATAGACTTTTCTCCTGATTCTGTCCACCTCATCCTGCATTAGTTCACACATGTCTTCCCAAATTTGATACCATCTCTTTCGTCATTTCTTACTCTCTATTTTTAGTAGCAGTGCATTTTACCTTTCCGAGGAGATGTAGGCTGGGAGAATGAGCGAGAATATATAACTTTAGGGATGATTTTTTTTTAAGCTGACAAAAAGAAATATTGTTAATATGAGCAGAATTTACTGTTAATATTTACAGATGACACTATAAACCTTGGTCAGCTATAAACTATATACAGGCTAACTAGACATATGCAATATTATCCTTATGAATAATGCATAAAGGTACTGTTTCTAATTGTTGACTGCTTTTTTGAAATTGCTGTAATCCTGTCATTGGAACACAGAGGCTTGGTATTGTGAAGGAGTCCCATGATACATCATATCACATATTGTCTTATTTTAGTCACCTATATTAATTTAACTGGGCTCAGGGTGAGTGGCAGGATTTGTTCACCTGAACAATTTTAGGAAAATACCATTTCACTTCTTCCTAGGATTCAGATAATCAGTTCTGAACACGTTACTACTGTTTGTCATGGCTCTGTGGGATCCCAGTTGTCCAGCCTGCAGCCCATAATCTTTCTTTTCTCCCATTTCAGTATTAGGAATAAAGTTCCATTTCTCAGTTCTTGTAAAATGAAGTAGAGATTTGAGGTAGTTTCTCTTTAAGTAAATACTGTATATATTAAAAAAGCTCCCATAGCTCCCTTTGCTGATGAGCATTACTGGAACTAAAATTGTAATCTTTCATTATTAAGTTCTACTAGGGTTTGTTTTACTCCATGGCTGTACTAAATTAAAAAGCACCTAGTGGTACATAACTTAATTTTTAAAATATGCCAGTTCTTTTTAAAATTTATTTTTCTGTTTGAAGTGTTCCCCATTTTAAGATTCATTTTTTTTTGCCATAGAGTGATTATTTTAAAAGCATAAGCAAAATTGTTAAAGCTTATGATTTTATTTGGAGTAGAAAATCAATATGGGCACTGATTTTTGGTCATATGAAGTTATATTTAGCTTATTTGAAAATTGGAATATTTGGTTCTCAATATTTTGGCACCTCTGCAATTTCATAGCTTCAAAGATTACTGATAGTAGTTCAGGGAAAACATCTGTAAATTCTTTCAATTCCCTGTAACATTAGTACCCTGGAATGTAATCTGTCTGGGTCAGGTGACTTGAACTCATTTATAGCAACCAATCCAGAAGCATTTATTAAGCACCTAATATGAGGCAGGCACTGTGCTAGGTGCTGGGCATGCAAAGATAAAAGTGAAACAGTCCTTGCCCTCAAGAAGCTTACAGTCCAGCCAGGTACAGTGTACATAGATATAGGTACTCCACAGTGATTGAGGGGAGGACTTTATGGTGAGAAGGCCCTAATAGATAGGGGCATCAAGAAAGACTTTATGGAGGAGGTGGAAAGCCAGCTGAAATTTGAAGGAAACTAGGGATTCTGAGACAGGAAGTGGGAGAAAATGTGTTTCAGGGATAGGGGATAGCCACCACAGGGGGTTGGGAGATAAGAAGGAATGTCATGCTTGTATGAGGAATTTTTTAGAAATCTTCTCATTAATGTTCTGCTTTACTTTGCTTTGAACCATTTTTGTTTTCACCATTTTCAGTCTGAAGCTAATTCTCCTTAACACAGAGGACAGAAATAGACTAGGAATTGCATTGTTCTATTTTCTGTTATCAGATAACCTTGCCTCATCACTTCCAAGCAGTGAATCTCTCTTCTCTTCACCCTACACCTAACTCAAAATACAAGAGATTCAAGCTGGCTTATATTGATGATACCACTGTTTAGATCCTCATCAGTTTTTTTCAAGTTATCATAAGATACCCATGTTATCTTAAGTGAGTAAATTATAGCTTTAACAGATATGAATAATGTAGAAAGTAGAACATTATTACCAGACCGTCACAGTATATGCTGGACTGTGATGCAGTTTCTATGACTAATGTTTTTGGTGCTGTTACAGCTACTGACAAAGGAAGATTTCAGGAGGAATTGGTGACTGTTGTGAGGATGAATCATTCTTAGGATTTTGTATGATTTTGTGTGAGTAAATTAGCAGTCGTATGTCAGGAGAATCTGTTATATGAATAGTAAAACTTTTTAATATGAACCAGGCACAAGCAGTGATTTCAGTTAGTCTGATCTTATTGAGGTTATACATTTAGTTTTTGAATTCGTTTCTGGTTAGAAGGTAAATATATTCAATGAAGTTGAAGGTGTTTTGGTTCTATTAAGCACTACCTGAATGTGGATTAAGATTGCCAAATTATGTTGGACTCAGATTAAATTCAACAAAATTTTAAAAAACAGGAAGAGGATGAGAAAACAAAGTGTTGACCACATAAAATAGTTAATACATAGTATCATCTGTCTGATTTTATTTATTAAAAGAGATACAAATAACTTTCTTGGGATTTTCTTTCATACCATTATTGCTGAAATAATATATTTCATACTTTTAATAGCATAGAAATTATTTGAATGTTTTTTTTTAAAGTTTTAGATGCTTTCTAAACATCATTGCCTTATTCCAGTGAATCCTGGCAGTGTCTAATAGTGTCTCTCTGATCAGAAGCAGTAAGCATTAATATGTGTCCTGTATTTAATTTAGCATTGCTAAATTCCATAGAGTTTTGGAAGATTGCTCTGATACGTGCTATTTAATGGTAAAAAGTATATGGAGGGGACAAGGTAGGAGATAGAAAAATAATCTTGTATTTAAAACTGGACAGAATTTTCCTTAGCCCATTGTATGGATTAATAATGAAATTGATCAGCTGATGAATCAAATGCAACAAATTGAAACCCAGCAGAGGAAATTCAAAGCATCTCGAGACAGTATTTTATCAGAGATGAAGATGCTGAAAGAGAAGAGACAGCAGTCTGAAAAAACCTTTATGCCAAAGGTACATAGGAGTTCTTAATTCCTCTCTCTTGGATCATTACTAGAGATTTTTATTAATAAACTGAAATTAGAGAATTACATACTGTCTTAATTTTAACAGCGTCCTAGAATTTGGTATTTTAAATACATTTACTATTGTTTTCTCTGGTTTTATTTGCTATAAGTACATGTAGGCTAAAACTTGAGGAATATTTATATTAATAACTCAATCTGTCACATAGCAACGTAGCTTGCAAAGCTTAGAGGCAAGTTTACATGCCATGGAATCGACAAGAGAATCACTGAAAGCAGAACTGGGAACAGATTTACTCTCTCAACTCAGCCTGGAAGATCAGAGACGAGTAGATGATTTGAATGATGAAATTCGGCTGCTACAGCAAGTAAGTATGGCTTGCTAAATAATCTTAGAAATTACTATTGTGACTTTTAATAACAATAATAGCTAATGTTTATGTAGTGCTTACTAGGTGCCTGGCACTATGGTAAATACTTTACTAATATTTCATTTGATGCTTAGCCAACCTTGAGAGGTAGATGCTATTATTATCCCCATTTTTACAGCTGAGGAAACAGAGGCAGAGGTTAAGTGACTTGCCCAGAGTCACACAGCTAATAAGTATCTGAGGCTGTATTTGAACTTAGATCTTCATGACTCCAGGCCCAGCACTCTGGTATGCCCCCTAACAGCTCCATACACTGAAAAAGAATGCTTAAAGGTTAAAGAGTTGTTTTTTCAGTGAGTATAAATGTCATAGTGATATGTTTAGTTTCTATCTGGGAAACATACCAATATTAAGAAGTAATATTGTTTTAAACGCTTGCTTTACAGATGCTCCCATAGCTTGATTCCAGATGTTGTAGGACTGGCACAAGAAATTTTAGAGGTGTTCTGACTGATTTTAGGTGCATTTTTGGTATAACTGTTCATACCCACACATATATTTGGCCATGTGTACTTCCATTGCAGCGCTTTTTTTGATTAAGTATATTTTGATGGCATTTGCTATTAAAGACAAAGGTGGTAACACTTAGTTCAGGGGGAGAAAACAAGAATTGTTTATCTTTTAGAGTTTGAATCAGTATTACAGGAAATGAAAACCATTCATAGAACAGCTTGCGTAGAAGAGAGATTATATCATTATATCTCACAAAATTATAAAGTAATATTGCTGTTAATTCTCCATTGACCTTTGATGGTAGCTAATATCAGTCTATGGATCACTATTAGAAAAACCTTACTTCGATGTAGTGAAATTTGTCTTTTTATATCAATGACTCACTTTTCTTTTTTCCTTAATTCTAGGAAAACAGACAACTCTTAAATGAAAGGATTAAATTGGAAGGCATAATAACTCGAGTAGAGACTTATCTCAATGAGAATCTGAGGAAACGCTTAGACCAAGTAGAACAGGTAAAGTTGTTCTACCTTATGGGTTCCTTTGATAACTATCTCTTGCTGCTTATGACAGTTGAATTTTCTAAGTAGTAGAAGGTTGATTGTGGCCCTAATTTTTTTTTTCCCAAGAAAGTTCTCAGCACGTAGGCTGCTGGTTTATAAATTAACCATTTAGATATTTATCAGTGTTTGACATGTACTGACGCACTTCAGCCCAGCCCAGCAATGAGAATTCTGGAGGTTTCAAGTATATTTTGAACACCCTCTTCCCCTAATATGTACAGACACCTAATATATACACAGCATGAAGGAGATAAAGACAAAATAAAAAATAGTTCCTGCCCTCAAGGTGACTATAAACTAGTTCCTGCCCTCAAGGTGACTATAAACTTCTAGAATATAAATGTGCCCCCCCCCGATATTTTTTAATAATAACATTTATTGGTATCTTTTGTTTTGGCATATGTCCTTCACTTCTTCTCTCAACCCAGAGAGCATTCCTTATAACAAAGAATAAAAAAGAGGGAAGAAAAATCAGTTCAGCAAAACTAAACAATGCATCAAATGAGACTAACAGCATATGCAGTGTACCATGCCCATAGTCTCCCACCTCTGTGAAGAAAAAAGAGTTGCATTCTCATGTCTCTAGGCTTGATCTATTTTAAAGCCTTCTAATGAGAATTATACTTTATTGTTTTATGAGTTTAAATACTTGGCAACATTTTGTATTACAGGAACTTAATGAACTGAGAGAAACTGAAGGTGGTACTGTTCTCACTGCTACAACATCAGAACTTGAAGCTATCAACAAACGTGTAAAAGATACTATGGCACGATCAGATGGTTGGTTTCTTATTTCTAAAACTACTATATTTTCTTAAATTTATAAGACACTCATAACACTTTGGTTAAAGGAAAAATCCTACAAATCATTAGAAATACAAAGTGACAAAGAAAAGTATATACTAATTGTTTTTGTGTACCTTATAAATCATTAGTGGTGGGTGAAGTCTAGGTTTGTGGTAAACAGCTAGTTGAAAAGTTTGTCACTAATACTTTGATGAAAATAAATTGTTTAATTTGACAGAGTGCAGTGACTAAAGAAAATGTTTGTGTCATACCTTCAAATTTTTGAGTATAGATTCAGATGATGAGTTTTTGAAAATTTGTGTAAGAAAAATTAAGAAATTCCAAGGTCATTTTTCAGTGTTACTTGCTAAATGCTCTCCTACCTACTTCATTCAGGTGGTTCTTAAATTTTCATAATTTGTTTTCATTATACACCGAACAAAACAAAACCTCTTGACAATTTACCAAATTGCTACCAGAATCAAAGCTTTAATCCAGGAGTATGATGATTTTAAAGTGTGCACCAAACTCTTTTTTCTCCCATACTTTTACTTAGATCTGGACAATTCCATTGACAAAACAGAGGTTGCAATTAAAGATCTTCAGAAGAGCATGGAGCGCTGGAAAACTATGGAAAAAGAGCACATGGATGCTATAAACCATGATACAAAAGAGCTTGAAAAGATGACAAACAGGCAAGGCATGCTTCTGAAGAAAAAAGAAGAGTGTATGAAGAAAATCCGAGAGCTTGGGTCACTTCCCCAAGAGGCATTTGAAAAATACCAAACTTTAAGTCTCAAACAGGTTAGTTTTCAGTTGGAAACCTAATAGTGCATTTTACTGTATATGTCAAAATTTTACTTGGGATTGAGCTATAATTTTACATTTTTTTTCTCTTGTAGCTGTTTCGAAAACTTGAACAATGCAACACAGAACTAAAGAAATATAGTCATGTCAATAAAAAAGCTTTAGATCAATTTGTAAATTTTTCCGAGCAGAAAGAGAAATTAATTAAGAGACAGGAAGAGTTGGATAGGGGCTACAAATCAATCATGGAGCTGATGAATGTCCTTGAACTCCGGAAATATGAGGCTATTCAATTAACTTTCAAACAGGTATGGTTTAATCATGTTGAACCCAGTTGTGTGCATTTTGTTTGTGTTGTCATGCTTTCTTTCCCAAGCTACAGAGTGAACCTAACAAAGATGAAATTAATTGTTTTCCTCACATATAGTAAAATTTCATTAAGCCTTTTGAAAGAACAATACTACCCATATCCTCAAATCACTATTCTATTTCCATATTTATGTGAACATTACTTTCAGTTTGTCATCATTCATATTCATGCCCTAATTTGTCATGATTGCAGTGCAAAGGAAGGTTCACCTAATACTGGAATAGCTTTTTAATTACATCTCTTGATTTTAAGCAACAGTTGCGATAATGTCCATCTTAACAAGATTTATATAAGGGAACTTAAATGATGATTTTTTTTTTTTAATCCAAGGTGTCAAAGAACTTCAGTGAAGTGTTTCAGAAATTGGTACCTGGTGGCAAAGCTACATTGGTGATGAAGAAAGGTGATGTGGAAGGTAGTCAATCTCAAGATGAAGGAGAAGGAAGTACTGAAAGCGAGAGAGGTTCTGGCTCACAAAGCAGTGTCCCATCAGTTGACCAGTTCACTGGAGTCGGAATAAGGGTAAAATACCTTTTTAAATTCAGTTTTCTCAAGTGTGTTATAGAAAAACTTAATGGCTCAACTTTTAGTAGTATCTGAAGAATTTAAATTAGTCCCTATGGATATAAATACTTTAAAATTTTTTGAAGTACCTCATGGCAGTTGTTTTTGGTTCAAGAGCTGTAAGATAAAGACTTATTATTTAATATTTTCATAGGTATCATTTACAGGAAAACAAGGTGAAATGCGGGAAATGCAACAGCTTTCAGGTGGACAAAAATCTTTGGTGGCTCTTGCACTAATTTTTGCAATTCAGAAATGTGACCCAGCTCCTTTTTACTTGTTTGATGAGATTGACCAGGCTTTGGATGCTCAGCACAGAAAGGCTGTATCAGGTGAGGCTTTTAATTTGTGCTTTTTTCATATCTAGTAGAACCTGATGAAATGTAATATCAATCTACAGAATTACAGAGTTACAGTTCTTTTACAGTAGTTTCTTTTTAATGATAAGTAATGCTTTTCATACCAGTATGGCAGCCTGGTTTTATGTAGTTGAGTGCAATAAGCTAGAAATAGAACTCAAATCTCCAGAGGCTTGATCTGGTCTTCTGATCTAGATAATAAGCCTGCCTTAATTTCACACAGAAGCCTTTTATGTTAAAGCTCTGTTGTACTTCTCTGTACATGACTAGCCGTATAATGAAAAGAGGAACATGTATACCAGTGTTATGATATATGATGTAAATTAATTTTAATTTTGTAATAGGGCCTGCACAAATGAAATCTTTATCATCTTTAAAGAATTATAGCTCTTTTACAGTACAAAATAATATCAAATATTTGAGAAGTTTATTTTGTCTATGAGGTGCATGTTTATGAAAGTGAGAGACTGTTTGAATTAACCTCATGCTGATATAAATATATTTCTAAATGTTAAAAAAAGTACTAAACATTTCATAATTACAAGTTTCTTTCTTAGAATGTTATTCTTATGAAGAACTCATCTTTGCAGGACCAACAGATAGTTATATTTTCTTAGTAGTTGTGTATTTGAGATATGACTATTGTTCTATTAAGTTCTCATTTGTAATGAGATGAGCTTTCTGTAAAATAACATTTAATTTTGCAGATATGATTATGGAACTTGCTGTACATGCTCAATTTATCACAACTACGTTTAGGCCTGAACTACTCGAGTCAGCTGATAAGTTCTATGGTGTAAAGTTCAGAAATAAGGTAATTGTTTCCACTCTCCTCCGTGAAATATTGGTTTTTTTTACTCCCTGATAATTTGTCTTGGTTTCTGGTTTTTTTGTTATTTAAGTCATGAAAGAAAGTGAACATAGTTAATGCTCAGATAATGATATCATGTGATGTTAGTAAGCTTTTTCTTTGAGACATCCCTACAGAAGTTTCAGTTTCTCTGGCACCTGTCCAAATTGAGCAGTCATCTATTTATTGATCACCTGTTACGTGCCAGACGTTGTTCTTTTACTTATTGGGGTTAGGATAACATTCCATAGCTTTAGCTTTTTTTTTTTAATGCAGTTACTATTCCTTTGTGGTCTTCTATTTTCTCCTCTGTGATTTCCCGTGTTCTCTGAAACATTGAATTAAATTCAGTGAACATTTATTACTCATCTACTATATGATAGGCACTAGGAATGTAAAAGCAAAAAATGGCATATACCTTTGCCCCTAAAGGAATTTACAATCTACTTTTAATACCAGACACAAACAAGCACATGATTCACTTTACAGAATGTTCCTAAAGTCTGGATACATAGGCAATTGATGAAAATGTGGAGTTACTGCATCAAGTTCATGTGAATTTTGCAAAACACATCAACCTTTGCATCACAAATGAATTGAAGATGATATTTATTAATATTCCAATTAAATAAAATGTTATTGAAAATTTCATTCATTTCTTGAAAATATGCATTTTTCCTACGTGTCCAGACTTAGGAACACCCTGTACATATGTATCTTATACTATATTTGTGCATATACAAAACCTACATTAACATATTAATGTAGATTTTACATATGTGCATATATTAGTTGTGTTATTAAATATTAAAGCGTGTGTATTCTAAGAGTGGTCCCCCTTGGTTTGTTTTTATACATATAAAAAAACCAAGGGGGACCACTCTTAGAATTTTCTGATCCTATGATGAGCAATAAGTTTGAGATATTTAGAACTATATGAGAGATGATTCAAAGTCAAAGGTATTCATATATTCAGAACTTTTTTTGATTAAAATTTTCTTATCACTGTATAAGGCAAATGCCAATTTAAATAATAATTGGTTAATGTCAATTTCACTAAAGTTTTCCACAGCAGCTTATCTGAATTTATAAAAATTTTATAAATTTTATAAAAACTTAATATGCATTCATTTATACAAGGTATTATAATTGCAGAGGATAATACTGAAACAGCTTAGTGTTCTATGACCTACTTTGGGAGACTATGCATTAATGTATGTTGTTCCATCAGGTTAGTCACATTGATGTGATCACAGCAGAGATGGCCAAAGACTTTGTGGAAGATGATACCACTCATGGTTAATTGGAAACTATTGGCAGCTTGTTTGGAAGATGTGTATAGTATGAAACCTCAACTGAGGAACTGTAAATTTCAAACTAAATATTTGGTCAATGTTAAAAATAGTTTTTGAGCTTATATTTTAACTAAGAAGGCCCAAGGATTCTTAGTTTTGGATGACCTTGTGTATTCATTTTATGTTTCTGTTGCTGTATTCTTTTATAAAATACCTGTTTATGTACCTTTATACTTGTAGTTTTAAGAACTCTTCCTCTACAATCTTTTTGTAAAGTGTCCCTTTGCTGTTTTAAATCTTTTTGAGACATGCTTGATAGCTTTCTCTAATTATAATTTTATCAACTGTACTGCTTCATTCTTTTAAAAAATATATAGCTTCAATTAAATGATTGATTTTATGGCTGTAACTTAGTAGAAGTGTGTGTGTTTTCCTTTATAGTTGGAATAGTTAATTTGAATTTTCCTTTAAAAGTAACATCTTGATTTTGCTTTATTCCAATCTAGCGTAAGTATTTGAAATGGAGTTTGACTTCATTGAAAGGATTATTATTCCTCAAATGGTAAAGTTCAATATTCTCTTCATTTAACTCATTGTATCTTGGCTCTTAAAAATTTTCAGACTGGTAGGATTTAATATATTTAAAGGAATTAATTGTATTTTAGGAGTAACTTTTCTTTAAACAAATCTTAGAGGTTAGTAAATAACAGTGAATATAATGTTGTAATCCTACCTCCTTTATATACCAGCAAATTTATTAGAAACTGTTCCTTAATTTGCTCAGGCTTTCCTTTCTTCATGTTAGGAACATAGCTGGTTGACTACTAAGGGATATTACTAAAAAGAATAATAGCAAGTCAAGAGATTAGGATTATATTCCTGGGTCTGTTATCAAAATTGTCTTTGTGATCTTGAGCAAGTAAGTGAATCTTGTACCATAAACCTAATTTCCTTTAATATTATATAGGGATAATAAAATTTGTCCTGTTTACTTCAGAGGGTTGCCCTGAGGGTAAAATGAGATCCTTTTTAAAAATGCCTTACAAAAAATTTTTATTTTTTGTTATATGACAGACAGCAGTTAGCACAAATCCTTCCATGTGCAAAGAACAGAAAAAAGGGTTGTATTTGATGTCATCAGTCTCTTAAAAATAACTTCCTTCTAAAATAAGCATATATTTTTTGACATGTTAGTTTTTAAATTGTCTTTCTTATTTGTCCCTCTTTCAGTCATCTGAGTGTTTTTTAAGAAATGTTTCAGTGAACCACTTTTCTTTTTCTTCTTTTTATCTCACCATTACTTCACTCTCCTTGTTGCTTCCCAATTTTTTTTTTAAAGCACTCTCTTGTGACTAATAAGCTTGGGTTAAGCAAAACAAATTCACACATTGGACATCTCTGAAGTTATATTATCATTTTGCATCTCAAGCTCACTTGATTTCTTTCAGAAATTGTGGGTATCATTTAGTGCTCTGTAGCCATGTGGTTAGTCATTTCATTGATCAGAATTCTTTTTCCAAAATTGTTTTTTTAAGTGTTGGAGTCACTATATAAATTAATTGATTCTGCTCATTTCACTGCATCAGTTCATACAAGTCTTCCCAGGTTTCCATTTGTGATTTCTTTAGTATGCAATAATTCTCAATTATATCCATGTGCCATAATTTGTATAGCTATTCCATTATGGATTTTTATTTGATCATTGATTATTATTTTTATTTACTCTTATTTATTTTTTTTGCTAAAAACAAAAACAAACTTCTATAAATATTTTTGTACACATGTTTCCTTTTGTCTTTGAGCTCTTCACATACATTGTAAAGCTCAAGACAAATGTAATATTTCATTGAAGCTAAAAAGTTGTTAATAAATAACGTAAAATTTTGGCTCTCTGGCCCGACATTAATATTGTAAGCTTTTATTTAATGGACAGATATTTGAATGAAGACTGTTAGAGGGAAGTTTCATTGAGATGCCAAGACTTAATTGATATTAATATTGCCTAATCTTAGATTTGCTCAGTTTCCATGAAATATATGCTAGAGCTTTTCTATAAAGCCCTCCTTAATGTAATATATGTTATTGAGAGGTCCACTTGGGACCACTTCATTTTAAGGGTGCTTATATAGACTAATCGTCAACCCATAACATATATGCTAGGAAAAAGTACATAGTTAAATTCATATTCTTTCTACTTATTGCCATAAATCTGTTTACCTGAAGTGAATTATGCATTTTGTAAAATTTGGCCTGTTAAGGACAGGACAAAAAAGGTTAATAGGAAATGGATACCCAAGCAAAATAAGGTGATAATAAGGGCATCTAGCTGCTTTTAAGCTACTTTTTCTGAATCCATGTCCAGCCCAGATGAATTATTTCTCAGTACCTTAAGTAAACTAGAAAGGCAGCTTGGCATAGTGGATAAAGCACTAAACTTTGAAGTCAGGCATATCTAAGTTCTGATTCCTCCTCTGAGACTTAATAGCTGTCTGACCAAGGGCTAGTCACTCTCTCTCTGTGCCTTGGAGAACTTTCTAAGACTAAGTTTTGCAATAGTAGTAATATTTTCAGTGCAAGGAGCACCAAAATACAGGTCTTTGACATACAGACTGGAAGAACTGGTAAATTTGATTGCTGAGCCTCTGTGATCTTTGAAAGATCAGGAAGAATGGGAGAAATGCTATAGGATTAGAGAAGGCCAAATATTCAGTAAAAAGAATGGCTAACATGCCTTGACGTTGATTTTTGGCAAAATTCTAAAACATTACTAAAGGGATAATTAGGGCTTCAAGAACTGGTCATACGAGACTGATATTATTTCCTTTTTTGACAGTTATTAGTCTAAAAGATTAGAAGAATGTTACTGATAAAACTTTTATTAAAGCATTTGAAAAAAGTCATGGTATTCTTGCAAATAGGTACACACTATATGATAGTACAGTAAGGTGGATTTGGGACTCAAAAGAATAAGCATTAATTGTTGATTGTCACTATTGGAGATTTATGGTGGAGTGGTCTCCAAGAGCTATCTTTGACCTGCTGTTTTAACGTATTGATCAGTGACTTGGATAAAGGCATGCTTGCCAAATTTCAGGATGAAATAAAGCTAACATACTGGATGACAAGAATCCAAAAGGATAATTGAAACACTGAAACGTTGGTTGACTCTTTTGGCTCCTGTGGACAGACCATCATATTAACGAAAAACAATAATTTTGTTTTCTCTTTATCTATATTCCCTCAATTTTTTTTTTTTTGGTCTTAGCAGAACTATAGCACTATGTTAAATAGTGCATACTGTGCATAATCTCCTCAAATAGGTGATAATACACAGCCTTGCTTTACCCTTGATCTAACTGGAAAAGGTCTATAGTCTTTTGCCATTTCTTAAAAAGTTGACTCTTAGTTTTAGGTAGCTACTACTTAACATATTTATTAAATAAAGATACCATTGTTCCTATGCATCCTAGTGTTAGAGATAGGTATTGGATTTTTGTCAAAAGCTTTTTCAGCATCTATTGATAGTCATTTAAGAAATTTTACTGTTATGTTGTCTGTTTTGTTTATAGTTTTCCTTTTGTTTAACCAAGTCTGCATTCCTAGTATAAATCCAACAGTCATAGTGTATAATCTTTTTAATATGTTATAGCCGCTTTGCTAATATTTTAATTTTTTTGCCTATTCATTAGGGATATTGCTTTATAGTTTTCTTTATTTTGTTTCTCCCAGGTTTACATATCAAGACCCTATTCATATCAGAATTTTGAAGGATATTTTTTTAAACAATTTGGAATTAATTATTCTTTGATGTTTGATAGAATTCACCTGTAAATCCAGGTGATCTTTTTTTCTTTGGGAGTTCTTTGGGAGTCTTATGGTTTGTGCGATTTCATTTATTGATATTAGGTTAATTTGACATTTCTTTAAAACTGGGTATTTTATATTTCTTTGACTATAATTGGGCAAAATTATTTCAGATATGCTTAGTTCATCTTAAGTTGTGAATTCTTTTTCATTTTTCATATGAACAATTTTGCTTTCCTTTTTAATTACATTGGCTAACATTTTTTATGGGTTTTTTGTTTGTTTTTTTGGAGTGGGGGAGGCAGGGCAATCAGGGTTAAGTGATTTGCCCAAGGTCACACAGCTAGTAAATATGTCAAGTGTCTGAGGCCACATTTGAACTCAGGTCCTCCTGACTCCAAGGCTGGTGCTCTACTCATTGCACCACCTAGCTGCCTCTAACATTTTTTTTTTAAAAACTAACTCCTTATTTTATTTATCAGTTCTACTATTTTTTTTTTGCTTTCAAATCACTTAATTGCTTTAAGCCTCAGTTTCCTCACCTGTAAAATGAACAAGATAGCCTTAAAGGTTCCTGTTAGCTCTAAGCTTGTGATCTTATGCTCTTAAGAGGCCTCTTAAGGCCCTACCCTTAAGAGGTAGGATTCTTTAATTTCATAAAAATGACACTAATTTGAATAAGAGGTCAAATTTTGGAAAGTGTATTTTTGTCAATTTTTCTTTAGTTCTGTTCTCAAATCTGGCATTATTCCATTTCCTGTATTAGATTTAAGTAAGATAGCTAGCATTTATGTCGTGTTTTAAGGTTTGCAAAGCATTTTACAAATGTCTAATCTTATCTTCACAACACTTCTGGTAGGTAGGTGTTATTATTCCCATCTTATAGATGAGAAAACTGAAGTAGACAGGTTAAATGACTTGCCCAGGATCACACAGTTGATAAATATCTGAAACCAGATTTGAATTAGTCTTAACTTTCTCTGAATCTATCAAGATTGGAAAGTTAGAGTTATTTATAATCTAGAAGTTTTTAAAGCTAGAAAGAGACTTGAGATCATCTAGTCCAAAAACTCCTTATTGTAAGGATAAGAAATAAAGCTTTGAGATAATTAATTTGCTCATGTCCCACAGCTAGTTATTTGCAGAAAGTCATTAGTAGAATCTTGATCTCATGACTTCAGTCTAGTGATCTTTCTACCAAACCAACTGCCTCTTATCTCCAAATTTAATCAACTGGAAAATAGGACAGCCTTGAAACCTTAGCATTTTGTTCCAAAGTCTCTAGGTGGGAAAACAGAAAACAAAATGTTTTAGGTACATGTCAGCACTACCTGTTTTCTTTTCCTCTATCCACTCTGCAATCCCTACCTGCATTTATTTTGGGTACACTCTTTCATCAGTTTGTCTTCCTTAAAATGTCTTAGGAGGATTTGACGACTTCTGGCTGCCAGTCATCTTCAAAGATGATGCCAGTGTTCCATAAATCTACTACCATATGGCACCCAATCTCCTCTTCCCAGTGACAGAGAGTCTCCTGGGTGTAAGAGTCCTTGTGACAGCCAGCAACTGCATAGGACTCTTAGGACAGAGAAGAGATCAGGTTTGCAAAGAGATCAGGGATAAATTTATTCTCTTCAGTCATCACATTGGAAGGGTACATACCCATTCCAAAGAGAGCATTTGAAAATTGTCTTTTATGGATTCTATGCAGTTCACTGTCAGCTCTGGTTTTAATACCTTATGTGGACTCCTTTTAACAATTGTGCTAAATCCAGACAACTTGACCTTAAGGATTAAGCTTGAGGATTTCAGCTTCTCTACTAGTGGTTCTGTTTCTCCTTCATTTAACTCCAGAGTTTTTTAAGAAGTTGATGTCCTTGTTGTAACGTTAAAGGCTCTTAAATATGAACTGGTGGGACAGGAGGATTAAGAATGTGAAAAGTCAGCCATCTGAAAGGGACCTTAAAGGCCATCTTTAGTCCAAAGTCCTCGTTTTATTGATAAAACAACCAGCTCAGACTAATTCCCCTTGGTTGCAAAGGTAATCAGTAGCAAAGTTGGGATTGAAACTTAATAATAGATGAAAATTAAGTGCTTGCTATTTGCTAGACACGCTAAGCACTGGGCATACAAAGGAAGGCATAAGACAGTCTCTGCCCTTGAGGAGCTCACTCACAATCTCATGGAGGAAGGCACCATATAAAAAGTTGAAGAGGGAATGGGGGGAAGGGCACTTGGCTCAAGAGCATGATAAAGCCCTGTAACTAAGGTGGGAAATAAGCTGAGGAGGAAGTTAGTTGATTTCATATTGCAGGAAGAGTTTCTGGAGATGATGAAGTCCAGGAGAGCATCCAGCTGAGAAATGATGGGTCCTCTTGACTCCAAATATCAGCATTCTGTTGTGCCAGGCTACTGAAGATTTGGGGGCAGGATATTACTTGATTACAATTATTCATGAGCAATAATAGATTATATCAGGAGTGGCATAACATTGAAGAGGGGAAGAGATGTTATAAAATGAATTGTACAAGATAATCTCTTAAAGAGACTTCAGGTCTAAATCTATGAACTAACCAAAGGCTATTAGCACAGGCCTGAACTCGAATGTTCATAAAATAAGCAGAAACGGACAGGCAGTAGAGGTGTGGCAGATGTAGAACTAACAGGAATTGCTAACTAATTGAATGTGAAGGATTGAGAGAGGAAAGAGTCAAACCAGGGAAAATAGGGACGTTTGGGAAGTTTGGAAGAACCAGCTTAGAACCAGCTTTCTCTCCCCCACCTCCCCCAGAAGATCTTTGGAGGGCAGAATGAGGTGTTATAGAAACCTTGATTTTGTGGTATTCATGAGGCATCTAGGTAAAGATGTCCACCAGATAACTTGTAATGACAAACTTAGGGGAGAAGGCAGAGATTTGGGAGTTATCCACACAAAGGTAGTAATTGAGTTAGTAGGACTAGATGAAGTTGCTGAAAAACTAGCCCAGGATGTAGGACTGAGGGAGACCCACACTCAAGGAATACAAAGAGGAATATTGGACAACAGCACAGAAATAGAAGAACCATGTTAACAGAAGCCCAGAGAGTAAGGAGTATTGACTAGGAAAGCATGATGAGCTATGTCAAGTGCTTTTACAAGAACTGAGAACTAAGATGAGGCTGTGAGATTTGGTCATTAATAGAAGCACATGGAACTTAGAGGAAGGAAGGTAATTGACTCATTGTGTCCTGCACTGTTTAGAGCATATCTGGAGTGTTCTGCTCTTGCATAGTGGATTGAGCATCCAACTTAAAGTTAAGGACAGCTGGACTCTCAATTCTACCTCAAATATTAGCTGTGACCCTGGGTAATCTAAAGTGAGCTTCAGTTTCCTCATCTGTAAAGTAATATGATCTACCTTGGGGTTGTTGGGAAATCAAATGAGAATTTAAAACATAAATCTTAGTAAATGTAAAACACTTTGTAAACGGTTATATAAATTAGAACTTTTTTAAAAAGTGTCACATTTTATGAGGCACATTGAACAAAAGAATAGCGAGGGCTCATAACCATGTAGTATGAGGACTGATTGGAGATACTAGTAATGTTTACCCTGATGAAAAGACTGGAGAATTTTGCTAAATTTTGAAGTGCCATCACATGGAAGAAAATAATCTGCCAGGTTTGTGAACAACAAGCATAAGGTACAGGAAAGTAGACTCCACTCAATATAAGGAATAACTGTCTAATGAGGCAAACTGTTGGTCTTGAAACATGACGATTCCATTATCATTCCTGATAAAAAATAGCATAGATCTGTTCCAGTCTTTGTTGTCCTTCCGTTTCATCTATGAAAACTCTTGGAATAATCTGGTTTACCTGAGTATCATGCCAGGCTTCCTGCACACTCATTTCCCCTCCAACATTCTTTGCTGTTTGTAAGACAAATGTTGCCCATAATCTTCCCCTAGTCTCCTCAGCAAGGTTTTGAAAATTAGTTTGATTCTGAACTAATGTGTAGCTATTGGTTGGTAGGCCTCTCTGTTTTGCAAAGATATCAAATGTTTGGTGGCTGGGATTGTATCTGGAGTCTTTTGACCACTTTGTTGTGGCTATTACACATTATCATGAACTTTTTAGGGAGTTTTTAATTAAATGTATGTACTGTCACACTTGCCTTTTTTTGATATCTTGAAAAATAAACATATCTCCTACGTTATCTCATCCTTTAGAAACAAAGCTTTTCAACTGATTTTTAAGCATCCTTTTTGCTTAACAGAGATAAAAGGTTTCATCTTAGGACTGTATTTGTCTTCCCTTTCCCTTGTTTTATATTTCTAGCCAGTCATTAAATACTGCTGAGTCTTCTACCCTCGTGTTCCTCAAATTTGTCCATCTTTCTCTACCTTTATCATAATGCTTCTTCAGCCCCTCATTGGGACTGGAGGTTCTGAAAACCTGTAGCTTCTTGCTATTGTGGCCTGTGATTTTTATCCCAAACTGTCCTGCATTGAACTACGTGTATAATCTTCCTTAAACTTCACGTTTATTATTTCTTCCCTTCCCACGTTTGCCTGTGAAATTCTTTATCCTTCAAAATGCAGCTCCAATGTCTTCTCCTCTAGGAAGTATTTCTTGATATCCTGTATTAGAAGCAAGATGCTTTCAGATCCCACAAAGCACTTTTGTTTATACCTCTCTAGTGCATTTAGGCAATATTGCTTACCATAGTGTTTTGTGTTAGCTTCATCTGCCGGTAGGCAGAGTGTAAACTCCACGAGGCCAAGGACAGTCTCTTAGAGATGGATTTGGAATCTATGGGTTGGATGCTAATTCGAACTCTGCTCTTTAATATCTATGTGACAACAGCCATTTTGTTTAATTTTTGTGTATGTGTGCCTCCGACATCTCCCTATTACTAAGTTTTAGTAAATCATAGATTGGTTGCAGTCTACAAGGGTGGTGGGTATTTCCATACCAGGATGGTCCCTGTAACAATGAAATCACTGATTAATTTTTATGTTCCTGTAAATGATATCATATGCTACCACGTGAATGACACATGTTATTTCCATGTAATGTCAAATGTCCATATCATATTATGTTAATGTATTATTTATATTGCAAATATTATCTCATATGATTCTTGAAACTACCTCCCTTCCAAAGTTGTTTCAAGAATCATATGAGATATTTGCAAAGCACTATGCAAACCTTAATGCCATATAAAGCTAGTTATATCATTATAATTAATACCTGTCCCATTTACTATTACTGTAATTAAAAATACCTGCCATTTATATAGCATTTTGTTAAAGTATGAAGTTCATAGAGAGCTTTACACAACCCCATCTGATCATCATATAACCCTTGAGATGAACTATAACATCGTAGACTCAGAACTGGGAGAGATATTCAGAGTCATGTAGTCCAATCTCTTAATTTTGCAGGGAAGCAAACTGAAGCCCAGAGAGGTTAAGTCAGTTGCCTACGGTCCCGCAGCTGGGAACTGACAGAGCAAATCACCACCCTTTCCACTTGTAATACAAGCATCATCTGCATTTTTCAAATGAAGAGTCTGAATCTCATAGGAGTAAATCATCTGCCCAAGGTCCCTCACTTTAACAACAGAAAAGTGGGTTCTTAAAACTAGGTTTTCTGGCTCCAAGAATCAAATGAAATTTTGTAGAGCACTTAGCACAGTAACATTTGTGCCTCGATAGGCAATGGTATGTACCTTTGATCTCCTCCCTTCTATTCTCCAGCATTTTGCCCACCTCTCTCTTTAATCTCTGTTCTTTCCGTTTGTTAATTTCCTGAAGCCTACAAAAAATGTCCACCTTTCCTCCAGTCTTAAAAACAAACACCTTCTCTAGAGCCTGCAATCAGTGCTAGCTATCCTTTATCCATCTCTCTTCCTCTCAGCTGAACTTGGAAAAATGCCTCCTTCACCTTTCACCCCCCCCACCTCCCCCACCCCACTCCCTCTCCATTCACTCCCTTCTTAACCTACTGCGGGCTGGTTCCTCACTTCACTCAACTGAAGTCCTATGTAACATTACCGATGATCCCTTAATTGTTACATCCAGAGGCCAGTTTCTTAGCCTTTTGGATCTCTCTGTAGTATTTGACCCCCTTCTCTTCTTGGATGCTAGCTCCTCTTTGGGTTTTTGCAACACCCATCTCCTTTGGTTCTCTACTTGGTTGTCTAATTGCAGCTGTTTAATCTTTGCTGAATTTTCATCTTCTTCATGTGCACTGACTGTGGATGGTATTTCTCCTCTCCCTTCTCCTGCTCTGTTCTCAGTCTTCTCATTTATATGTTCCCCTAATTGGTGACTTTATCATCTCCCACGGAGTCAGTCATCAACTCTTTGACAGTGATTTCTAGATCTATATATTCAGGCCTACTCTTTCACTCGAGAAATGCAATCCTGCTTTACCAATTGCCTATTGGACATTTATGATTAGATGTTCAATTAACATATCAAACAACTTACCCAAAACAGCTCCTTTTTCTCCCCAAATACCATCTCCTACAATCTTCCCTCTTAATTTTTGGATACCACCATCCTTCTTGTCCCTTAGGTTAATAATTTCAACATCATCCTCAACTCTTCAGCCTCACCCCACATATCCAGTCTGTTGCCAAATCTTGTCATTTGTAACTTCACAACCCCTGTGTGTGTGTGTGTGTGTGTGTGTGTAGTTATCCCTTCCACATCACAGGCGTTTAGGGGTATAGCACCCCCACGATCTGGAAAATCTGTGTAAAATTTTTTAGCTCTCCATACCAGAGAAGAAATATGAATTATTATGGTATTAAAAGGTAAAATATATTGATATTATATAGCACTATACATATATTTTTGCATTTCTGAGTTTCTGCACTTTTCCTGTGTATCATTTGCCGACCTTTGCGTGTCATCTGCAGCTTTGGCAAAATTCTCAAAAAATTCTCATTTAATTTTTTATGCTGACACATGATATATTGAAACCACGATACGGAAAGGTGTGATATGGAAGAGATAATTGTATATATACACACATACATATATATGTATGCACATATATATATATGTGTGTGTCTGTATCTATAGTTTCTCCTCATGGCTACTACCCTTCATCACTTTTCTCCCTAATTATTACAATGTCTCTAATTGGCTTTCTTGCCTTAGGTCTCTCCCTATTTGAGTCATCTTCCACCCAGCTACCAAAGTGATTGTACTAAAGTGTAGATATGATCATGTCACACACACACACACAACACACACACACCCATTCAGTAAATTCTAATGGCCCTCTGTTACTTCTAGGATCAAATATAAATTCCTCTGCTTGTTGTTTCAAAGCTCTTCACAAACTGGCCTCTTCCTACTCTTTCTGTCTTTTTACATGTTACTCCTCTCAACTCTGGTCTAGTCATACTGACTTACTTGGTGGTTTTTCATACACAACACTTTATCTCTCATCTTGCCTTTGCACTGGTGTCTGCCATGCCTAGGATGCTCTTATCTTCCCTGTAACCTCTTGGATTCCCTAGTTTCCTTCGGAACTTAAGCACCATTTCTACAGGAGGCCTTTGTTGGTCCTGCCCTGCTTCCTGTTGCTTTCTATTGTCCTTATCTCCTTGGCATATACTTTGTATCTACTTATACATGCTCAGGTTTTCTTCTCCTTTAGAATCTAAGTTCATAGAGGTCAGGGACTCTTGTTTTTGTCTTTTATATTTCCTAGTGCCTAAGGCCCTAGTAGTCATTAAGTGCTTTCTAATGATGGTGAGTACTTTATTACTGGTGATGATTTAGTATAGACTGGTCACTTATCTGTGATGTATAAAAAGATCACTTATTTGGCAGGGGCACCGAAGTTCCTTCTAACTTAGGAGTTAAATTCCTAGAGAGTTTCTAGAGAACTAACAGGAGTTCTGAGTTTATTTTGTTTTAACTTTGGCAGTTATTATTTACCCCTACTTATTTGATCTTCTCTAAATTAAGTACCTCATTTCAACCTGACAAGATCTTTGTGGATTATGATTCTGTCATGAATTAGCTTTCTCTCCTAGCTTTGTGTAATTCACAAATCTAATAAACATACTTTCTTCATTCAAGTGTTTGGATGTTTCTTGCAAAAAAAAATTTGATATTTCTCCACTTAGGATAGGAGATCAACATTAACTAGGAGCAGGGGTGTGCCCGAGCCAGCTCCTAATTGTTAAGTTTTCATTATGAACATTTATACCTCGAAAATCTAGAAATGCTGTGCTACAAAGCAAAGCTTGATTTACTTATGTTTTTAGTTGTCTACACTTAAGAAAGCAATAGAGAAAAATGTAGGTTAAATGCAAATTTTTTTTTTCCTGGAGAGCTGGTTGTTAAATATTTGCCTGCATACCCCTGACAAGGATCCTTAAGTCACAACTTCATTTTCTTCTTTGGCAGATTACTAGATTGGCAGCTAGGTGGTGCAATGGATAGAGTGCTAAGCCTTAAGTCAGGAAGACTCCTCTTCCTGAGTTCAAAACTGGCCTCAGACACTTGTTAGCTGTGTGACTTGGACAAGTCACTTCCTCGTCTGTAAAATGAGCTGGAAAAGGAAGTGGCAAACCACTCCAATATCTTTACCAAGAAAACCTCAAGTAGAGAGTCGAAACGACTGAACAACAACAATAAAATCAGGAGGGTGGTATTGACATGGTCTCTAGATTTTAGAAAGACTTGGCAAAGACTTTTGTGTATCACACTTTGTGGACAAAGTGAAGACATTTTGTTTGAATGGCAGTTGAGTTGAATGGATTTGTAACCAGTGGAGTGACCTTACTCAAAAGTGTTGATTAATGGATCAGTACCAATGTGGAAGGAGATTCTAGTGGTTTGTTGCAGATCTCTGTACTTGCTCTTTTCATTGGCATTGTAGAATTTTAGATTTGTAAGAGACTTTAAAAGCCACTTATTACAATCTTCAATTATGGGTAAGTTGAGGTCCCACAGTTGGCCTAAGGTGACACAACTAATTGGTAGCTGGGCAGGGACCAGAGCCAAAGTATGTTCTTTCAGCCATACCACATCACCTCATCTTTTAGTCCCTTTTAACCTTTTTTTGACTTTGTAGCTCAGTCTCTAAACTTTACATAGCAATGTCCTTCTGTGATAGAAAAGGTTGGGGGTTTTTTTGGACAAAGCATTAAAAAAACATAATATAGTTGATGATATTATTCTTTGTAATTTTTCAACCACTAATAAAGTTTTATAATTTTATGTTTGTAACAGCTTCAAAACAAACCCAATTTCACACAAAGAAAATGTTCATGAAATTTATATTTATTTTATAAACTAGAGAACTTTTTACATCTGTTTTACAAACTAGAAAACTTTTAATTTATTTCAATCTACTGTCACAGACAAGCTATTATTGTTCTTGTTCAGATGGAGTGAAATGAAATATATCATATTTGTCCATGGCAAATGAGTTCTGTATCCATTCGTATTTAGAAATATCCTGGTCTTTCAAAGGGCAGCAGCTAGGTGGCGCAGTAATGTGCTGGGCCTAGAGTCAAGAACACTGATTTTCCTGAGTTCAAATCTGGCCTCAGGCACTTCCTAGTTTGTGTGACCCTGGGCAAGCCCCTTAACTCTGTTTGCCTCAGTTTCCTCATTTGTAAAATGAGCTGGAGAAGGAAATGGCAAATCACTCCAGTATCTTTGTCAAGAAAACTCCAGAAAGTCACAAAGTATTGGACACGACTGAACAACAAATAGTTGCAGTCACATCAAATGATTAATAAGCTGGTTTTTAACTTTCTTCTATTTTATTTGAAGGGCAAATATTTTTAAAATTGGGAAATGTGAAAAAAATTGTAAATTTATCAACTGAATCTATAACTTGTTTATAAATGAAATGATCTAAGGGTATGAATTTTCCAGGAGTGTGAGCACTTTGAATTGAGTTAGGTATTCAGCTTTTTAAAATATCCATCAAATGCATGTGTCCAGAAGAATTATTTTTAATAAAGTGAATTGCTCTATTTTGATTATTGTTGTTAGAAAAACGGCAATTTCTTTCTTTAGCTCAAATAGCTTCTAAGCCAAAGAACTAAGTACTTTGGCTCAAGAAAGGCAGTGTGTTTCACAAATATACATAAGTTCTACCCCACCTATTGTCACAATTTTACATAAAGTTGATTACTCTGGTAACAGTTTGAAAATAACTATGCATATCCTCAGTGATAAATCTTAATATGAGAAATTATCTGTAGAATGTCACATGTTCAAATGACAGGAGGTTGCACGTTTTCAACTAGTGTTTATACACCAGAGCTTCATCCTGATATTGACTGAGCTCTGCAAGTGAAGTGTGATTCTCCATCACTATTATTTTCATTTTCAAAAATCCATTGGTTATATTGAAAATTTCTCTCAATGTGGCGTTACCATCAGTAGGTTTGCAAAGTAACAAATTTTCCCTAACTTCAGTTTCAACATTTTTAACAACACTTATTGATTCATCCACCTACAAATCAAGGTGAGATTTTATTTTCTAAATTTATTTTTCTCAAATATCCTAAGAAAGAATTCTTCTTTCTATCGCATTATCTGTAAGCAGAAACCATTTGAAACTTCTTTGCATGTTATTCACCAAGCATTGTTTCAATTGTATCAATAACTGCAGATATTGCCATTTCATCAAATGATATCTTTCACATTTTACACTTCATAAGCAATCTTGTACACAATGTGAGCAGTCCTTTTGATTTTCCATAGGATTTTTTTTAAAGGTTAGTTTTGCTTATTGAAAGCATGTAATTTTCTCTAGAATTAATTCTTTTATTTTGCCAACACTACTAGAAAGATAAAGTAATTTTACTTGCAAACAGGTAACAGTTTTAGTCAATAAGTCTACAAAATTGTTTTATAATTCCTAATTTTAAAATATGTACTTGCAAAATATTTCAATTTATTAGTTTTTATGTTATCTACAACAAAAGGATCCCTAGAAAACAAACCCAGTAGTATATCTTTTTATCAACAATAAACTCCAGTGATAAATATGGTGGTTTGTATTTTCTAGGTTTTGGCTTTTCACTGTTCATTTTTGTATTTCTGCTGTATATGTTGATTCTCTCTTTACAATATTTATTTGGCCATTATGAAGAGGTATTATTTCACTTAAAAATAGAAAAAAATAACATAATTAAACTTTAATTGTTTACATTTAATTTAACTTGAAATTTCTGAATAATTATGACTTTTCAGGTTGTTTTTAGAAATTGCAGCTTTTTGTAAATTAGCTTATTGCACTATACTTATCAAAATGGATCACCTTGAGAAATATAACAGCTAACATGGTATTTTTAACTTTTACATGAAGATCACATTCAAATTCATCAAGCATGGAGCAACACATCCATGTTAAAAGCCTAAACTAATGTATAGTGATATTAGCAGACCATATTCATAATAGTGTTCGATTTCAAATTTGACCTTATTTACACATTGTACTACATTATATTCACTATTAGTTGGAACAAATTTCCCATGTTAATTTCACTTTTGTTAACTTTGATTTAATTTTTTTCCTCTGTAAAAAAAGGATTAGGTAGGAGTATACTCAAATATTCAGTGTTTTTGGCCAGTGCTTTACCTTCCCCATGCTCCCTGTTGCTACAAAGATATCAAGCAGATCTCCATCCTAACTCTTCCCTCAAATTATAAATGATGACTTACTTGTAGGACTACCATAGAAATATTTCGGCCGATTCACAAATAATAGGTCAGCTGGGTGGCTCAGTAGATAGGATGCTGGACCTACACAGTCAGGAAGACTCATCTTCCTGAGTTCAAATCTGGCCTCAGGTACATACTAGCTGTGTGACCTTGGACAAGTCACTTCACCCTAGTTGCCTTAGTTTCCTCGTCTGTAAAATGAGCTGGAGAAGGACATGGCAAACCATTCTAGTATCTTTACTAAGAAAACCCCAAATGGGGTCAAGAAAAGTTGGACATGACTAAAATGACTGAACAACAACAAATTCATAAATAATAATATTAGCTCATGTTTTATAGTGCTTTAAAAAGCACTTTGATTGCAACAACTCTGAGGTTTGTACAAATATTCTTATTTTACTGGTGAAAAAAAATTCAGAGAAGTTGAGCAGTTTACCCATGGCTAACAATGGTCAAAACTGGCAGTTAAGCCTGTGTTCACTAAACTACAAGAATGAAAGAACTCAGTGTTGTAGAAAGGCAGGAGTTAATAGGTCTGGTTTTTAATATTAGCTGTGACACCTAACTCACTATGTGACCTTGGAGGAATCAAGTGCCCCTTCTGGACCTCAATAAAATAAGCAGATTGAGTAGTTGACGTCTAAGTATCTTTTTAAATAAGAGAATGGGGCGTAGTGGTAAGAATGCTAGCTTTGGAATTGGGGTGAAGAAACCCGGCTTCAAAGTTTGCCTCATCGATCTCTCCAAATGCTTCCTTATCTGTAACGTGAGGCTGTTAATGGTTTCAATGCCTTCCTCATAGTGCAGTTGTGAGGCTTAATATTCCATTAATTCTACTTCTCTTTTCCCTTAGACTGAGCAATGATTCTGTGGCCACGAGAGGGCGCCCATTGCCCATGTCAACCTGGTACTACCATTTCTTAAGTTTTGAGGTTTTTTTTTTTCCTTTAACTGAGACTGCTTCTCAGTAATGTCTTATTCTAGAATGTCAGAGCTGGAAGGGGCCTTAGGGATCATTCAGTCCAGCCCTCTCTTTTGGCATCTGTACAGCTTTGATAGTAAATTATCTATTATACAGAAAATCTACCTCCCTATAAATTCTACCCATTGCCTCTAGTAATGCCTTCTGGGGCCAAGCGGAGCGAAGCTAATTCTTTTCCACCTGACAGCCCTTCTAGGATTTGCAAACAGCTATACATTTGCTTCCTCAGTCTTCTCAAGGCTTTCAACCATTCCCTATTTCTTTAGCCTATCACAATTTTTACATTTCACTGGTCGACTTCTTGACATGCTGCAGCTTGTCCTTCTCCTTCCTGAAATGTGGTACCCAGGCTGAACACCAAATCCCAGATTGTCAGATGTGGACAAATTACAGCAGGACTTTCAACCTTCTTTATTCTGGATACCATCCATTTACTAATACAGCTAGATTTTCGTAAGCTTTTTATGGCTGTCACATCCAATTGTGGACTCATACTGACTTTTCAGTCCACTAAATCTCCCAGGGTTTTTTTCCCTATATGAATTACCTTCTAACTATATGTTCCCCATCTGGTATTTACACAGCTGATTTGAAAAAATATTCTTCACTGGATCTGTGAATTTATTAGTGTGGCAACTCTTCCCACTGGTGCAGATCACAAACCATCACTGCTTTCTCATTGTATACAACTCTTATACCCTCCTTTAAATTCTTGCAGGGATCTACTCAATGTGCTGTGCCTTCCAGTAGGTCTATAAATATGATATATGTACCAGGGTAGCACACAGTTTAGATGTTTGTTATTGTTCCTTCTGGCAGGGTCCTACATCTCTTTGATATATTTTCCACTTTTTCTGGGACACAATTTCTTGTCGGTACTATGGTAAAGCCTATTTGATACCCCCTATGCATCTCTCTAATACTCTGGGTGATCCAGAATATTAATTCTTTGTGGCATTATGTATTACATAATTTCTAGGCATTTAGCATCACTGGAAGATTTCTAAAGACTATTCAACAGAAAGCTGGTGGTCATTGCAAATGTTATGCAGTTTTTCAGAATCTACCTTGTTCTCTTATTTGCATGTTTCATTCTGACCTCAGTTCATTGTCCCACTACGATATCTATGTGAGATATGTATAATACTGTTAGACTGAAAAAATAAACATTTCATCCACTTGGTTTTTCTATTTTTATTGTTAGGCTGAGCTCTTTTATGTGATTGTGAATCTCATTTAAGAGATTTAATCTTCAGTGGATTTCACATTTATCCCTAGATACCTTAGGTATATAGTAGGTGCTGAATAACACTTTTTGAATTCAGTCCACTGTTCCTCTTATTTGTTAATCTCTTTTCTGTCATTTAATGTTTTACTTGTCCCTCGTAGCTTCATGTCACTAAAAATTTTATGAGTATGCTATCTATATCACATAAATCATTGCTAAAAATGCTCAACAGGACAGGGTCACTGAGAAGATCCTTTGACATTTCATTAATAATTTCCTTGTAGTTTGACACTTACCTTTTAATCATGATTTCTGGAGTCCAGAATCAAATAGCTCCTACCCCAACTGTACTTACTATTATTTAACTCACAATTCTTACAATCTAAAACACCATTATAGGAGACTTTGTCCAATTGTCTTTCTGAAATTTAGGTATGCTACTTCTGTGGTACTTCCTGACATACCCCGTCAAAAAAGGAAGTGAGATTATTTTGGCATGACTCATTCTTAAATAACAAGCTCCCAGTGATCTTTGTTTTCCTTTCTAAGTACTCACAGACCATCCCCCTAATAATCTGTCCCAATAATAAATTAACAGAGAAATAATAAGTAAATTAATAGATAGATATTTTGCCAGGAATTACCATCAAGCTTATCAGCATGTAGTTGGAAAAACCTACTTTATTTTCCTTTTTGAAATGTGAGATGTTTGTTTGCCTCCAGTTTTGCAGCATTTTTCCATTTTCTATGATTCCTCAAAGTAGCACATTAGCAATCACAACCAGAAATTGCGTTAGTGCCCCAGGATGTCATTCATTTATTCAGATTACTTTGAATGCTTTAAGGGAAGCTATAGGATCTCTTACCATTTCCAAATATCTTGAGTTTCAGGTCCTGTTAAATATTTTTTTTTTTGCATCATCCTTAGTTGTCTGAAGAGTGCCATATTTAGTAGAGGGAATAGAAACAAAATAAGTAGTTGTGGGGTTTTCATCAATCATCCTTCCAAGCAGGAAGGAAGGAAACAAGCATTTACTAAGGGCTTACTATGTGCTAGGCACTGTGCTAAGCACTTGACAAATATTATTTTATTTTATCCTTGCAACAACCCTGGAAGGTAGGTGTTATTATTATCCCCATTTTATAATCGAAGAAACTGAGGCAGATAGAGGTAAGGGACTTGCCCAGGGCCACACAGATCTGAGGCTAGATTTGAACTTGTGTCTTCCTGACTCGAGATCCAGTGCTCTATCCATTGTAGCACCTTTCTTTTCTCCCTAACATAATAAATTAAAAACTCTTTCTTATTGTCCTTACCATTTATGACTAACAGTTCTCAGAGGGAAGGTATTTTTCCTCTATTTCTTGTATCCCCTAGCAGGAACTTCATAAATGTCTATTGAATTGAGTGGGGCAGTGGTGGATACAGCTACAAGGCCTGGTAAGAATGTATTTGCCTGGATCTTGCAAATTAAATTTAAAAAAAGAAAGGAGGAGAAAATGCCACCTACCTATATTTGTCAAGATAGTTACCTTACAGAGTATTTATGGTTATTATACCAAGATTAGTAGTAGAGATGCCCAGCAATAAATTGGAGAAAAAATCCAAGACATATACACAGGATCGTAGATCATAGATTTTGAGATGGAAGGCAGCCCAGAGATGATCTAGTCCAACCTTCTCATTTTATAGATGAGAAAACTGAGACCCAGAGAGATTAAGTGACTTAGCCAAGGTCATACATGTAGCAATTAGCAGAACTGGAATCCACAAAACAACAAAAAATAAAAAAATAGATGTCTACAACTAAGTGCGTAAATTAAGAGTTATAAGCAGAGCAAACTAGAGATCCTAACATAAGGACTAAAATTTATCATATAGCTAATATTGGCACCTGTGGGACCCAATACTGAAATATGGCTCTGGAGTGGTATAACTTAGTCAAAAGGCATAGAACAGACAAAAAGAGTAGCATTATACATTAAGAAAAAATATTTACATGAGGAAATTCTGGGATTAGGTGGGCCAAGTCGTAGATAGCTCTTGGGTGAACGCTGGCAGAAACAGAAGTAGAAACTATATTGTCATTGATATATACAAGAGACCACCTGGACGGAAGGAGGAAGTAGATAAGGAATTTAGCAAAGTGATTATAGAGCTAGGATGGAGGCATGATAAAGTAGTGACAGGACACTTCAATTATCTGAATATTTGCTGGAGCCTTTTTACTGTCAAAAGCAAACAGCTAATAATTTTTTCCCCTCCCTTAATAATCCTTCAAAAGTAGAGAAATAACCAATTGTGGTAGGGCCAACAGAACTTTAGCTGCTACGGTGTTTTTCATAATGCATAATGTCTGGTTTAATCATATGCCATATATACAGACGTGTTCATTAATTAGAATTTTTGTAACTGCAAGTTCCAACTTAAGGGAAACAATATTGTTTGCTAGAGCAACGTATGTGTAGCTATGTTGCTTAATAATAAGATAGGGCAGCTAAGTGGTGCAGTGGATAGAGTGCTGGGTCTGAAGTCAGGAAGACTCATCTTTGTGAGTTGAAATCTGGCCTCAGATACTGGCTGTGTGACCCTGAGCAAGTCATGTAACCCTGTTTGTCTCAGTTTCTTCATCTGTAAAATGAGCTGGAGAAGGAAATGGCAAACCAATCCAGTATCTTTGCCCAGAAAATTCCAAATGGGGTCATGAAGAGTTGGACATGACTGAATAACAACATTAAGATAGCTCTTTAAGGTTTGCAAAGCACTTTATATATATGAAATCATTGGATCCTCTGAAGAACTCTGTCAGATAGGTGCTAGAATAGTAATCCCCATTTAAAAGAGGAGGAAGCAGGCTGAAAAAGGTTAAGTGACTTTCCTGGGGACATACAGATAAATGTGTGAGGCTCGATTTGAAATTGGTTCTACCTGATCTTGAGCCCAGTACTGTCTGCCTCCTAGTTGCTGAAATTAAGCTGGTTGATTGAGGCTTTTTTCCTCCTGAATGTGAGAATCCAAGTGAAGCTTCCTCCATCAAAATGTAGGTCAGTTTTCATATGTAGAATCCAAGGGGAAATCTAAACTCCTCAAAGCAAAGGCTCCTTTGATCTCCCTTGATGAGTAAGCCTCAAGCAACCCACAACAACTCCTTATGATACTTTGAGTGTTTCCCTCAACTGATTTCACTATTTTGCCTTACATCCCCAAACTGTAGGGAACATCTCTCCCCATTTCCAAAATGTAGGTAATACTCAGCTCAGCCCAAGTGAAGTAGATTTTTAGTAGCACATTCATTTTTAGTGATAACAATTTTCTTCCATCCAAAACAAAGAAGGATGAGCACTCTAATCCCACTCAACCAATCACTGTCCTAAAATCCCTAGGAATTAGAAAAAATGAAAACATCTCTAATGTTATGGGCCATTTCTTGTATAAGAAGGGAAAGCCTGGGGGGTAGAAGTAGAGGGTGAGTTGCTTATCTTCCCCTCCTTTGGATCTTGCCCAGATTGCTGGGGGAAAGCCATCTTTCATCCTGTGACCCTCCTCAGGAACACTTGAGAATTACCAAATATCCTTTCCTCCTTAGCTACTTGGAGAATTACTGTCCTTTTCCTTCTCCCACCCTCTTTCTCCCACTGACCTGAGACTGCAAACCTCTTCCGGAGAGCATCCCATCTTTCCACTTTTCCCAAGACCTTTAATGGCTAATAAGTATATACTGCAATAAACCTCTTAGATCCTTACATTTTATGAGTGTGGTCCACTTATATCTTCCAAGGCTATGGCAATTTATCACAAAATCATTCATTTAGGGAACAGTTGTCTCTAAATGTTGGAAGCAATGTGAATGGGAGAGTCTGATTAATTTTCCACTTTGATTATTTTCTGTGAAGCCCCAAAGTACACCTGACTCACTTGGAAAAAAGGAATAAGAGCTAGACACCAATACAATGACCAAATCTGACAGTATAAACAACATTCTATTATCTTATTCCACAAATCTGTGCCAAGAACTGGTAGATATGTTTCATTATCTGTTCTCTTGGACTAAACTTAGTTATTTTAAAAAGGCATGTACAACAGAGGGTTGCAATGACAGGTAACTGGGGGAAAATTAAAAAGTGTGATATGATCCTGTAAGGATATATGGATGGATGGGTGGATAGATAGATAGATAAAGGCATTTACTAAGCACTTGCTATGTACCAGGTACTGTGGTATGTGCTGGGGAGACAAATGCAAACAAGCAAGATAGACCCTGCCCTAAAGGAACTTACATTCTAATGGGGGCAGATGATATTTAAAGTGGAGCTGGAAACAAAGGGAGTGGAGTTTAGGGGTAACCACATGGGAGCATGGTGTGGAGGTAGCAGATAAGTGGGATAGATGGTTGGTTCGCAGCAAGACGAGGGAGCTTACTTATCAGAGCCCTGCAACACAGAGACACAATCCAAGGTTCTGTTAGAGGGAGATGATAAAGGCTGAAATGGTGGCAACATGATGGGGAAATGACTGGGAAGAAGAGTGTCAGGAGCTCTGGTTATTTGCCATTCAGGCTTCTTTTCCATTTATGGAGTCCTCTAGCTTTACAAAATGAAATAGTTGGCCCCATTCATACCTTTATACTATTTGAACATTTTCAGCTTTTTTAGGCAGGTTCAGTGTCAAGATGCTTGGGAGCCTTTAAAACTTTTTTCACTTGAGTTCTATCTTCCACCCAAACGGCCTCTTCCCCAAGCCGTAGGAACTCTCTACTCTCCCTTCTACATTGAGCCTCCAATGTTCACTTTTGTCTGAGTCAGGGTGAGTCTTTCCATGGGTCTTCTGATTTCCCAGGTCCTGGCTAGGGTGCCTCCCACTGTCTTATCCCACTGAGACTTGGGTTTCTGAAGGATTCTCTTCACTCCTTTTCCCCTTTGATCTTCCTTTTCCTAGTCTTTCTCTGGGCTACGGCATGCAAATTAGCCCACTACCACAAGAAAGCCCTGGAGCCAAGGTGGGGAGGCAGGGCAAAGTGGATCTCAATATAGGCTATGTCTCTTCAATGAGAAGGGCAGCTCCGTTGCAGTGGTGAAGATTTGTGTGTATGGAGTGTAGGGAGGTGTAAGTGAATGTGCAATTAGTTATAGGGGTGGGTACATGAATAAATAACTGGATAAATTTCAGCATGGGGGTATATATAGCCGTGAATGTATGTCAATGTGTTGAAATGAGTAGTGGGGGTACAAATAGTTATTGCTATAGATCATGGTGTTGGGTAGAAGTGGGTAGCTGTGAGTATAGGTAAGTTTGAGGCTATAAGTTATATGAAGTTGTGAGGGTTTGTGGTTGTATATATAAGTCACTCTGTGTGTAGGCTGGTGTGTGGGTAACTTCCGGAACTAGCAGGTGCCAAGAGCCAGTCCTCCTCCCCCCTCCCCTGCCGTATTCCATATCCAAACAAATACCAACTGGGAGATTCCACACATCCCGATTTGACTGCTCTCATTCTTACCCCTTTATAGAATAGGGTTAAGCTGCTGAGGCTGGTCTCTGGAATGAGCTCAGAGACATGAGGGAAGTAGGGATGACTGCAGCTGGCAGCCTCTTTGACAAGTTTGTAATCAAACTGAAGGGGCAAGAGTATGAGGACTTTGATATCTAGCTTATTGGGACATAGTCTGTAGAAAGGGGGAAGGGGAGGACTGGATAGACCTGGGTGTTTGTAATAGGATAGGAGGTCTTTCTCTATCAACTCTTAGGCCAGTATGGCTGGGATACCAACAGCTGGTGGGGCTGGGGGTGGAGGTGGTCAGGGATGAGGAGTAGAGCCTATTCTCCAATTCTTGAGTTTTGTTGCGATCTGTTCTCTTCATTCATACAGCTCTGAAGGGCTCTCGTAAGGTGCTGCCTGTGTTAGAGAGGAATGTGGAAGCCAACCTGCAGGACCCAGATGAAGGTGGTGAACGAAAAAAGCAGCAGATCCAGAGAGAGGAAAGAGTACTGCCCTGGGATTTAGAAGACTTGGTTTGAGTCCTCATAAAACAAGGGGCTGGTATTAAATGATTTCTTAGGTCACTTCCACACCTAAAATTCTGTAATTCTAACATATATAGCAAGATATAGACTGGGGGTGGGGGGGCAGTCATCACTCACCATAAGCATCTCATAGGATTGAGGACTGGAAGGAGCCTTAAACATCATTCAGACCAACCCCCTCACCACAAAGATGAAGAAACTTCAGCTCACGAAAGTAAAATAGATTAGTTAAAGCAGGTTTGAATGACAGAACCAAAGTGTGAAACTAGATCCTCTGACTTCAAACCCAGCATTTCGCCTGTTGTACCATACAGATTGTCAAACTTGGCAGTGTGGTGCCATAGAAAATGATGATTCTAGGGTAAGAAAACTTGAGTTCAAATTTAATTTGTGTTACTTAAATCTTTGTGACCATTCAGCAAATTACTTACTTTCTCTAGAGCTCAGTTTTGCTTCTCCGTAAAATGAAAAAGTGATAGGTCAGAGGTTCTTAATACTTTCCTGTATCATGGACCCCTTTGACAGTTTGCCTATGGACCCTTTTTCAGAATAAAGTTTTTAAATTCATAAAGTAAAATACAACAGTTTACAAAGGAAACACATTGTATTGAAACATAAGTTATCAAAAAAATTTTTAAGTCAAATTCATGGAACCTAGTTAAGAAGCTCTGAAGTGATCTCAAAGGCACGTAAATCCTACAAAACATCTATGGTGAGTGGCAGATTTGTGCATTTACCAAGATACCAGGGCCTCACTAGCTGGAGCATCTTGCCATCTGCCCTGAAACTGGGTGCTTTCCCCAGCATTAACAGCAATCCTCACATTGAGTTTTGAATCTGGCCCTGGGTTGGAGCTGTCTGGACTGGAGAGCAATTGGATCCTCACCTCAGCCCTCTGTACTTAGCCCAGACCCCACAGATTGTTTTTAATCCCACTCAGCCACCCACTGGGAATGGGCTGGATCCATCAGTCCTACCAGTGTATATTACGCTGCTATTGGGAAAGGTAATTACCAAACTTATTTGGCCTATCCCCCTTAAAAAAAATTACTTAATCCACCAATCTATTTTCTTTAACCCTTTAACTTTTTAAAAAATTTGCATCATTTCTAGAAAAAAATAAATTTTTTAAAAAAGACATAAATGTAATAATTTATTGTAAATTTGTGGGTTTTTTTCCGGCATTGAAATTTTGATAATGCAATATTGCATCGTGTAATTGTATTATACACAAGTCATTACAAGCACATATTCCTGCTAATGCATGGTGGACTTCTGGATAATGAGAGACATGCTGGCCTGCTCACACTTGCATGTTAAGACCTATTGGTAGACGACCACTGCTCCATTACAACTTGCATTTTGTGTGTTTATTTGGAGAATGATATAATCACTACAACTTCAATTCTGTTATACAATGGATGAAATATGTATGAACAGTTTTTCAGAAATTTCTTCTCTTTCCTTAAGCTTCCACTGCCCCTTTATTTTTTATTCAGTGCCCCCCAATTGTACTGGAGGCTATTACTGCCCCCTGGATCATTCCAATGCCCCCTTCCCCGGGGATGGTATTGCCCACTTTGGGAACCTATGCTAGACAAAGTTCCCTTCTCTGACTGTTCCCCCCACCCCCATAGATATTCCACCCCCCAAGAGAATGCAGTATCATAGAATCATAGATTTAGACTGAAAGGGACCTCAGCGGCCAACTGGTTAAAACTCCTCCTTTTTTCTTTGTATCTCCAGCTCCTAGCAAAATGAAGTCATGGAGAGTTGGCAATGACTGAGCGTGACCATGACATTTCTACACACATAGTGTTAGACTCAGAGTCAGGAAGACCTGAGTTCAAATCCTGTTTCAGATACTCGTTAGCTGAGTGACCCTGGGCAAGTCATTTAGCCTCTCAGCTTTGGTTTCCTCATCTATAAAATGTGATGATAATAATAGCACCTACTTCAGGGTTATTGTAAGGATCAAATAAGTTAACACCTGTTTGTTGTTGTTCATTCTTCCTTTTTGAGGAGGATCTTGATTTGCAAGTGAATTTGGATTTAAGTGAGGGAGGGCTGTGCCAAGTCATCAGCCCCAGCAATTCCTCCAGAGTCATTGGAGTCCCAATGGCAAGACATAGCTCAGGACAACTGGAGATGGCCCGGTGCAGAGGGAGATGCTTTTTTTTTTAAGCAAAGGGCTCTCCCAGGTCTCAGTTTGTCTGAGCCAACACCCATGGAGTGATTAAAGGTAAAAAGATGACCTAGTTTGCCTTCACAAAAGAATCAGTGTTAACACCTGTAAATGACCTGGCAAACCTTAAAAGGCCAGCTATTGTAACATGTTTGCGTATTGTCTCTGTGAGCTTCTTGAGAACAGGGACACTTCCTTCCCAGTACTTAGCATTGTGGCTGGAACATAGTAAATACTTCATAAATGTTGCTCACCCGACTGGTTTGGGATTTACCTTATTTAAAGAAAACTTGAAATATGAACATTTGGATTTGTCAAGTTGATAAGTTAGGAGAATAATATTTGCTTTACAAGAAAATCTACCATGGGATTTCCTTTGATTGGCAGTCTTTCCTGGGACCATTTAAAATACAATTCTATTACCCTAAATTCAATTTATAGGCAGCTTTTAAGGAAAATGCCTGCTGTACAAAGTGAGGACTGAGAACCAGCTCTCTAATGGATACCTCTGAATCAGTATCTAAGGCTGCAGTAACGCATCACCTGGAAGACTGGCTTTGGTTCCTAGGAAGCTATCCCCTCTCTTTCCTGACAGTCTTTGAAGGTTTGTGGTCTCCTGGCTGAGAAATAAACCACTTCTTGTCATAGTCCTTCTGGGCTGCTTCTGCAAACTACCGGATCGGTGGGTGGGGCAGCTGGAATCTGGGGTTAAATCATACAGGAAATTGGTTGTATCAGCCATAGGAAAGAGGAAGTTCGAGCAAGATAAGTATCAAGGAGAGAGTATTACCAAATTTAAGCAAGGATAAATTGGATCCATACTGAGGGAATACTTTAAAACAATGCCTGTTAAATGCCTATCTTTTTCTTCTTTAAAATTTTTAAAAATTGATAACTTTTGTTTTAACATTGCATAAATTTCCCTTCATACCCCTTCCTTTACCCTTCCCATGGAACCATCCTATTCTTAATTTTGAATCCATTTCAGTAGCTCCTGACTGTCTTTTAAAGCAGGAGTTCTTAATCTGGATTCCATGGATGCCTTAGATTTCAGTTAGTTCATGATTTAGAAAAAAAAATTGTATTTGAATGGAATTTGTTTCCTTTGAAATCCTATGTATTGTATTTTATTCACTTAAAAATATGATTCTTGTAAGGGACCCATCCATAGGCTTCACCAGTCAAAGTGGTCTATGACACAAAAAAAGGTTAAGAACTTCTGCTTTAAAGTCTTAGAAATAGGCTCTTTACTTCAGGAAGCCTTCTCTGATTAGTTCCCCCTCCCGTCACCTCCATTGATAACTATCTTCCCCTCAGACCTCTCAGAATACTTTGTTATGTGCACTCTGGTATGTGGTAGTAGTGCATTCTCTAATGTACTTACCAGATCATCTTTTTAATTATGACTAGCTTGCTGGTGTCTCATTCACCTCTTGAACTTTAAGTCCCATGAAACCAGTCACTAGGCCTTACTAAATCATGTATGTCCCTTGGAGGCCTAATATGGTGCTCTCTGTATACAGTGGGCACTTGTTTGTTGCATTTATTGTGTTGTATTGGAGGATCAGAACAGACACATACATATGTGTTTATGTGTATGTATGTGTAGACATGTATGTGTGTGTATATACACATATGTACATGTACGTGTGTGTTTTTATATGCTAAGTCAGGGTCAACAAACTATGGAAGGTAAACCGGAGCTAGAGGAGATTATCTTATGGAGGCCACAGTGTAACAGACCCTGGATTGAGAGTAGCTGTCTGTCAAGCCCAACTTACCCACAAGAGGCTGGGAGCTTTAGCTGAGCACGATTGGAGGAGTTTCCTGTCTAAGGCAAAGAGACAGAAAGCATCTGAAAAATGACTGATCTTTATGGAATCCCAGGACATATCATTAAAGACGTGGCTGCCTAGAGAACCTCCAGTTGGGTGCTCCCTACTCCCACCTTTGAATACAACTTGAACTGTACCAACTGGGCATCGTTGGGCAGCTAGTTAGAGCAGGGGAGAGAGTGTTGGCCTTGGAAGACGTGAATTTGAATCCTTGGACACTTGCAAGCTGTGTGATCTTGGGCAAATCACTTGACCTTCCTCAGGCTCAGTTTCCTCACCTATAAGATGGAGATAACATCATCACCCACCTCCCAGAGTTGTTGTAAGGATCAAAAGAGATATTTGTAAAGTGCTGAATGCCAGCTATTCTTACCATTATTGTTTTTAAATTCTATCGATGTCTTCTATTTCTGTTCCAGGTATTTCCAATTATAATCCCCCTTCTTTTACCTAGTGAGCCTTCTCTTATAAGAAAAACACAAAACGATTAAGCAAAGCCAATAAGACAAATCAACTCTGTCCGACATTGTATATGACATTCAATATACAGGACTACAAAACAAGGAAGTATCTTTTCTTGCCTCGGAGCCAAGCACAGTCCTTCTAATTATAGAGAATTTAGTTTCATTTTACTGTTATTTTCATTTACATTGTTGCAGATACTGTTTTCCTGATTCTACTTAGTTCATTCTGCATTGATTCTTAAAAGCTTTCCAGTTTGAATTTCTCCCATTTGACATTTCTTATGGCCCAGCAACATAACTCCTGACATTCTTGTACCAAAAACGTGTCCACCAATTGATAGATTCTCATTTTATTTCTAGTTCTGTGCTACCACAAAAAGGGCTTCTATGGATATTTAAGTATATATGTGTGTTGGTAAGCAAAATGGGCTCCTTAGCACTTAGTGCCCATGAAGAGTTTGGCTTTTGTTTGCTTTGAGTAATTCAGTGTATTTCATTGAGCCTTACTAGGTGCTAAGCCCCAGGCCCAAACCCCTATTAGGTGTGGAACCTATGTGGGTGTGGATTGGTGACTGGGGTGGGGCCCAAGGT
>CM053624.1:78919101-78932104 GCA_028646595.1 Phalanger gymnotis | reverse complement strand
AGTATGGCTTCTTCTCTTCCCTGAGGCCCAGACAGTCATGGAGGCAAATTGGGGTTGTGAGAATGGAGCTGGCTTAGGGCCAGGTTTGTGGAATTTACAGTCATCCTGGGGCCATTAAATGCTTGGCGCAGCTTTTTTATTTTGGTGATACGATAAACTGGGTCATCTGTATCCAGCTTTCCAGACTTTACCACAGATACACAACCATGAAATGAGACACACACAGAAACACATACCTAATGATACACCCAGACATACAAAGGCATAGACAGACATACCCTGATGAGGCATATCAAACTTCTGTCTCAAGATCTATTTTCAATAATTCAATAAATACTCATTTGCACCATAACATCTCTTGAGTTCATCCCTTTCTCTCTACTCACATGGCTAGCCTAGGTTAGGTCTTTAACATCTTTTATCTGGGTTATGGCAGTAAACTGCTAACTGGCTTCCCTGCCTCAAGCCTCTCCCCACTCCAACCCATTCTCCACACAGCTGCCAAAGTGCTTTTCTCCAAGTGCAGACTGAATAGAATCACTCCCCTATTTCCTGCTTAAAGAGCTCCATGGGCTTCCCAGTATCTCTTGGGTAAAAAATAAACTTCTCTGTTTGACATTCAAAACCCTTCACATTCTGGCTCTAGCATACTTTTCAGTCTTATTATGTGATTATTTTCCCCATAGCAATTTACAATCCAGTCAGACTAGACTATTTGATGTTTCTCACCTGTGACATTCCATTTTCTCCAGGGATGCCCTCCCTCCTCACTTCCACCCCTTAGAATGTCTAGATTCCTTCAAAGCTCTGCTCAAGTACCATGTTCTATACGAAGCTTTTCCTGACCTCCCAAAGTGTTAGTGTCTTCCTGTGTCTGAAATTAGCTTGTATTTGCTTGCTAAACATTTATTTCTTTTTTTGTGTACCCATTGTCTCTCAAAATAGAATATAAATTCCTTAAGGGCAGGGACTAAATCTGGTTTTTATATTCATATTCCCAGCACGTAGCACATTACCTTGTACATAGTAGGCACTTCGTAAATATTTGCTGTTTGATCGATTGACATCTAGGCACCGTGTTACTGTAGGTGCTGAGGAAACAGTGACAAAAATGAAAAAAGAAGTTGATGCCTTCAAATAACTTCGATGGCTAATCCCACTCTGAATATCCCTTCAAGCTGTTCTGAATATGATCTAAGGTCTTCACTGAGCCTAGGCTCCATCATGTAGGCCTTGGCTCTTGGAATGTGAATTAAAGAATAGAACTGGGTGCTACCCTAAGGGAGATCACATTCTAATAATAGGGAGACAAGGACCTAACTCAACAGAAATAATTTGCACTCAAGTGCAGGGAGGGGCAAGAGATTAATCATTATACTAAAACCATCCATGTGTACAGAGCTGTAGGGTTGCAAGACATTTTCATAGGAGTTGTCTGATCTAAATTTTGCAATAACCCTGTCAACAACCAGAGTTTTCATTCTTATCTCTGTATTCTCAGCCCCTTAACTCAGTCCCAAGCTAGCAAAGAAAAAAGAAAAGGAAGAAAGGAAAAAGGAACAGTGTTTGTCCAGAAAGAGCTTAAATTCTTTTGGGAGAATCAATCACAAGTATTTATTAAACTCTTATTATGTGCTAGGCACTCTGACAAGCTTGGAATACACAGTATCCCCAGTAACAAAGTTATTTGGGATAATGTACTTGGGACACAAGTTTACCCATGGGATACAAAGGAAAAGCAAAAACAAGGGATACAAATACAAAAGCGAGGACAGCTCCTGCCCTCAAGAAGCCTACATTCTAATGGAGAAGACAATACATATAAATCAAACATAAAAGATAAACACAGAATTTATTGAAGGCAACCTTAGTGGGTGTAGTGATATAATCTGGGGCTGAGAGGAGCCTAGGAAATGTTTTCCGATGGAGGCAACACTTAAATGGAATCCTAAAGGAAACTAGGAATTATAAAAGTCAGAGATTGGGAGGGAGAGAATTCAAGGTATGTGAAACAGCCAATGCAGAGTTATGGAGATGGGAGATGTACTATTGTGTGTGAGAAACAGCAAGTAGAGTGCATGCAGGGCAATAGGATATAATACAGACTGGAAAGATTAGAAGAGGCCAGGTTGTGAGGAGCTTTAAATGCCAGATAAGGAATTTAAAATTTGATGCTGAAGGTGATTGGGAGCCTTTAGAGCTTATTGAGTAGGGGTGTATGAGTGACATAGTTTAATTTGCACTTAAGGAAGATCGCTTTGCAGCTGAGTGGAGGACAGATTGGAATAGGATGACACTTGAAGAAGGGAGGCAATTGCAATACTCTAGGTGAGTGGGGATGAGGGCCTGAACTAGGATGGTGGATGTGTAAAAGGAGGGAAGTGGATGTATGTGAGAGATGTTGTAGAGAAAGAAGTTCCAAGATTTGTCAGTAGATGGGATATAGGAAGTAATCCATATATTCAGGATTCAAAGATGACACCAAAAACACAAACTTGTTTAACTGGAAGGATGGTGGTATCATGAACAGTCAATAGAGAAATTCAAAAGTGGTGAGGGTTTTGAGGAAAAGATAATGAATTCTATTTTATACATGTTGAGTTTGAGGTGCCTATGGGGCATTAAGTCTGAAATATCCAGCAGGCAGTTGATGATGAAAAGAATGGAACCCAAGAGAAAGACTAGAGTTAGATAAAGTGATCTGGGAAACATCTGCATAGGGATGATAATTGAATTCCTGGGAACTGATGAGATCACCTAGTGAGATAGTATAGAGGGAGAAAAGAAGAGGACCTAGGGCAGAACCTGATGGGATGCTCATACTTAATAGTTGTGACGTGGATCAAAATAACCAAAATAGACTGAGAGAGCACTCCGATTGAAGGAGAACCAAGAGAGAGCAGAATCATGAAAACCCATAGAGAAGAGAGTATGTAGGAGGAAAAGACGGTCAATGCTGAAGAGAAGTTTAAAAAAAAACAGGAAGAGTAAATTAGATTTGGAAATTGAGAGCATTGGCAACTGCAATTTCAATTAAATGATAAAGTCAGAAGCAAGATTGCTGAAGGTTTAGGAGAAAGAAGAATGGAAGTGGAGGCAGCTATTATAGATAGCTTTTCCCAAGGAATTTAGCTGACAAGAAAAGAGATATAATGTAATAGCTGACAGGCATGGTAGGATCAAGTAGTTTGCTTTTTTTAAAGGATGAAGAAGACATTTTCATGTTTGTAGGCAGCAGGGAAAGGGCCAGCAGATAGGGAGAGATTGAAGATTATGGAGAGAATGGGAGTGCTGGTAGTAGCAATTTGTGGGAGAAGTTGGGAGGAGATGGGATCAAGGGTTCTTATAGAGACATTGGGCTTGGGCTACTTCATCATAAGAGACCAGAGAGAAGGAGGATAGTGAGGGGAGAAGATATCAAAAAGATATTGTGAAGTGAGGAAGAAAGAAGAGGGAGTTCTTAGCTAATGGCCTCAGTTGTTTTCATTTGGAGGTTTGTTTGTTTTTTAAGGTAGGGCGTGGGTGTGGGTGTGTGTGTGTGTGTGTGTGTGTGTGTGTGTAGAGACCAGAGTACCTAGCTGAAGGGCAGGAGTGGGTGAGAGAGAATGCAGTCCTGTAGAGTAAACATAGTTAACATAGGTAGGGTTTTTTTTGGAATGTGGATTTCTTTCAGAATTCTTAAAATAAAGTCAAAATATGCATAATGAAAATTTACATGAAGCAAGAACTCTATTCTGTCTCCTGATCCTCTTTCTAATTCCTTAAGGTAGGTGATCACCAAGATTTTGTCCTCTAACTTCTCTTTTCCCTCCACTCTCATTTGGCAATATTCCCTTTTAGTACTTCAACTATCGCCTCTACACAGGTTACTCCCCCATGCAAAGCACGAACTCATCACTCCACTGATATCCAGCTCCATATCTCTAGCTTGGCACCTCAAACTGAAAGTTTCCAAAGTTAAGCTTATTATCTTCCCCATCCCCAACCTGCTCCTACTCCAAATATCTTTATTTCTAGCAGTAATACCACTATTCAATTTTAAATTTCATTTTTAAAGGAGGAGATGGCATCCAGGTGAAATATTTAGGTTTCATCTTGTGCTAGACAGAATGTTAATTCATTCTTGGTCACTGACCACTGTAATACAGTTAGTAAGTGATCTTGGGGAGGTATATTGGGCAGATGTGATGGGGGTATTATATGTGACTTTAGGATAAGGATGGCGTTGAGCTAGGGTCCTTTTCTTACCCCAGTGTTGAGAGTAATTTAAGAGTCCCGTTTCCTTGTTACATACTAGAAAAAGCTGAAACGAAGCAAATTAAAGGATTCTGGAGGAATCCTAGCACAGAGCAGGATTTACTGCAGAGGAGGATAGAGCATTCAAATCTTACAGCTCCCCTAGAATGGCTTTCAGAAAAGTTCAGCTAACGTGTGTGATGTTCATTTGTTGGGTGTTAGTAGTGGATATGGGGCCACATGAATGATGGTGGTTTAAAGGCTCTTCTCTGTCGGATCAAACCAAATATCACTCCTGTCTTCAAACAGCTTGACTAGAGCACAGTCAGCATATTCATTGATTCCATTAAATTCTATTCAAGGGACATTTACTAAATATTAATTATGTCAGACTAGGTGTTGTAGCCACAAAGAGTAAAAACTTCGTGGTCCCTGCTCTTGAGGAACTTATAACAGAGATGATAATTTTTTTTGTCCAGATTTATAATTTCATCAGTATAGGCAGACTCTTAGTGTGGAAGCTCCTTCCACCAATGCATGCATCTATGGCTCATCTATAATTTATACTCTTAAAGAGTTGTTTGGGAGCACTAATAAGTTAAACAATTCGCCTCTGGTCTGCACAGCTCATATGTGTTACAGCAGAACTTGAATCCTCATAAATGGTCTGCTATCCACTCTGCCACTCTCCACCTCTCATTGTGAGATTAGAGTATTTTAGTTTGCCCTCTGGTAGCAGCACTCAGGGTGAGGTGGAAGTGGGGGGCAGATAGCAAGTCAGCCTCTTACACTTGGAAGGGCCAGTGTGGTTGGATCTGATTTGCTCCTTCTGTTTTCAAATGAGATCATGTACATAAAGTGCTTCATAACCATAACATATACAAATTCAAGTTGGTGCTGTCGTCATCATCACTATTATTATGGGACAAGTTGATGGATGGCTCTTTGAGTTTTTCTCGGAACACCACCCTCGCCCTAACAAATGTTTGTGGGAGGCTGGAATGCAACCCATATCTGTTTCCTAAGCTGTTGAAAGTGAGCGCTGTTACTCATCATTGAGCAGAGGCTGGGGGGCCACCTGTCAGGGATGCTGAAGGGGAGATTCCTGCTTTGAGTGGGAGTTTGGATTAGTTGACCTCTGTGGTCTCTCTCAACTCCAACATTCTACAATTCTCTATTTCAAAGATTCTACGAGTATCCAACGATGAAAGTCGAGGAAAGCATATATGCTTCTAAGGTGCTCTAAGTTGTACAGAGGCTCTGGGATTTGGGGAGGCACGAGGCAGGCACAAGTCCAAGCACTTTTAACCCCAGGAGAACAATAATTGGCCCCAGATTAGCTCATCCCTTTCTTCCCTTCAAACCTTGAAGCCAAAATTCTTCCCAAAAGCAAAACGAATTATATTGATACTTTTGTTGGGGTCATGGAGAAAGTAAACATCTGCTTGGCAGGAGACTGAAGTCATCAGACTTTTCTAATTCCTCTTTTGAGGGTTGGATGAGCCTGGGGAAGGCTCTAGAGAACCTTCACTGATGAGCAGCAAAATTCACATTAGCTCTGCCACAAATCCCAGAGGTTACCGGCCACCACCATGGAAAATTCAAGACATTGCTGTAGGTCGGGGAGGTAGGCTGAGAGTTCATGTTGGTTTCATCTTTTCATCCTCCTGAGCCTTCCTTTACTCTCTTGGCTTGTTGTCTCAGCTTGGCAGGAAACAGACAAATAGTGGCTGGGTTCTGAGCATTGAGGTGACTAAGATGAGAACTGACTATTGGTCATGAGAAGAGGACTCTTAAAGTTACAAAATTCTAAATAGACTGTTAGAGCTGGAAAAGACCTTAAATCTCATCTAGCTCAATTTCCTCATTTTTTAAAAAAAATCTCCAACTCCTTAGTACTTTCTGTGTATATATTCTGTTTCTATTTAATTCTATTTACTATTTTGTTTCTATTTAATAATAGCTAACATTTCCGTAGTCTTTACTATGTGCCAGGCACTGTTTCATTTTTATCTTTGTGTCTCCAGTGCTTAACACAGTGTCTGGCATGTACAGTAGCAAATGCTTGTTGAGTTGAACTTTACATTTAAGGAAGGTGACTTGCCCAAGGTTACACAGCTAGTGAGTGGTAAACTTGAGACAGAACTGGGTCGGTTCATAATAGCTGGCATTTATATAGGTTTGAAAAGTTCTTTACAGATGTTGTGTCATTTGATCCTCACAAAAACCCTTCAAGGAAAGTGCTGTTATTATCTTCATTTTGCAGATGAAGGTGCTGAGGCTGAGAATAGTTAAGTGACTTGCCCAGGGTACCACAGGACTGGTAATGTTTGAGATAAAATTCCATTTTCAGTCATTTATTTTTTCAGTTGTGTCTAACTCTTCATGATCCCATTTGGGGTTTTCTTGGCCATGATACTGGAGTGATTTGCCATTTCCTTTTCCAGCTCATTTTACAGATGAAGAAAGTGAGGCAAACAGGGTTAAGTGACTTGCCCAGGGTCACACAGCTAGTAAGTGTCTAAGGCTAGATTTGAACTGAGGTCTTCCCAACTCCAGACCTGGTGCTGTATGCACTGCACCTTGTAACTGCCCAAGCCTAGCACTCTGACCATTGGGACACCTAGCTACCTCTTGAGCTTTCTTGCTCTGTACAAGAGCAAGCATAGAGGAAAATGTATAACAATTAATATGTGGTATATAAAATACATGTAAAATAAGATATATTAACTATATATACAATGATATATAATCAATAGATAGGGTAATGCTTTCAGTACTCCTCCTGGCACCCTTTCTTCACGTGGGTCCTTTGGGAGAATCCACCTCATCAGATAGCAGCCTCTAGCCTTAAGCCTTAAGCTTTTTTTGTTACAGACTCCTTTGGCAGTCTAATGAAGCCTAGGCACCCCTTCTCAGAATAATGTTTTTAATTACATAGGACTACAAAGGAAAACAACTATATTGAAAAAGTTATCTATTTCTCTAACATTTGACTATATCCATATCACCTGTGTCTATATCTATATCTAAATTCACAGACTCCAGGTTAAGAACTTGCTTTAGAGCATTCCAACAAGTGTGGTCTATCAAACACGGCATCTCTTTGCAAGAGAACGGTCCATGCTGGTCTAACTGGTTGTAATGAGCTGCGGTGTTGACTTTTTCTTATTACAAGGTAATTGAGCCAGTGGAATGACAAGCACATCTTCCTGACTAGCTCACCTAGCAGTTTCTGTTCTTGTAGACAACACCAGGGGCAGTGTTGCAGGGTGACAGTCTCCCCATACCACCGCCCCAGTTTGATTTGTAATTTCCCCAAATATCCCTGAGACACTGGTTGAGTGACAGTTACCTGAGCTTAAAACCCTAATGGAATATGAACTTGAAATAGAAATGAACTATGGAGTTGCCCAATGCTCTGGGTCACCCTGCCACCATCCAGTGCCCCACTAGGACACTATAATCTCCATCCAAGATAAACTTGGGAAGGATCTCAGAAGACCATAATTCAGATACTCCAGAACAGCAGGCAGAATCTGATCTTACAATTTAGGGTCATAGCTTTGGAGCTGAGAGAGACTGCAGAGGCCACCTAGTTTGACCCTCTCATTTTACAAATGACCCAGACAAATTAAATGACTTGCCCAAGGTGACACAGATAGTAAACATCAGAAGTGGACTCTGAGTCTTGGCTGAGCAGATGTTAGCCAGCTGGCAGCAATGAAATTATTCAGGCAGCCCAGGGTGGTGATTCTGGAGATGTAGGGGGAAGAGAAAGGGCATGCGGAATAAGCATTTATTAAGTACCTACTTTGTGTCAGATGCTGTACTAAGAATTTTACAAATGTCTTCTTATTTGATTCTCACATCAATGCTGGGAAGAAGGTACTACTATTAAGTACCCCCGTGTTACAATGGAAGAAACTGAGGAAGAAACTGTATGGATTAGAGTTACCCAGGTAGTATCAGAGATAGCAAATTCTGTCTCTGAAACACTGCCTCTGTGACCCTGGGTAATAAACTTAACCTTTCTGAGTCTCAGTTTCCTTGTGGGCAAAATGAAAAGATTGGATTAGAAGGCCTCTAAGGACTCTTCAGTCTCCAAATCTATGATCCTATATTTTCTCATAAAATAGTCCCTTAAGTACTTGAAGGCAGTTATTATTCATTTCCTAAATCTTCTCTTTTCTAAATGAAACACCCTCAATCCTTTAATATCTGTGTGGCATATCTACAAAAATCAACAAGGCTTTCATCTTTGTCTAGCAGCTAGATGGATAGAGCAGTGGGCCTGGAGTCAGGAACATCTGAGTTCAAATTCAGCCTCAGACACCGTGTGACCTTGAACAAATTTCTTTCTGTCTGCCTTATTTTTTTCAATTGTAAAAAGGAGATTATAATAGCCTCCCGGGGTTGTTGCGAGGAACGAATGAGATAAAGTGCTTAGTGTAGTACCTGGCACATAGTAGGAGCTATAGGAATACTATTGTATCCCCAGCACAGTGCATGACACATAGTAGGTGCTTAACAAATATTTGTTGATTATAGCCTTCAGGTAGAGAAACTCCAGATTTTGTATAGGCCAAAACTCTTAACATGTAGTACTTTTTGATTTGGTGTCTCGTTGCTGGCAGAGACCTCTGATTATCACTCGAACTTCTTGCCAATTTAGCTTGTGGAGCAAAGAGAAAGAACTCAACAGCTGGCCCCAGTCAAAAGAAATATCTACCTGTCATCTTGTCCTGGAACCTCTTTTGTGTGTCCTGAGACCTCAGTTCAAGTTTCTGGTGGTTAGGAGTTGTGAAATCCCTCTCTGCATCACCTCCTTGGCTTCTCTCTCATCACTTCCCTTTGCCCATTCATCTCCTGGTCCCCATCAGGCAGACAAAGCCCTGTTGCTTTGGAAGGAAGAAAAAGAAGGAAAGAGGCCAAAGTGTGAGAGAGTAATATAAATATTAGTCCTAGATACACAATATTAGAACCAGATTGTTGAAATTATAGGACACAATCCCTCCTTCTTGCTAACAACTGACAATGTATTTATTTTAAATAAATAAATACATAAAATTAAAAAGTTGGAGGAAGGGTCATTTCGTGGAAAAAATGCTATATTTGGAGACAAATATATGGGTTGGAACCCCAGCTCTGTATTTGCTACTTGAATGACTTTGGTAATTTAGGCCTCAGTTTCCTTATTTTTAAAATTAGATAGCTTCTAAGGTCTCTTCCAGCTCTACAGCTATGATCCTATCATTTTAGATGATGTCTAATGTTCTATGATCCTGTGAACTATAAAGTACAGTGATTTGGGATAATTATCTCTAAAAATTATCTCTAAAAATCTCTCCAGCTTTAATACAGTATAATTTCTGACTTCCTTCAGTTAGTATAATGGGTCAGAGATAGAGGCAGAAATACAGTCCAGATCTTCTGACTTCCAGTCTTTTTCATCTCACTGCTTATGCTTTGGTGTTTTAAATATACTCTTTAGCAATATGCAGCCATAACTTCTTCTGTGGAAATGAGCTGATGGCACAGGACCATAAACAGAAAAATGAAACCAATCAGAGTGCTTCTGCTGAGCAGCATGAATGAAACCCCGAGTAAACAGGTGCAAAAGAGGGCGATGAATTGTAAAAACAAAGAACCACTCACTCTGCTTAGCCCCACTGGGCAGATCTACAAGCTGGAGGGGGAAGTTGCAGAGAAGGCGTGATGTTTGGATAAACTTGGTAGTGATCAGAGCTGATCTAAAGCAGACTGGACTGCTTAGAAGGCAGTAGGGTCCCTGTTGCTGGAAGGTTTCAGGCAGGGGTGGGAGATTTTATAGACACATGTGTTGAACTCAATGGTTTCTAAGGCCCCTTCTAAGTTTGTGATATACGTCACTATTAACATTTGATCTTAGTAGTACCACCATCTGTGTTTTCATAATAAAAACTAGCATTTCAATAGCACCTTAAGTTTTGCAAAGTGTTTTACAAATATTATGTCATTTGACCTTCACGGTACTCTGGGACTATTATTATCCCTCTTATGTGCTATTATTATCCCCCTTTTAGAGATGAGGAACCTAAGACAAAAAGAGGTTAAGTGACTTACCCAGGGTCACAGAGTAAGTGTCTGAGGCAGGATTTCAATTAAGGTATTCCTTATTCCAAGTATAGAACTTCATCCACTGCACCACGTAGTTGGACGCCAAAGACAGCTAACATTCACCAATTCTAGAGGCAATAACTGTTTACTTATTATAAAGAAGGGCGTATTTAGTATGTGTGTGTGTGTGTGTGTGTATGTGTATATGAAGAGAGTATATCCAGAAGTGAGTATAATTTTTTTAAAAGGACATTAATACATTGTCTGTAGGGGTGGAGATGGGAAGGAAAAAAAATAAATACATGTTAACTGAAAAAAAATTTAAAAAACAAATAACTTAAGAAAATATTTTGGAATCTAAAAGCATGACTAATCATTGTAGCTATGATCTGCTACCACCCCTGAAGCAACTTTTCTAAACTTGAATTGCCCAAGAATTACAAAGGCTTCTTCTTCAGGTCATTATTTTACAAGACACCATCTTTGGATTTGTTTGCTTGATGTTATAGGACATAGCGCTTATATCATGTTCAGCTTTCAAGGTCCTGGGCTGTCTGTGGCATTTGATTCTGTAGAGTCCCAGCCCCTGCCGGTGACAGCTCTGAGGGAATAAAAAGTCTTGAGCTGGGGCTGAAGGCTTGAGACAGTCCTCCCTTGCCATATCTTTTTACATTCCTGGGTCTTGATGTCATTTTCCTCAGCTACTTTGGGCTGCTGATCCAGGATTAGCTCCTGCTTCCCCTTCCTTCCAGCAGACTTATTTTGTGAATCTCTTCTTACCTGGAGCTGGTCTCCAGCTGTTTTTCCAGGCCCTCTGCAACTCTGGCCATGTCACCACAGGCATGACCGTCTCACCATGGCCTATACATCATGTTGACAAGATGTTACTTACTTTATTTAATCCCCAACCTCATTCATTGACTGTCTTACTTCCTGTATGTCTTTCATGAATAGATATGCTGAGAATCAACCAACAAGCATTTATTAAGACACTACTATGGACCAAGTACCACATTAGGGATAAAAATACAAAAGTGAGGCTGTCTCTGCTTTCAGGAAGCTTACATTCTACTGGAGGGTGGGGCAGAAATATAAAAAATCCAGAGATAAGTAAATGTGGGATATATACAAGATAAACACAAAGCAATTTGATGGTGGTGCTAACAACTGGGAAAAATCAGAAAAGATGTGGCATTTGAACTGAGCCACGAAAAGAGCTAGTTTGGAGGGTTTTTTCTTACTGTTTTTTCCCTTCTGGGAGTGTCTTTTCAATCCAGTTTTTATAGGATCAAAGCAATAATCAATAATGGGCAATACTTCCTTTTTAATTTTACTGAATCTCAATGGCACCACTCTGAGGAGGGATAGCATTCTTGCACCAATTCTCCAAGTGATAAAGTAAGGTATAGATGGAGAGGCAGATGTGAGAAGCAGTGATCACTTGCAGGTTAAAATGGTAACAGAAGGCTTAGAGGAGGAGGTGGGGCTTTAGCTGGACTTTGAAGGATGAGATGGATAATACCAGGCTACGTGAGAAGGATGAAGAAAGGCATTGTCGGGGGGAATGTTTGTTGAATTGAACTATTGAGTTGAATGCCATTATAATTTCTTCTCTGTTCCTGGTTTCTGTCTCTCCTTCCCTTTCCTGACTCTAGCTTACACTTCTTTTTTTTTAATTTGTGAAACCATGAATCTTTATTATATAAGGCTTATTTTTTTTTCTTTAAGGCATATATTGCTTCTTAAACAAAACGACTGACTGTTATCTCTCTATTTCTGATGGAGGCACTGTTGTCCTTCTGGTCACCTAGGCTTGAAACCTGTGACTCACCCTCAACTCAGTCTCTCTAACTTCCCCTATCCAGTCAGTTGATAAGTCGTCAGTTTTACTTCTGCAGCACCTCTCAGATCTATCCCCTCCACTCTGCTCCCAAGACTATCACCCTTGGTCAGGCCCTCAACACGTCTTGCCTGGACCTTTGCAATGGCCTCCTCATCAGTCCCCTTGCCTAAAGCCTCTCCCTTTTCCAATCCATCCTCTGTACAACTGCCAAAGTGATTTTCCTGAAGCATAGTATACCTATGTTACCTCACTGCTCAGTGGGGTACAGTGACTTCTTATCTACTTTTAGGATTAAATGTACATTTCTCTCTTTGGCATTTATCGTGCTCTATCTTCTGTCCCATTCAGTGCCTTTGCGTGGAATATTCCGCCTGCTTGGAATGTATTCTCTTTTCACCTCTGCCTCTTAAAATTCTTAGTGTACTTCATAACTACACGAGGCCTCTTTTAATCCTCTGACTGCTAAGACTTTCCCCTAAAAAGTTACCCTGTATTTACCATATTTACCCATGTATAAGATGCACCCTTTTCCCGAAAACTTTGGGGTCTAAAAACTAGGTGCATCTTATACAGTGGTTGTAGATTTTTTTTACTTGCATTTCCTGCTTTTTCATGCTTGTTGTCTTTGTGCTCATTGTTTTGCATTTGTTACTGGTATATTAGATTACATTTTGCCACGTTCTGCCCAGAAATGGCTCAGAAAAGGTTTTCATACAGTGCTGAATTCAAGTTAAAAGTGATCCAGTTTGCAAAAGTGAATGGAAATCGTGCTGCTGAACATAAGTTTGGTCCTCCTCCAACTGAGAAAACAATCCAAGACTGGCT
>CM053624.1:78881378-78919001 GCA_028646595.1 Phalanger gymnotis | reverse complement strand
GCCCAAAAGATGCCTGAAAGCTATGAGCAAATGAATAAAACCTGAGTTCAATAACTTTAAATGTAATGTAATATAAAAAATGTAACACATTTTTTTTCAAATTTTGGGCCCCCAAATCAAGATGTGTCTTATACATGGGGAAATACGGTATTTCATTTATGCTTATATATGTACGTTTTGCTTCCCCTGATAGAATGTAAACTCCTTGAAGGCAGGGAGGATCCGTTTTGTTTTTGCTTTTGTATCCTTGGCACCTAAGACTGTGCCAGGCACTTCATCTGTGTAATCAATATTTGTTGATTGAATGATTCCTTGGAAAAGTGTTGCCTAAGAGAAAGCATGCATTGCAAGGACTTGTGTAAGGACTTGCTGTTCAAACAGCACAGCTCTACTTCTGATGGATGGCCAGGACTTAGCATCTGGATTCTCCCAGCTTTCCTTTGGTGACTCAAATTTCTTTGTCTGGCTGGCTCCAATCCCTCTCAGATCAAGGAAACCAAATCCTCCATCTATTCTTTTCCCCCCAAAACCTTTGCTCTGTAAGAAATTTAAGAACAGAGCCACTGACTGTTTCTTATGGCCTCCCAAAGAATTTTCACACAGAATTTCACAGGGGGAGAGAAAAGCAGGCATGTGTTGAAATATTGTTCATGGTACTCCTACTGGGAGGCTTTTCTTTGAGGATCTGATAGTGCTCAATCTCATTTAAGATATTTTAAGTAAAATTCCTCATGGAAACATTCCCACAAGAGAGGAGAAGATCTCAAAGTCTTTTGTTCTGGACTGATTCCCTTATTAGCCACTTTTAATCAAAGGAGGATTTTTAGGGGATACTTACCATTCTATAAAGACAAAATCATACGTGGGTTGGCTGAGGATAGCTGTCGTTCTTCTTCTTTTCTGTTTTTCTGTTGGATGGTTATTTTATTAACTCAGCTGTTCAGTCCTTATCTGGCCCCTTTCAGGTGTGGGGTTTTGGTGGCAGCCGACTGACATCAGGGCTTGGAGTGTCCCTCCTACTCTTGGAAAGATTCCATCTCTGCAGGGGGTCAAGGAGGGCACCAGGGTGTGACGTGCTCAGGATGACCAATGTTACAAATGCCAGTTCATAGCTAGCTTTGTGCCCACCCCATGAGGTCAGCACAGGCTGTAACTGTTCCCAGCGTCATGCTGGCACAGACAGGACAGGCTCTGGTATTGCCTTCCATAATAGTCACCTGATCCTTGAGTCGGTGGGCAAACTTAGCCTGAGATTATATTTCCCTCACTGGCCTGACAGACAGCCTGGGTGATAAAAGGAGGAGGGAGGAGAAGGTCGAGATGGAGTTGGGAGAGATTGAATAAAGGAACCAATTTGCCTCTGAGAAATGCTGTTATGCTTGGCTGGGGCGTTGCTGCCTCAAGGGTAGTAATTCCTCTAAATGACAGTGGCATTCTACAGGGATTAAGTGCATGGTTTGGAAGCTGTCTCCCCACAGGGGGTGATGGGCTGCATGGGACTGAAATTATGTCACTAACCAAGCAGGCATCATTTTTCCAACATGCGCTTCCCTCCTTACCCACTCCTACTTATCCAAAGAAGATACACTAGTGGGATCATTTCCAACTATGTCTATCACCCGATGTCATGCATCGCCATTCTAGAGACAGTGAGTGATGTCACTATTCACAGGAAACATTAGAGTCATTCTCAAGATCCTTCAAATCCCTGATCAAAACTCATCGCTTCCAGGAAGCTTTCTTTGGTTAACCCTGTCCCACTCCAAGCTCTCTTTAATTTGGCATACCCTCCTCAACTGCGTTTGCACTGTTTTATTCATTAGTAGTGTCTCATGTCCCCTTTCAGAATGGGAATAAACCAATTAAACATTTAAAGATAAAGGATTTCTAATGGAAGTAGAGAGCTAGTTTTGGGTACCTAATCAATAAACACTTATGTTGGTAGTGCTAAGTAGTGACTCTTAATTGTGGATATATGAATTTATACACACACACATTATATTTTGATATAATTGGTTTTCTCATGTACTTCTTTTGTGCATTTAAAAACAGTACTCTGTTATAGGCCAAATGAGACCTTGATGCAAAAGTGTTAAGAACTCCTGGGTTAGGGTGTTGTCAGTGAAACAAAAGGACTAATATTATAGCCCAGGGAGGCAGAATTACTGGCCAAGATATGAGCATGAAATAGATAACTAGTTGAAAGGCAAAGTGGTCCCTTAAATTTTTGATCAAATTACTTATTTTTTTCTCCTTTTTTTGGGCCAGATCTGTGATTTCATTGGTGGATACAACTTCAACTGAGGAAACTCTCTCTTAGCAATGGAAATAGCACCTGTTCGACAACTGATAATCTTAGCTGTGGGGGGCAGTGAAAGGTTAGGTGATTGGCCAAGGCTAGCCAGCCAGTGTCTGCCAGGGGCAAGACTTGAACCTGGATCTTCTTGACTCTAAAGTCTCTCCCCATGAACTGAGGGATGAACAGGTACCATAATTAATAGATTAGTTAATTAACCAGTTAAAAAGTAAAGAGATTTGAAATATCTTGCCACAGTCTTAGAAATCTAGTGCTGGAAGGGACCTTCGAATTTTACATGTGCTTTACAAATACAGAAAATTAAGCCTAGAATGAAGAAATGAAGAATTAACTTGTTCAGACCAAGTAAAGAAAATTTGACAGATAAAAAGTACCTACTACATGCTTGTAGTAGCAGAGCTGGAATTAGAATCCAGGTTCCCTAACTCCAGTCTAGGCAGAATTTTTTTCCCATTGTATCGTGATTCTCTCTCTCTCTCTCTCTCTCTCTCTCTCTCTCTCTCTCTCTCTCTCTCTCTCTCTCTGTCTCCTTATTTCTTTTTTAGGCTTCTGATCATCTTATTCCCCAATCTCTTAGCTCCCATTGTGTTTAGTATAGAACTCAACACACCACAGATGCTTAACATAAGATATGTTGACTGATCAGCTGAAGCAGTGGAGAATCTTGCTTGAAGGCAAATGCCATGATCAAATTTCAAAGAAAAAAAAGAGTAGAGCATTCTTTGGGCTTACTTTCCCAATCCAAACTCAAGTCCCCAGAAGTCAGCAGGCTACATATGCCTTCAGGGTTCTAGAGGTAACCCTGAGGGATTGGTAGTGGGGATTTCTAAACCTGCTCACGAACCCCTATCTGGCCAGTTATTCCCAGTACCAAGTACCCACTTACCCATATTCACCAATATGTATCAATTCACCAATTAACATGTGTTATTAGCTTTTACAAAGAAATGTTAATTGGGAAGATAAAAGAACCAAAGTCCAAAGACCTCCCAGAGTAGGAGTTCATGTGTCTCTACTACCTAAGTCTCGGGAGTGATTTGGCTCAACCAATTACAAAACTGTAAAATGACACAAAACATTCCCTGCTACTAGGTTTACTTTTGAGTGTGGAATAGCCAATGGATGAACTTCTCCTCTTGTATTCAGGACGTATTGTCTTGGTTGCCAGGTAGAACTACTGCTGACCTGTTTCAAACAGGTCACTTTTCAGGGCTGGCTCCTCATCAGCCTAAGCTTGTATGGCTGCCAGCAGAATCTGTCATAGATTCCAGCTACTGGACCTCTGGTCATCCTTATGACATTGCAAAGCTCATGAGGTCATAACCCACTCTATTCTCTCTCCTGGAGTCATTCACCTAAGATCAGAAAAGAATGAAGAGAAGAGACAAAAAGCGAAAAACCAAGCATTCATGGTCATATGATGATGGCCATGTAGAGAGATAAGGTAGCCTAGTGACAAGCACCTCTTTCCTCCTTCTCCTGTGCAGAAGCAGAGTATTGTTTCTTCCCCCTTACTTGGAAGGGAAAAGGGAAAAGAACGAGATTTCACCTCTTTCTGCCTTTTCTGTGCACATTCAATTTCAGTTTCGCAGCCAGTTAAATTGCTTCATTTCATCACACAGTAAATCTATAGAAAACAGAATATCTGCAGCTGCTCTGAAATGGGGAGGGAAAAGATCCTTTCCCATATGTCCTGGAACCAAGTTCACCAAGCCTCCATATGGGTCAGTACCAGGAAGAACATCTTGCACGTACTCTAATAACTGGGTCTCATTGGTTAGTTTCCCCATTACAAAAGTATAAGTAAACAGCCAGGCTGTAGCAGTTTGGCAATGCCAAAGAATGTTCAAATTACCGAACGACTGCATTCGTTTCACATGCCAGCACACAATATGTTTAAGATTCTGCAAGCTAGGCTTCAGCAATATGTGAACCAAGAACTACCAGAAGTGCAGGCTGGTTTCAAAGACGCAGAAGAATGAGAGGCCAAATTGCCAACATGCCCTGGATTATGGGGAAAGCAAGGGAGTTCCAGGAAAACATCTACTTCTGCTTCATTGACTACAATAAACCCTTTGACTGTGTGGATCACAACAAAATGTGGCAATTCCTTAAAGACATGGGATTCATCTTACTTACATCCTGGGGAACTTATATGAGAATCAAGAAGCAACGGTTAGAACCAGACAAGGAACAATTGATTGTTTTAAGATTGGGAAAGAAGTGCAGTAAGGCTGTATACTGTTACCTTATTTGTTTAACTTCTATGCAGAGTGCATCATGTGAAATGCCAGGCTGGATGAATAAAAAGCCACAATTAAGGTTGCCAAGAGAAATATCAACAATGTCAGATAGGCAGATTATACCACTCTGATGGCACAAAGTGAAGAAGAGTCGAGAAGCCTTTTGATGAGGGCAAAAGGGGAGAGTGTAAAAGCTGGCTTGAAGCTTAACATAAAAAAGAAAGACAAAACTAAGATCATGGCGACTGGTCCAGTCACTTCCTGGCAAATAGAGGGAGAAGAAATAGAAGCAGTGTCTGATTTTATGTTCTTGGGCTCAAAGATCACTGCAGACAGCAACTGCAGCCATAAATTAAAATATACTTGCTCCTTGGAAGGAAAGCTATGGAAAATCTGGACAGCTTACTAAAAAGCAGAGACATTACCTTTTTGACAAAGGTCTATATAGTTAAAACTATGGCTTTTCCAGTAGTAATGTATAGTTGTGAGAGTTGGACTATAAGGAAAGCTGAGTGCCACAGAATTTATACTTTCAAACTGTGGTGTCGGAGAAGACTCTTGAAATTCCCTTGAATAGCAAGGAGTCGAATCGGTCAATATTTAGATTAATTCAGACTACTCATTAGAAGGACAAATACTGAAGCTTAAATACTTTGGCCACATAATAGGAAGACGGGAGTCTTTGGAAAAGACCCTGATTATGGGAAAGATTGAAGACAAAGGGAGAGTGGGGCAGCAGAGGATGAGATGGATAGATAGTCATAGAAGTAATGAATATGAGCTTGGACAGACTTCAGGAGATAGTAGAGAACTGAAGGACCTGGTGTGCTATGGTCCATGGGGTCACAAAGAGTGGGACAAGACTGAATGAATGAACACCAAGAAGGCTGTAAAAAGCCATGTGTCCCCATGGAGCTAATGTTGTTTCTTTGCCTTCAAAGTTAACCTGACTCTGGTTGATTTGGCTGTCTGAAATACTTTGACCTATTTTGTTCAGTCCATTTCTCTCACAAATTTCTTTGACCTCAGCAGCTCTTAATCGAGGAGCAGACTTGGTGGTGATTTAAGAAGTGGTGAAACTCATAAGACCTTCCTTATATCTAGGACTAGAGCCCAGATGTTCTGTCTCCCAGTCCAGTAGCTTTTCCCTTATATCTCATGGCTCACAGGATGTCTTTAGCTAGAGAAGAGCTGTCCCGCGTCATGTCCTCAGTTACGTTTAGCCAAGGTTCTCTGACTCCTTTCAACTTAGAACAACTATCTAGTTCAGTGAACAACTGCATTATTTTTAAACAACACCCTTCAGCCACTGATTCTCTGGGGTTTTCAGAGAGGCAGAGACAGAGAGAAACATTCAGGAGGAGGAGAGAGAGAGGGGGTGGGGTGGGGTGAGGTTAAATTAAGGCAGAACAGGATTTAATTTCACATTTTAAGTATTTGAAGAAATTTGGTGGAGCCCAGGGGAAAATCCATCAGCCGTGAACAAAGATTTTTTTTCAAGCTGATTAAATTCATGTGTTATTAAGCTCCTACAATGTGCTATTCACAATACTAGGCATCAAGGACACAAAAACAGAGATGAAACCTACTTTTGAGGAACTTGTGTTTGACCTGCAGAAATATGTACACAAATAAGTGTATCCCTGAGCCTAGGGGGTCCCAAAGAGAGGTTTCCATCAACTTAGTCCAGTGATGGAGGGGGGTGATACTTCTTGCTTGAAATCCAAGGGAGAGAAAGCACTGCACAGAGGGAGTGGAATATAGAAGAGTATAGACAATTCTTCTTACTCCTCTGATTCCAGAGATGGCTCTTCCTCCTAAAAAGAGATAGCTAGGGGGCTCATTGGATAGAGCGCTGGGCCTGGAGTAGGGAAGATCCGAATTAAAATCCAACCTTATCTACTTACTAGGTGTGTGACCTTGGGCAAGTCCCTTACCCTGTGTTTGCCTTAGTTTCCCCTTCTGTAAAATGGGGATAATAACAGCACCTACCTCCCAGGGTTGTTGTATGGATCAAATGAAATATTTGTAAAGCACTTAGCATGGTGCCTAGTACATAGTAGGTGCTATATGAATGCTAGCTATTATTATCATTATTATTATATTTTTCTGACTTCCAATTGCTATTTGTTTTTGGTGCATCCCTAGTCTGGAGATCAATCAGGAATACCCTATGTCGTTCTAGTCATGTAGAATTATAAGCAGCAATTTAGTAAATAGCCAGAGCATGTGTCCTTTTATGTGGGAGGTACCCCAGTCTAGTAAATTGCAGATTTTCCTGATCGCCCTTGGTGCGTAAGTAAATAAAATATACAATGTGTGTGTGTGTGTGTGTGTGTGTGTGTGTAAAACATGACAATTTTGGGCAGGGAGAGCACAAACAACTTGGTGGGGGTGGGGATCAAGAAAGACTTCCTTGAGACTTGAAGGAAATGAAGACTTCTAGGGGACCAAGGTGTCTAGAGGGAGTCCATTTCAGGCACAAAGGGATAGCTCATGTAAAGGGATGAAGGTGGAAGATGGAATGTTGTGCATGGAAAATAGCAAGAAGGCCAGTTTGGCTGAATGTACAATAAACCCAGAAAGATAGAATGGAACCCAATTTGGAAGGACTTTACATGCCAAACAAAGACATTGACATAGGAAGCCATCAGAGTTTATCGATCAAGTAAGTGATATGGTCAGACTTGGGCTTTAGGAAGTAATAGGAAGTAATAATATGAGGGATGGATTTGAAAAGGTAGAGACTTTCTGCAGGGAGGACAATTAGGAGGCTATTACAATAGTCCAAGACAGAAGTAATCAGCACTTGAACTAGAGTGGTGGCCATGTGAGGGAAGAGAACGGTATGGACACCAGAGGTGTTGCCAAGGGAGGTTTGATAAAACTTGTCAACTGATTAGATATCGTAGGGAGGTGGGAAGTGATAGAGAATAAAAAGTTGAGGAGGACTCTAAAGCTGCGAACTTGGAATGCATATGGCATCTTTAGTGAATTTACGGAAGACCAAAAAAATGGATAATTCAGAGAAGCTAATGTGTAGTAAAAAGGAAATGGATGGATCTAAATACTAGAAACCCCACAAAGAACATAAAAAACCAGAATTGGTTTGCAAATTGCATAATAGTACATTTTGAGCCTGGTAAAAATAAGCTATAATTGTGTGAAAAATAAGCTGTAGTTGTATGATACTATTTGGTACTCAAGGTAAATAAAATCTTTTGTTTTTTAATATCTTTTGATATTCTGTGTCTCAAATTATTATTAACAATAGCTAAAATGTATCTAACATTTTAAGGTTTGCAAAATACTTTACAAATATTTAATTCCATTAGGCAAAATAGGAGATTAATATCATCATGCACTGGACCTGACTCAGGTTAGTGTACAGGTAGTTTAGGTCCAATATTAGAATGAAAGAAAATATAGGTCATTCAACAGTTAACAAAAAGAAGCTTAGTTAAATAGACATAACATACTCAAAAAAAGGATAAGGAAATCTATCTGGTCAGTAGGGCAGAGTGTGCTGACTCCGCTAGCTTTGGAACATCTGTCTAGTGTGATGATCCCCAACTCTATATGGGCTCATATCTTGCCTCAGAGAAACTGAGACCTGGGAAAGACCTTAGCTTAAAAAGGCCAAAGTCGCCCACTGCATCCTGGGCCATCACCAGTCTTCTTGACTTTTGTCTTGCCACTGGAGGAGAGAGTGAAACTGATAATTTTTCGTAGCACTACCTCACCTAAATCCAATTCACTTACAAGTCAAGACATCACCCTCACGATATCACGGGTCCTCTTCAAGACCAAAGGACAAACAAACAACAACCTGGTCACCACAAAGTTGGACCATTTGTAAAGGAGTTTAAGCCTTAGCCTCCTGAGCCAATCAAGTCTTGGGGACAACTTCTTAGTAGATAAAGGGCTAAACTAATCCTCATGGGGAGGGAGGAGAGCTCTAATAAATATTGATCCTATCATAAATGTCAAGGAAGCATTCACATATCATGGCTAACATTCAACAATGGGACTATGTCTATTCAAATCTAGGAAACTGGTAGATTGTACCTATGACAAAATTTCTGTTCTCATACTAATGGTTTATTCAAATGATGGCTGCTACATTCACAAGAACTTGTCAGGACATCATAATAGTACATTTTGAGGCTGGCAAAAATAGGGTATAATTGTGTGATACATAACCTGTAGCTATATAATACTATTTAGTCCCCAAGGTAAATTGTCACTTTTATTTTTAACATCCTTTTGATATGATGTCTCAAATTATTAATAATAACTAGCATTTATATAACATTTTAAGATTTGAAAATTGCTTTGCAAATACCTCATTTAATTTTCACAACAACCCCAGAAATTAGGGGCTTTTTTATAGATGAGAAACCTGAGGCAGATAGATTAGTGACTTGTCCAAAGTCACATTTACTAGTGTCTGAGGCCAGATTTCAGTTCAGGTTTTCCTGACTCCACATCCAAGATACTCCACTGTACCACTTAGCTGTCTCTATATAAATGAATTATTAGGTTCAACTAAAATCAACAAATATTTATTAAGTACCTCCTATATATAGATCATATCTTGTTAAGGATTGGGAGAGGTATACACACACACATATATATATATGTATATATGTATTTATTTATACATATTTCTACCCTCACTGAACTTAGGATAAGCCACACGTACAAATCATTATAATAAAAAAAATAGAACAATAGGGAGGTAAAAAGTGCTATTTGAGGTATGAAGAATTAAGATCATTTCCACCTTGGGATGTGAAGGAAGGCTTCATCAGGGAAGCAGATATGTTTGAGAAACCACTGATCCACAGAGACATAGTCCATAGTCTACTATTTTGCTGACTTTCATGGACATTGTGGACTTCAGCCGCAGTATTTATTTTCATACCAGGGATCTCTGAATTTATTGGCATGGGTAGTCCCTCAGTTGATGTACATCCTATCCCCTCCATGCATTGTCTCTTAGTCAAGCAGTGAGTGAATCAATATGCATTTATTGAAGCTCCCATGTGTCAGGCACTAGGCTAAGGTGCTAGAAATACAGAGAAAGGCAACGACTGTCTTTGCCCTTGAAGAGCTCACAATTTAATGGGGAAGACAACAGGAAAACAACTTTTTACAAACAAGCTCTATACAGGACAAATAAGAAAAAAATCATGGGAGGCCAGGGAAGCCAGGAGGTGGAGATGGAGAGGGAAAGCATTTCAGGCATGGGGGATCACAGCCAGAGAAAATGCCTGGAGCTGAGAGATGTAGTGTCTGGTTCGAGGAACAGCAAGGAGGCCAATGTCAATGGAACTAAGAGTACTTGCAGGGGAGTAAGGTGTAAGAAGACTGGAAAGGGGCCTCCAGGAGTGAGGGGAGTGAGTTCTGAAGGGCTTTGAACACCAAACTAAAGATTTTATATTCAATCCTGGAGGTGACAGGGAGCCACTAGAGTTTATGCAGTCACCTCAGTACATTCCTCTTAGTAGAGCAGTTCCTTGAGCGGAGGAACAGTCTTACTTTCTGTCTTTGTAACTCTAGCACCAAGCACAATGCCTGGCACAATGCAGGTGCTTAAAAAAGTGCTTGCTCACTTGTAACCTATATCAAATTGCTTACTGTCTCAGAGAGGGAGTAGGGGAGGGAGAGGGAGAAGGAGAGAATTTGGAACTCAAAATTTAAAAAACAAATGTTAAAAATTGTTTTCACATGTAATTGGGGAAAAAGGTAAAATGTTTAAAAAAGAGAAAAGTGCCTGTTGAGTGATTTGTTGATTGATTAGTAGACAATCTGAGAGTTTCACTAGCTAGAAATATTTATCACCTGGTGGCATTTATGGATGATAAACTCTCCAAACTTAGTCTGGTCTTTAGACAACAGATACACAGTCCATCCCTAGAACCTGTCTTCAAAGCCCTTCAGGCTTGGGAGGGGCTGGCAGAATTTGCACTACTTCAGCGTAGTGTCTGAGACCCCAGAGTGGGGTGTGCACCATGATGAGGTCGATATTAGAACAGATTTTAGCGGAGGCCAGACACAATATATAGCATAAAATGATGCAGCTCACCCATTGGAAAATCTTGGAATATCTGTCAGATGCTGATGTTCAGGCCAAAACAGATGCTCCAGTTCCTGACTTCTCTGTCTCCTGTCCCTGAGTTTTCTAGCTGCTGTACCTGCTCACATTTTTTCAGATGGGCCAAGAAGGACATGCTTCTTTCTGTCTGGTGGCTAAAAAGAGCGATGTTTACCAGCCACTCATCTCCTAGCCATGCTCTCAGTTCTATCAATTCCCGATGAGTCACCCAATATTTTTCTCACTCCTCTAATTAACTATGTGGCTCATCCTTTGGGCCTATAAAAGCCAGACTGACATTCACAGTCTTTGTCATTGCTGCAACTGGAGAGGACTCTCTACCTGCCCATTCCTCAGAGTAATAAAAGAGAAAATCATTTAAAATTTAGAAAGATTTTAAATGACTTGTAAAAATAGGAAGATTGATTTAGTCTTATAAAGCATTCTGGGGGCATAAGATGAGATAAATTAGGTCACCTTAAAATGCTGTCCCCTGCCTCTTCCTACAATTTGCCCCATTTCAAATTCCCACTATATCAAGGCACATATAGGTTGATAGATGAGAGAAAGGGAGACAGAGAGAGACAGACAGAGAGAGAGAGAAAGAGAGAGATAGACACACATGTAGAGTGGGAGACAGAGAGAGACAGAGACAGAGAGACAGAGAGAGAGAGACAGAGACAGTATTATTTACTTGGTACTAGGCATTGTGCTAAGCACTGGGAATACAAATACCAGCAAAAAACAAAAACAAGTCCTTTCCCTCAAGGAACCAAACCTTGTCCTTTATTTTTTAAAAATGCCTTTATTCTGAACTCAAACACCAAAAAAAGATCATTTCCATACACATAGAATGCAAAAAATAATTCCATATGAAATTATGAATCTCCATTTCATACATCTTGTTTCAAAAAAGGTATATAACAAATTTTACACATCACTTTCAAAATTGTCCTGCTTGCTTCCTTATCGTCTCTTCTATGCATTTAAAAAATGTTACAATGGCCCTCTTTTGGGGGGAAAGGGACATCACTGTTGTTAAACCTCCCTCCTGAATTCCCTTCCTCAATTAACCAAAAAGAAAACAAACTCTTATAGCAAGTAAGTATACTCAAGCAAAATAAGTCCATATAAATGCCATGTCCAAAAATGTGTTTCTGTACCTTGTGTCTCTCTCTTTCTCAGGAGATGGATGGGTTCAACATGTTTCATCATAAGTCCTCTGGAGAATGTTTGGTCATTGTTTTAGTTCTTAAGTCCTTCAAAGTTGTTTTTCTTTACAATGTTGTTGTCTGCGTATAAATGATTTTCTTGGTTCTAATCACCTGTCATTTCATTAGTACATCCTACCCAGGATTCTCCACAATTGTCTCTATTGTCACATTCTTTCTAGGTTTCTTTGGACTCCTATGTTTGCATTTCAAATTTCCTACTCAGCTCTGGATTTTTCGTCAGAAAAGTCTTCTATGGGGTAGCTAGGTGGTGCATTGAGTAGAGCACTGACTCTGGAGTCGGGAAGACCTGAGTTCAAATGTGACCTTAGACACTTGACATACTTACTAGCTGTGTGACCTTGGGCAAGTCACTTAACCCCAATTTCCCTGCCTTCCCCCCTCCAAAAAAAAAAAAAAAAAGAAGTCTTCTTTTCTCTTAAAGTTCTACTTAATCCCCTGTAGGGTTATATTCAGCTTTTCTGGGTAAGTTATTCTTAGTTGCAAGCCTATCTCTTTTGCCTTTTGGAATACTGTATTCCAAGATCACTTCTTTGGAAGCTGCCAGGTCTTGTGTTATCTTGACTAAAGTTCCTGGGTATTTGAGCTGCTTCTTTCTGGATGCTTGCAGGACTTTTTTCTTTAACCTGGGAGCTCTGTATTTTGGCTAGGACATCCCTGGGACTTTTCTTTTTAGGGTTCCTTTTAGGAGGTGATCAGTGAACGCTTTCTATCTTTACTTCACCTTCTGGTTCTAATAAATTGAGGCAGTTTTCGTTCATGATTTTTTGAAATTTAGTGTCTAGACTTTTTTTTAAAGAAAAAAACCATTGTTTTCATTGATTCTTAAGTTATCTTTTCTTCACCCATTTTCCAGGTCAGTTGTTTTTGATAACATATCTTGTATTTTCTTTTATATTTCAATCTTTTGATTTTGTTCCAATATTTCTTGTTGTGCCATTGACTTTTGTTTGGTGAATTCTAGTTTTCAGAGATTTCATTTCTTGGGATATGGTATACATAATCTTGCATAATCTCCTTATCCTCTTTACAATTCTATCCTCAAGAATTTTTATTTCATTTTTTTCTTCATTTCTTCTAAATATTCATATAGTTTTTGTGGAAAATTCTTCTTTTCCCCCCTTCAAATTTCTGTTTGCAGTTGTTATGGAGTTAGACTTGTAACAGTTTTTGATACTGTTTGTTTTTGATTTATTCATCTCTCCAGCTTTCTATGTGCTGGGCATTGAACTAAGGCTTTGTGCTGAGTCCAAACTCTGCTATACGCTGCACTTTTGGGTGTGGTAGTAAGTGCTGTGTGCTTTCATTCTGAGTCCTATGGGTTTTTGCAATGACCTCTACTGTTGTGTCCTGCCTTCTAGGGTTACCTGGTTGTATCTTTGAGGTGCAGATTTCTGCATCTTTGGCACTTTCTCTGTTGTCTTGAGACCATGCTAGTCATGGCCCCTGAGGCTGGGTGGTCCTAGTCTGAGCACTGTAGTTCCATGCTGGTTATTGTCCCGCCTGGGACTTCCAAGGCCCCTACCATGGATTTCTGACCACCCTGGAGCTTTGTCAGAGAAGCATTCTGTTCTTGTTGCCCTCAGACACAAAGGCTTGAAGGCTACATATATCCCAACTCTGGTTGCGCTGGTGTTCTTTTCACTAGAGGGACCACCTTTCCTATTACCTGTGGGCATCTGGCTGAGTTTTTCTGAAGTTCTGGGATGGAAGATTCATTTACCAAATTCACTTTCTTAATTATTATTTGGTCTGGTGTGAACTTCAGGGCTTGGTTGGTGTAGGTAGGTATTTAAGAGCTAGGTGGTCTGTCTTACATTTTGGTATCCATTTTGGCAGGAAGTCTCATTTCTTTAGATGAGGCTACTGAAAGGTTGATTCCTTTCCTGGTCCTTTTCTAGGGCCTGAAACACTGGTTGGAAAGGTTCAAGGGGATCAAAATCAAGAGAAACTTGGAGAACACAGGAGGGAGCAGGTATTCCGAGGAGTTAAGAGTCAGGGCTGGTGCCTTGGGCTAGTGAGCAAAACAAAGCAATTCAAACTGTAAAATAAGGACGATAAAAGAAGGAACTATAGCAGAAAACGGAGTATATGGTAGAAGTCAATGAAGTCAGTTGCTGAAAGTATCTACAAAACCTGCAAACTTCTAACTAGCTAATGTTGTATCTAAGGCCAAGAATAAAAAAATTGCTCCCCCATAATTTCATTGTAATTGTTTTGGCTGCTTTTTGTATTTTCTTCTGAGTTCTTCAGGACTGTCTGCCAAAGATAACTGCCTCACTTGATTTTTTTTTTGAGGTGGGGGGGCAGGGCAATTGAGGTTAAGTGATTTGCCCAAGGTCACATAGCTAGTACATGTGTCAAGTGTTTGACACTGGATTTGAACTCAGGTCCTCCTGACTCCAGGGCCTGTGCTCTATTCACTGTGCCACCTAACTGCCCCCCATTTGCTTTGCTCTTGTTACAATTTTGCTTACCTTCTTGGGCCGTAGCATTTTTAGTCCAAATCATGGTTTTAGAGACTATGCGGTGGGTAAATTTTGCTTTCAAAAACATGTATTTAGTTCTGACTTCTCACCTATAGGTGAATTAACCAGGGAAGGTGCAATTTAATGAACAGAAAAATAATTAAACATAAATAAACTTCCGCTACAAGGTCTTCTTTGAAATCAATCATTAGAATAGGTACTTTGGAGAAATCGGCACCTTCTAGCATTATGAACACCCCTTTCCATGTGCCCAGTAACTGTAAATTGCTTTAATATGAACGATAGTTAAAAAAAAAGTTTAGGGCTCTACTGGGCCATGACTATTTGGAGTATTTGTGTATACAATGGCACCAGATAGAAGTTCAGAGGGAGCCTAGAATAGTGTAAGTTCAAAGTTGGGAAATTAAGGTGGTTCAGTGGACAGAGTGCCAGACCTGGAATCAGGAAGATCTGAGTTCAAATGCACTCAGACACTTCCTAGCTTTGGGGCCCCGGGAAAGCCACTTAAATTCTGTTTGCCTCAGTCTCCTCATTTATAAAATGGGGATGATAACGATAACACCCACCTCCCAGGGTTTCTGTGAGGATCAAAGGAGGCATTTCTTAAGGAATTTGCAAACCTTCAAGTGCTATATAAATGGCGGTGATGGAAAGGACTTTGGCGATCATCTAGTTAAATACCCTTATAAGAAACCAACTCCCACCAAGACTAAGAGGCTTGCTCAAGGTCACTCAACCAGAATCTGAGTTTTCAAATTCAGGTGTTGACTTAATATTAGTGTTCGTTTTCTGTACTGGAATCAGGAGATACCTATGGCTAAAGTGCTATATAAGTGAATTATTATTAATCTTCAGTTCCCCCCATCCTCTTTATGAACCAAAATTAATTTCAATTGCTGCTGTATAATACAGAGTCCCTGCATAGCATCCTCTATGACACTGCCTCCCACATAAAACTCATTGTCTCGAGTCCTTTCTAGAAAGCAGCAATGATAGTCATCATCATCATCGTCGATAATAAGTAGCATTTATCATGACACTTACTATGTGCCAGACACTGGCACTAGAGATACAAAGAAAGGCAAGAAACCCACTTCCTGCTCTTAAAGATCCCACAGTCTAATGGAGCAGACAATCTGCACATAACTCGGTAAGACATATTCACTGTGAATGGAGGGTAATTTCAGAGGGAAGGCGCTAGCGAACGGGAGATGAGGTGGAGTGGGAAAGGCCACTTGCAGAAGGTGGGATTTGAGCTGAGAATCTGGAACGGAACTTCAGGCACTCGAGGGATGCTGTTGTTCCCAGCCAGTTCCAGGCCCACAGGGCCTGGGAAGTCTAAACCAAGGCCCCCACACTAGGCTCTTTCTCAGGATGGGAACCGTAGTGGTAAGATACGACGTATTTCTTTTTGCACAGGAGAAGGTGGTGTGCGGTGTGTAAAGAGGGGGTACTTTTGTACTCTTGGGCCTTCTTCCTGGCCCTGCGCTATGCTACGACTGCCTCCACCCGGACTGATGCGGAGGGGCTGCATGTCCCCGGGATAAGTCTCCTGCCTCCCAATGTCAAGGCGAGCTCTCTGCCTAGACTGCGCCTCCCGGCTAACCGGCTCAAGTCCGCGCCAGGACTGAGTCTGCCCTCAAGGATAGCTCTGCATCTCTCTCCGCCAGCCTCGGGACTCTGCGCCTCAGTATCCCCTCCCGACTAAGCAGGTTAGCGCTATGCGCCCCTCTGCCTTCCTCCGAGGGCTCGACTACGCCTGGCGCTCCTTTCCCTTTGGGTAGCTCTGCGCCCTCCCGGCCTGTGCTTCTACCGTGGCTAGCGCTGGGCTCTCGCTACCTTCCCATCCGCCTCGGCTCGGTGGGGGGCTCCTCTCTACTGGGGCCATCGTTCCCCATCCCCCATCGTTCCCTTACATCGGTAGCTATGCCACAATGCTGTTCCCAGTCTGGGGACGGTCCCCGTCCCTGAACCGCCAAGGGACCTGCCGCCCCCAACTCGGCTGGGGTTTGGAAGCGAGGGACTACACCGCGGAGGAGGAGGAGGAGGAGGAGAAGGAGGAGGCGGCGGCGGCGGCGGCGGCGGCACCTCCTCCCCTCTCTTCCCTCCCCCTCCCCCTCCTGCTCTCCCTCCCTTCTGCCCCTTTCCTCCCCCTCCTCCCCTCTCGCTGCTCCCCTCCCCTCCCCTCACGGTGCCGCGCAGCGGGGAAGGACAAGGGGACTGCAGCGGGCCGGTGCGGACCCCGGGCACTTTGCGCATCGGGGATCGCCCCCTTCGGTCTCCGCTCGTCCTCCGCTCCCTTGTCGCCTGTCGCTGCTTCGTCCCGAGCGGTCTGTCGCCGCATGGTGCTGGCCGCAGCCATGAGCCAGGAGCCGGAGACCAGCGGCCTCGAGCAGCCCGACAGAGATGCCCGCACCCTGGCTGCCTCCGCAACCGCCGCCCCCCCAGGACTCCTGGGACCCCCGGGCCACCGAGGAATGCAGCAGCCGCTGCTGCCGCCACCTCTGCCACCGCCACCACCGGCGCCTCAGGCCGCCTTGCCTCACATTCTCCAAAAGTAAGAGGATGGGGAGGAGGGTGGCGTGTGTGTGTGTGTGTGTGTGTGTGTGTGTGTGTGTGTGTATCTGTAGGCACACCCTTTAGACACCCCATTCCTTTGCTTCATCCTCCGCCCCAGACAGTGTTTTTGCTGTGCTTTCTCTAGGGCTTATGGCCAAGACAAGTTTTCTTGAGGGGAGATATGCCTCTTATCTGAATTATTCTGGCTCTGCGTGTCTCTGTGTGTGTGTGTGTGTCTTTGTGTGTGTGTTTGCAGGGATGGGGGTGGGGGCGGGCAGGGAAATACCTTGAACAGCACATCAGTCCACAGGGGTACAGACAGACCTGTTTCCCCATCTCCTTGTCCTCCTTGTTCAAGGGATGTTCCTGGAATTCTTCCAGACTGGAACAACTCAAATCGGAGGAAAATCCCGGCGGAGCAGCTCGCTTTGGGTGAGCTCCCCGGGAGCTTCACTGGGGCATGTGGATGTTGGTGTGGACTGTTTTTGTATGCGTCGCGTGTCACACACACACACAATTCCTTTAATTGTGGGCAAAGAACAAAACAACGAGATTGAGCGATGGTTGGTGAGGGGGGTTATAAGCAGTTCTTTTTGTTTGTCTTCGATTTCCCTAAATAAAGACAAACTCCTTTCTTAGGAAGGTCCTCTTCACCAGAGGAGCTCAGACACACAGCCTGTTTTCTCGCATTTATGTCGAATGCCATCTTGTAGTCATTGTGAACGAAGTCACTTTTGGGGTGAATTTTGGGGTTCTCGTTTTACTGGAATGTAAGCCATCGGTAGTTTGTGGATGTTAAAAATGTTGAAAACATTTTAAAGGTCGCTTGGGAAAGGAGAGCAGGCAAAAAGTCAAAGGTAGCATGGATTTTTTTTTGCTCAGTTTGAATTTTTCAGGCATTGGTTTTAAGGCCTACTAGGCTGATACCTTTCTCTATTCCCTTAGAGATGGTAATGCCTCTTTCCTGTAATGAAGTATTCAAAATTGTCTTTAAGAAATATTAGAAGGTATGAATGTGAAGTATGTGGGAGAAACAGGACAACCAGGGAATTATATAAGAATATAATAAAGCTTTATATTGAGCATACATGGGAGATGTCTTTTAATGTCTCATCCCAGACGACTTTAAAAAAAATTGTTTTGGTACTTGAAATTACACAAACTTATGAAAATATGTTGAAAAGTGTCCAGACATTATGAATAAGTGGCAGTAAATTTAAATTTAAATTTCACTGCTTTGAGGACCGGCATATAGATCAGTGACAGAACAGGAAAAATTTGTTTGTCACCAAAGTTCTTTGACATCATGACATCTGCAAAGTGTTTCCAGATTTCTTTTTGGAGTGGCAAAGTAAATAGTTTATACAGTAATAAAGCTGGCTTTAGTGTTTCTCTAATAACCACTTTTTGCTTTAATTGGCTGTCTTGTGAAACTTTCAACAGTTGGTGAATTTAGAAATGAATATTTTTATATGCTTGCTTCTGTTTTTCTGAAAGCGTGATTGTTATTTCAAATATGACTTGAAGTATATTTGACAGATCATATAACTTAGTATTTTAACCCTCAATGAAGACATAAATCATCCCAAGAAAATTATTTCGATACAATATGGATTTTTTGAAAATTAAATTAACAATAGTTAATTGAAAAATTTTGAATGTCTTTACTTGTAGAACCAACATGTAAAGTGAAATTATGTTTCACGATACATTTTATTGAAATCATTTTAGCATGACGATTAGTTAACTTTTTGTGCCATTTATTTTTAACTGGAAAAAATGAGAAACATTTATTTTTTATAAAATCCATATATGCATGACTGTTTGTGAAATGTAGCTTGAGCCTGAGGGTTTTGGAGGAAATTAATCACTTAAAATTGAATTTTAATTGCCGTATGTATAACATTCCCCACCCCCACCCCCAAAGCCTTCCTTCTCATTTAAAGAAGCACATCCCTGGAATGTCTCGCTTTAAAAAATAAGGTTGAGTTTTACGAAGATGTCCCCGATGCCTGCAATCCTAGTTGTAGGCACCAAAAAACACTTTTCTTCTTTTGGGTCTGGGTAATGGCGCAAAATGCAGGTGCAAAGCCCAGGGACCAATGAGTGTTTGTCAGCGAGAGCTGATGTTTATATTTCAGAATCTTTCTTTAGAAGGATGATTTGGGACCTGTCATCCACTCGCTACATGCTCAAACACCATTGGAACTAGGCATAAAATGGCAAGCCTTACAGGTCCATCTTTAATGCGCTGAAATTCGATCTGGTTATTTTGAAGCAACGTTTGCATAATTCAATCTGAGCCACCATCTTTATATTATAATTAGTCGCTCTTTACACCGCCATCTTTGAAAAAAAGTTATAAAGTTAAATTCCACCACAGAGTGAACAATTCAACTCTATTGGTTGGCACATATTTTGAAGGGAAGTTAGTAAACTAACGTTTTTAGTTAAGTTCTCAATAAGAAGAATACATAGATATTTCAAATGTTTTTTTTAGGGGACTTACCCCTTCCTCTTTATAATTAATTATTAAGTACATTTGTGGAGAGGGATTTTGATCTGCTTAAATAAGATGGATACAGTAATTTTGGCTTGAAGGACTATGGGGATACCTTCACCTACATACTTTGTTAAAAGTTACCAACTTTCATCAGTAATGTTTAAAACTGATAAAATTCGGGTGCAGCCTCATAATCTCAACTAGCATTTAAAGTAGCCTTATAGACATGTGTAGTAAAATTCTAAAATAATGAGAGTTTGGGATGTGACTAATAGAAACCAGTATCACTGCTTTATTGTAAAAGCATATACAAAACCATCATCATTTATCTTTGTTTTGTTGGATCAGAAGTTCCTAAGAGAGGGGTGTGTGTGTGTGTGTGTGTGTGTGTGTGTGTGTGTGTGTGTGACCTCTTTGGTAGTCTGTTGAAGTCTAGAGACCCCTACTTTTCAGAATATTTTTTTTAAATTAACAGTTGAAGGAAATACTAGTGAAAATAGAGATGTTAATTTTTTTCCCATCCAGATTCACAGATCTCCCTGAAATCTATCCACAGACCTACAGGTTAAGAAACCCTGTGTTAGAGGCTACTACTTTTCAGTATGTTTCGTTTTCTTACTATTATGCTATAAGCTTTTGAGTATTGGTTCTATCCTACCCTCTCCCTGTCACCCTCCTTTAGTAATTAAGTCATTAGGAGGTTGCAGGCACTTATAAGATAGTGATAATAATGCTTTTTTACTTTTCACTTAAAAAAATCAGTTAAAGGAAATTGAAAGCATCATCTTATTGAGTTTAAATGGATGATCAAACCATTTTCACAGAAGGTCATCAAAGTAACACACAAAGTAGACCTGGTGTAAGTTTAAAAAATCTGAAGGTAAAATTTTATAACTTGATTGACAAGAAATACTCATTTCGATAACAGACAAAGGAAATAGCAGGTAAATGTGTCTGGACATTTTACATGGAATCTTCTGGTGAGAATGTCCTCATATTTTCTTTCTAATGACATGGAATATTTTTTCTTGCTGATATTCGACCTCATTTTCTTACTAATTTATAGGCATCATATGACTTGCACTCTTGTCTAATGTTAAAAAAAATTATGTTGTTTGTTGAAAAATTCCCATCTACATGAAATAGTTATACCATCCTATACAATGAGCATAGAAATTATAAAAAAGTATTTTTTATGATGTGAACAAATGGATGAATTTTCTAAAATATATGATCAGTGAAATGCAGCAGCATATGTAGGACTGATTTGTTATAATACTGAGTGTTTTATAAATAGATATTTCTATGTTTATTGGCCTTTAAAATGTTAATTTATAAGTAATAAAAACATGTAAAATAGTAAATGTTTGTTTTGCATCTGATAGACTGAGTCACCTTACTTTTATGTGTGTGCATCATGAAAATACTTTGTACCCTATAGTTTTGTTTTCTAATGTTCAAAGTTATATGAATAACAGTGAGATGAGATACCTTCATAGGCAAAGTGGACACTTTATTATAAATGTAGAACACATGAAAAGTAATAAGTAGTTTTAGATAACTGTGGCTTTGTACATTCTGAATATATTCCTAAGGTTCTGCCTATAAGAGTACCGGCAGGATGCAACCAACAACAGCAGTAGTTTGAAGCAAGGGACCATTAACTTTGAAAGATATGCTTAAGATTTGTATCTAGAATTCAGGGAAGGAAATTAAGAGCTTGCCAAAGAGGAATATTACCCCAATAGAAAAGTTTAGTACTTTTTAGCACTAAATTTTGTCTTTAGGAAAGACAGAATTTTAGACATCTGTGCTTTAAAAAAAATCTCGTAAGTTTGGGCCAGTTTTAGGGGGAACAAGAATACACATGTTGGAAGAATTTTGAAAATTTTAAATACCATCTTAAAGTGCACATAAGACAGGCATTGAGCAGGGCAAAACATCTGATAGGATTAAATCACTTTGCTCAAAAGAGGGAAGGACAGAGGCAAACTTGATTCCTGGCTTCCTGAAGTCTCTTCTTAGTCTAGGAAGACTATGGGATAATAACAGGTTTTTTTTTGGGGGGGGTGTAGTTTTTATTTGATTGTTTTTAGGAAAATTTGCCTTCATTGTCTATTTGGCACACAGGATTGGTATTTAGATAAGTGTAGTTATCCAGTTAGGAGTCTTTTTTCAAGTCCCCAGAGAGGTCAGTAATTTGAAATGTAGTGCATTATTCTCATTAGTTATGGTAAGGGGCATTATTACACATGGTGCACAGAGGTGTTATTAAACTGTGTTCGAACTGGTGCTACAGGGGGAAAGAATCATTCTCTCTTCGCTTACTCTTCTGTCACTTCTGTTTTGCTCTTTTCTTGCTTTTTTTGCTAAGTGGCAGGTTTCAAAATCCTAGCTCTAGATGTGGTCTGAACTGTATAGTCTTCTTATATATTCTTAGATTTCCAGCAAAAGCTCAGGGTGCTATTCAAAATGAAATAATGCCAAACTGCTAAGTTTTTTTTCTCTTTTTCTAATCTTTCTTTTTCTTTCTCCCTTCTTTCATGTCTTCCTTCCTTCTTCTCTCCTTCTCTCCTTTTTCCCTCCCTCCTCCTTCTTCCTTCCTTCCTTCCTTCCATCTTTCTTTCCTTCCTCTTTCTTTCCTTCCTTCCTTCCTTCCTTCCTTCCTTCCTTCCTTCCTTCCTTCCTTCCTTCCTTCCTTCCTCCCTTCCTTTTTTCCTTCCTTTATTCCTTCCTTCTTCCCTTCTTTTTCTTCCTTCTCCTCTTCCTCCTCTTCCAATCAAATCGAATATTCTCCCCACTCTTCCCTGGCTAGCTGCAAGGATTAATTCTCAATAAAGAACTTAGTACAATCAAATTAATAACAGGGTCAAGAAGCAATATTGTAATGATGTTGGACCTTGAGTTTGGCCCATGGTTTATAGAATAAAATAAAAAGAAAAATAAACAAAGGTGACTGATCTGGAGTCCCAAAGGAAGAAAATATAAGTAGAACCTATTTCATCTTCCTACCTACCTCCAGTACGCCTTGCCTATCTGGAGCTGAAAAAGGACTCTCATTGTACAATATCTTATTTAATCTGATTTTTGTTTCCAGCCACAGCAATGACTGTGAGGGCCCAGACAATATGTATATACTTCTGTACATTTTAACATGGAGAATTGTTGCTAAGTTTTACAGCTGTAATGGATGATAACCATATTTAGAGTTAGAATGTAGAAAACTTTCACAGAGAGCAAAGTAGAGTAATCTGTATTTCAGAATACGGGTGCAGAAGCTAATGCTTGGTTCACATAAAGAAGCATATGACAAAATAGCAGGGAATTTCCATTTTACTCCATTAAAGTTGACTAGGTCTCAGATGTATGACTATGTTCTCTATATGGGAAACCCAATATTTCTCTTCTGCAGTTCCCACTGGTGAGAAGGCTGGGAAATGTTTGCTTTAATTAAGAAGTTGGATTTTTAATCGGGTGTGTGAATTTGATCTCTGAAGCTGTGGCAGGGAGGTTAGTGCTGTGCAGATGTGCGCTCTTGCATGATGGGTGGTCAGGACAGAACAGAACTAGGAAAGAGAAATTCTAAAAAATCATTCTTTTACAGGGGAAATATAGCTGATTATGTCTGGGTTCACCATTGTTATTTGGGGAGGGAATAAAGGGGAAAATAGGTTATTTTAGTTTGGGCTAGTGCACGGCCAATGAATAACTACTGTTTAAAGACTTCCCAGTCAGATAATGCAGTCATCACTGATCCCCTTCTTTCCTCTCATCTCTTCTGGTCTTGAAAAATCCCCTAGTGGTTTATGAGAAAACTTTTCCCTCTTGCTGACAGCGTATCAGTAGGGGTAGTAGTGGTATATATTGATGCTAATGCAATTTATAGGCAAGAAGGGGACAGCTGAACGACTTGTCTTAAGTGATAAGACCACACTATATAGTTCACATTGCTTCCTGGAGGTTTCCCGTATGTTTGGAGGTAGAAGAGGCAGACTTGGTGGTATGCATGGACTGGATTTTCTCCCCTGAAAACAATTTTCATGCTTCTTTTCTACTTCATATTGCATTTCGTTAAGGATGTCCCTGAATTGTCATTTACTCAAGACTCTTCTTTCACAGTTGATTTTCTCTTGATTAAGCCAATCATCTATTGAGGCAAAGACAACACAAATCACAATGTCCCAAATTGGAAAACCACCATATGCTGTTGAAATATTTTAAATATTTTTTGGAGGGGGCAGTGCCCCTAAAGATACTTTTCTTTATTCATGCATATGCATAGATGTCACAATGTGGATTTATTAATTTAAAGCAAATATAGTCATTAAATAATAATAGTAAAAGGACCTACTTTAATGAATAAAGATATATGCTAAAAGATAATCTTACAATTTTATTTTGCAAATGGCTAAAAAATCATTTAGTCCAGTCTCTAATCAGATCATGATTCTCTTCTGTAACATCCTTAAGAAGCAACCATCTGCAATCTTAAGACTTCTAGTGACAATGAACTAATTACCTTTCAAAGCAATTCATTCCCCTTTTGTACAATTCTAATTATTAGGAATTTTTTTCCTCAAGTTGAACCAAAGTGTATTGTCCTGTTGTCCAAAGATCTGTCCACTAAGAACCAGACAAACCTTGTCAGTTTTCTACATGTTGACCCTTCAGATATTTAAAGACAACACTCATGTCCCCCTTAATCTTCCCTTCTCTTGGCTAAATGTTAAAGTTCCTTCCCATAATTCTTGTAGCTTTCCCAAGTTTATTGCTGGCTGTTAGAACTGGTATGAGAAGACTGTTTGTGTAATGAGGCAAGAGGATTTGGGTGATTTTATTTTGAAGCTGTACTATCAGAAGTGGCCTTTTGAGTAGATGAATTGTTGTACCAAAAAATTTAGGTGATGCTGGAGTTTGTCAAATATAAGAAATGAGTATCTTTCCTGAAAATTAATTCCAAACAAAATAATTCCTTTAAGAGGAAAGAATACTGAGTTGGGAATCATGAGGTCTGGGTTTGAGAGCTGGTTTTACTGAGTTGGGAATCATGAGGTCTGGGTTTGAGAGCTGGTTTTCTCATTTATTAGCTGTGTGAGCTAAGGCAAGCTTTGCCATCTCTTTTGTCCTTAGTTTGACATCTGTAAAATTGGTAGAACTGAGTTGTTTTTAATGCTAACATCCTAGAACTGTATGACAGAACATGTAAAATATTTAGTGGCCTTTATAAAATATAGTTGCATTTATCTCCCACCACTTAAAAACTTTTTAGCATATGGGCATATATCTGTAAGGGTCACACTGGCTGTATGACCCTGGGCAAGTTACTTAACCTCTCTTTGCCTTGATTTCCTCAAATGTAGAATGGGAATGATAATAATAGCATCTTTTCCCCAGGTTTGTTGTGAGGATCAAACGAGATAATATTGCTAAAGTGCTTACTGTAGTATCTGGCACATAGTAGGTGCTATATAAATGCTTATTCCCTTTCTATAAGTTAAATAAAAAATTAATGACCAGGTAAATGCCTTTTCTGTTATTTACAAAGAGCATCACCCATGACCTAATTCCTTAACTCTGTGATTCAAAGATATCTGTAGTAATGTTAGAAAAAATTAGATTATCCTTTTTAAAAAAAATTTTGGAATTTTAAGTTCAAATGATTATTTTGGGGAACCAGATTATTATGATTTAGTTTACAAAAAGGATAGCATTATTTACTTAAGAAAAAAATCATCAATGATTATATGTTTAATGTAGAACATGGTGTGCTAGAGGGAGAGTCTTAAAATTTTCCCTTGATAGGAAATTTGCTTGTGAGGCATATAAAAGCATTAACAATATACATTTGTATTGTCATCAGTATTTACTGTGCATTAATCTATATTGTGCTTTGAGCAGATGCTGTTCACATATAGGAACAACAGAAAATTTCTTTTTCTCCCTAGGAGATTTCCAAAATTTCTCTACCTTTTCTGAGAGGTCGGAGTGCTTATTATAAATTGGTATAGGCCTGAATCTTGCATATGTGACTTATGTTTTTCCTTAAGCCTGCAGATGCCACTAACACTCACATGTGCTGTCATTTCCCAGGCAGCCACATAGTTGATCATATTTACCATCTCCTAGGACATTAGAGAATCTTGACTTAATGTTTGAAAAAATCATAAAAAGGCATTTGAGAAAAGAAAGATGAGTTATGTTATGATTTATAGTTTATTTTTTAAATTTATTTTTAATTGGGTTTGGGCAAGTTAGTCTCTATATTTAGAATCCAGGAACTGATCTCAGCTCCATTCTCTTCATTTTACAGATGAAAAAACTGAGACCCAGAGGGATAAAGTGTTTTGCCTAAGGTCATGCTAGGAGTCAGTGTCAGAGTTAATACTAAAACCTAGACCTCCTGACTTGTAGACCCATATGATTTACACTATGCTATGCTTTTCAGGGTTTCTAGAAACAGAGAGAAGGGAACTTAGCCTGTTTATGAATTAGTCATTGATCCTTTTAGCTCTGGTCTGCCAGACTTCCACCATCATGATTCAGCAAAGTGCTCTTCTGTGTTTCCAATCAACTCTTTGCCTTTCCTAGGTCCCCCTAATCGTGGGTTTGTCTCTCTACACCTTGGCAGTAGATATACTCTCTCAAAGTAACCTTCCAAGTCTTGCCCTCTTGCCAAGTAGAAATTTAGCATTGACCTGTCTCTTTCTAGCCCAAGGTTAGCTTTCAATGAACATGTAATTATGATCTCTTTAATGGGCAGAAAACATATACCCTGTTTTCAGCCACCCTGAAGACTTTCTGTTGTTCCTCTCTCTTTTAACATTGAAAAGTGAAGTGTTCAGTGAAGGGTTACTTTTAATATTTTTATTAACAAGAAAATAATTTAATTTATTGATTAAATTTTTCACATACTTGCAATGACTATTTTATATAACTATTATTAATGTAAAAGCCCAACATTTTATATAATTTTATAGAATATGTACTTACTATTGAGATAGAAATGGTATGCTAGTTTAAAATGGAATACTTGGGCTAGTGAAACCAAAAATTTAGTAGATCAAGCTTTACCTAATTTCACTATGGACAAAACTCTATGCTAAGTGCTGTTGGGGATACAAAAGTCAGAAACACATAGTAGATAGGCTTCCTTATGGAACTTACAGCCTAGTAGAATACATCAGGCATATAAAAAATGACTAATATAATGTAGGCCATAACTGGACAGGAGAGGTACAAACTGATGTGTAGAACAAATAATACAAACTTGGAGTTTAGAAATAAAACATACGTACCCACAAATATTTTCATAAACTTGCCGAGCTTACATTAGCCCTAATAAAAACTTGATGGTTCCCCAGTCACCGGATTGTGCCCGGAGCCTGTTCCTACCAAACCTCTTTTGCTGAAAGCTAAGTTCAAAAAGGAGGAATATAAGATGGTTGTTTTTTTCCCTAAATATCCATATACCAGACAGACTGTCATTGACTGGAATGGAAATTATTTGAAGCTATTGTAACTTTTGTTATACCATCCAGTGTTTCAGACACCCTCTTAAGCATCTTGAGGCTGCATTGGTTCTTTGATGAAGGTCTTTATCAACTATTTCAGTCACTAGCCCGAGCTGACTTAAAAATGGGTGATGAGCTGCTCTGCAGCCTAATCTAGGAGTGTCCTGGAGCTTGTTGCTGACTCCCACTTTGTTCATCTTTTTTAGATTTAAGTTACATATCTATTTTTACATATGCCAAATAAGTACCCTTGGTCCCATACAGAGAATATGATGGAGGCTGTAGTAAAAAGAGCCTCATATGAGGCGTCAGTGAGAGAACTGCATTCTAGTCCAGGCTTTGCTAGTAACCATTCAACCCTGTGCCTTAGTTTTCCCACCTATACTGTAATGTCATGGAAACAATGTAATTTAGAGCTGGAAGGTTCTTTAGAGATCTTCTGGTTCAAGCTCTTCATTATACAGATAAAGAAACAGAGTCCCAAGTTCACATAGGTAGGAAGTAGCCAGACTGTGATTCAAAAGTAGGTTTGCTAATTTCAAATGCTATGATTTATTCACTGTTCCAAGCTGACTGCCAGCCTGACCGGGATACTTTGGGAATGAAAGTGATCCTTTTGGTAAAAGACCTGGATTTTGGGGGCAGAGCAGAGACAGTTAAGGAAATCGTATGTAAATTCAAGATGTAGTATGATTACTATACTGTTACAAATACTTGCACCTTTAATGAAAAGTGTCCACGCTATGAAAACATAACTATTGACATATAACATTTTAGTAAAAAGGTATGGACGAAACTAATCTGAAAATAAAATAATTTAAAAAATTAGCAACTTCAAGAAGGACCTGTGTTTTTAGGTGTTTGTTTCTAGCTGTATATGCTCTTATTTTAAGCTGAAATCCATACCCCATTTTAAATTCCACAAGCAGTTATAACCAGGCATCCGATATGCATGACTGGCAAGATCTGAAATTGAGGCTAGGCAGAGTATATAAACAGCTATAATCCTCTCAGCATGTGTTAAAATAATAGCCAATACAATCGTTTGATTCAGAAATTGAGTGAATGCCAGGATTCCCAAATCTCTGCCTCAGTTCAGAAAACTGTAGAATGTGGTCATTTAGTCCTAACCTTTCAAGGTCTGGAGAAGGAACCTAAGAACAATGCAGCTAGTTAGTGCCTCATAGTTAGAACCCACAATTCTTGCCTCCCTTTACTTGTTCTTAAGAGTAAAAGTTCAAGTTTCATTGATTACAAATTTCAATTAAATTTTCATTTCATTTAGTTTTAAATCTGCTTTTAGTGACTGTCAAATGATGATTATGTAATGTGTTAAGTACCGACAGTGCTCAGGATGAGGTAGGTAAGTGGAGAGGAAAAGAGAGGGACTGGCTTTATAATTTAGTAGAGGGTAAGAAACACACAGACACACACATAGACACATGTACATAGCACCAGAGAGCTGTCAACCAGTGCCATGTGAATTCTAAGAGGTTACTAATGTGGAGGTGGAGGGCATCTGAATTGGACTTCAAAGCAGAGATTCCTAACTTGAACTTGTCTTTGTTGTTTCCCCCGCTATTTTGGGAAATGTATTTCAGTATAATTGGTTTCCATTGTAATTCTGTGTATTTTATTCTACTTATTTAAAAATATTCTGAGAAGGGGGCCATAGGCTTTATTGGATAGCTTAGAGGGGTCCATGACCTAAAAGGGTGAAGAATACTTACTTTAAAGGATATATCATAACCCAAGAGCTAAAAAGAAACTTAGCAATCATTTAGCCCAATCCTCTCATTTCGTAGGTGAGGAAACTGGGTCACAAAGGTAACAAGTAGGAGAGCCACAACATGATTCCAGGTAATATCACCCCAAACCACTACAGGTGTTTCTAAACTTTCTGTAACAATAGTCCATTAAAAAAACAAACAGCAGAAAAAGATTACCCACATACTTTTCATAAAACAATCTATGCAAATAATCTTAGCCAGTGTTTTGTTTTAAAAAATCAAGAATTTGTTATAAATGTTAAAATATGCCAGTGTAAAATAGGATAATATAAATAATTGCTGCACCACCTTCTCTGTCATAGGGGCACAGGTTTAGTGATAGGAGAGACGTTTGAAGTCTTCTGGCCCATTACCCCTCATTCGGGGCAGCCAGATGGCACAATGGATAGAGTGCTGGGTCTGTAGTCACTAAACCAGGCCTTCTTCATCAGCTAAAGTTAAACATATTTTTCTTTGAAACCAACAGTATGGGGTTACACTATGAGGGAAGAGAATATAATTGTTTTATTGGGGCTAGGGATATCTAAGTTACTAGTGGGAAGTCAAGCCAAGGCCCCAGGTTGATCAGTGGCAGTCTGTTACTTTTTGGGACATCTATAGTTCAATGGAAGGGTTTGGTATGACTTTAAATCTTAGTCTTTAACCTAAGGGACCTATTATACGTCTCCTGGGCCTCCAATACTTCCTGAAAAAGCAGAGTTACAATAGGCAGCTAGCCTCAGTAGCACAGCAGACTTGGAGCTAGCCTCCACTAGCTGAATATTAAAAACCAGGTACTTGGAGCAGTTTCTTCCTGCTAACCCAGAAAAGATTCCCAATGGCATTTACAACCACTCTTCCATTCATCTTCATCCGACTTTTTACATTTTCTCTACAAGTGCTATGCTTTTTTGGGGGAGGAAGTCAAGCTTAATCAGTAAAAACAGATAAATGATTAATAAGCAGAGTTAAGTCAAGACATCACCCACAGGATTGTATAGCTCTACAGCTAGGTCTCTATTAGCATGAATAATGAATCCCATGAAGTAGCTTTATCATTCTAATTTACATTCTATTGGCCTGGAAACAACTGCCATATTTCACAAAATTATAACTTCAAATAATGTAAAATAAAATACATGTAACTATCTCATGACCTTCATTATTAGCACTAATTGGGACTTTATATATATCTTTGTAAGTTGTATTTTTTAGTAATACCTTTTGTTTTTGTTTCACATTCATTTGGAATATATTCCTTCCCAATTTTGTACACAGCAAGCCATCTGTTTTTAAGGAATACTTAAAAAAGAGAGGAAGAAAACATTTCAACAAGAACAACACATTAACCATTTCTGACAGTATATGTAATGCTTTGTGCTCATAGTCCCCTACTTCTCTGCAAGGAAGGAAGGGAGGTATATTTTTCTCAACTCATGTTCAGGAGCCAAACTTGTTCAATATAATTACATAATTTTCAGGTTTTAAAAGCATGTTATGTAATTTTTATTTGTAATTCTTGTTTTTATATCACATTCATATCTGAATATATCTTCCTCTGCCACCAGCAAGCCATTCCTTTTAAAAAATTTTAAAAAGAAAGAAAAAAAGGAGTTGAGCAAAACTAACCAATACGTTGACTGTGTATATCAATATATAATATTCCATGTCCATAGTCCTGCCCCCTCCGCACCTCTGTAATGAAGTAAAGAGCCATATTTTCTCAATTCTTTTCTCAAGGCTATTTTGAAAAATACTTACACATTTCTCCCTTTCCAGGATTCCAGTCAAAGTGGCCTTATTATTCTTTCTCACACATGGCCCTCCATTTTCCCTCTTCGTGCTTTTCTTCCTGGACATCTTTCATATCTAGAATGTTCTTTCTGACCTTTGCCTTAAAGCTCTCTCTTACTCCAGAATGCAATTTATGTACCACCTTCTACACGAAGCCTTTCCTGATTTTCATCAACTGCTAAGTTACCCCTCTTCTTAACTACCTTGAATTTGTTCGTTTGTATTCGAAATGTAATTTCTCCTCATGGAATATGAACTCTTCAAGAGTAGGGATTCTTTGTATTTGTATCCCAGAACCTGTTGATTGATTCTTTGGGGCCAAACTTGGTCATTATAATTATATATTATGCAGGTTTTTTTTTGTTGTTTCCATTTATGTAGCCATTGCATATATCATTTTCCTAGTTGGGCTTACTTCAGTCTGCATGGATTCATGTAAGCCTTCCACATGCTTCCGTGAATTGTTTGTATTTGTCGTTCCTTAAGATTAAGTATTTCATTGCATTCATGTACCACAATTTTTTTTAGCTACTCCTCAATCTATAAGTAGCTGTTTTGTTATCACATAAAGTACTGGATAACTCAGTCTGTTTTTTCTTATATTAAGCCTGATATTTTAAAATATAATTTTATTTTTATTCAAAATTTAAATATCAAATAGTGTTTCCAATACACAGAACATAAAAAGGATTGCATATGAAATCATGAATATCCATTTGATGCTGTTTTCTTTAAAAATCATATATTAAATTCAACACATTACTTTTATAATTGTTCTCTGTGAACTTTCTTCTGTTCTGCTTTGTGTATTCAGAAATGTTTAAATGACCCACTTTTTTAGATCGCTGTTGTTAACCTCTCCCCCCACCCCCTTCTCTTCTTTAAAATCAGAGAAAAAAAACCGCGTAACAAATAAAGTTAAACTAAACAAATCTACATAATGGCTGTTTCTAAAAACATTTATCTCTTTTAGCACTTTTAAGTCCATCACATCTCCAGCTGAAGCAGCCCATGCTCTGTGAGAGAAAGAACTCATGTGCCAGACATATCAAACTACCCCCACTACCTCTATCACCACCTCTTCGCAGACCTTGATGGAAAGAGCCCAGGACCCTGACCCCAAGAATGTTGAGAATAGCAATATCTTCTGGACCACTAGAACTTCTTCCTGCCTGTACCTCAAAGCTGTTATGGGGGGTGGGGGAGTTAATCTTTGCTTCACATTCCTCACCACGACAATAATCAGCATCAGGGACATGTGCAGACCCCATCAGTTTGCTCAGCTGATGCAGACTCTCCACATGGAGGAACCTAGAGTGTTTGCCTCTGGGAAAATAGTGATGGCATGTAAAGGAAGTATCTTGGTGAGAATGTGGAGCATGAATAGGCTTTAGTAGCTGCTTCTGGTTGGCTAAGCATGGCTTCAGAGGCATTCAGAAAGGCTCGTCCACTTCAGTTATTTCCTCTTTTATCTCACTTGCTCTTGGGGGATCTTGATGACTCCATTACTAACAGCATGTAGTGGTGGGAGGGCTGCTTTGTGAGTTCAGAAGGTCTGGAGGGTTCCTTGGCATGCTGACATTATAGAGTTCCTAGGTTTTACAGCCAATGTAGCATCAGTGCCTTGGGACCATAGATTGATTTTTGGGAGCAGCAATTGAAAGCCAGGCCAGTTATAGTTGAAGTGCTGGCTCGTGTGGCAGATATGAACTTGGTGGGACCATGATTATATATGAATTGAGCCAAATTTTGAAGCCTATCCTTCCAGAGACTAGAGTGGTGTAGGGGAGAATGTGCTGTCCCCCACAATAGTTTTTTTGGGGGATCTAGCTTTGTTCTTACTATAGCTTTGAAATAAATATCCTAAAGTAGTTGATATTGTGGTTAAATGAAACTGGAGTGCTAGTTACTATCTCCTAGCAATGAGTGGAACATAGTCAATTGGGACTTGAGCCAATGGCGGTAGAGAAGAGAGATACCTTGGCCTCAGAATTACTTCCTGAAACTCCAAAGAGCAGATGTAACAGCCTGGTTCTTGTAGAGGGAGCTAGAACATTTGTGCTGCACCATCAATCTTAACTACTGACCAATTGGCGGAGAAGCTCAAGAGCCCTGGGAATGGCAGCACCCTCCAGACCATATCTTACTTCCATCTCAACACTTGAAGTCATTGTCTGGAAAACCATCTCCTGTGGAGATGAGGCCTGGCAGTTGCATTTGTGGGTTCTAGAAAAGTAAGTTCTCACCACTAAAATCCTTGTCACTGTCAAATGGTTCAATATCAGAAACTGATCATGATTTTTATTACTGAAAATGATGCATCTGCTTTGCTGCTGCACCCTAAGGACCACGGGACCTTTCCCTCTGACATGCAATTGAAACCTACACATGTGTTTCTTCTCCATTAGAATGTGAGCTCTTACAGCAGGCAGAGTAGCTAGGTGGTACAGTGGATAGAGTGCCAGGCCTGCAATCAGGAAGACTCATCTTCCTGAGCTTAAATCTGACCTCAGACACTTACTAGCTGTGTGACCCTGGACAAGTCACTTAACATGTTTCCTACAGTTTCCTCATCCATTAAATGAGCTGGAGAAGGAAATGGCAAACCACTCTAGTGCCTTTGCCAAGGAAACCCCAAATGAGGTCACAAAGAGTCAGACACAACTGAAATGACCGAAAAACAATTTATAGGCTCCTATCCTCTCCTCTTCTTTCTTTTCTTCTCTTTCATCTCTTTTCTAAGATTAGGAAGTTTATTTTGCTTGTGGCTGCTCCCTCTCCATATTCTCCTCCCTCTTAATATCCCTCACTTCCCTGTTGAATCTGATATATTTTTATACATAACTTTATGTGTGTAATGTGAGCTTCCATGTATTTAGCCTTCCTTTGTTTGGTTCAGATTAGAGTGAGGTTCATGTGATACCTGCTCTCCTCACTTCTTCCAATCTGTTTCTATAATCTTTTCATGCACCCTAATTATGAGAAATAGCAAGTTTCACCCTCTTAGTCACCCTTTCAATGATAGTATATTCCTCTTATCCTTTTTCTTTTCTTTACCCTCTTAAAGCCTGATGAGCAGAACCAGTCCACCCCTAGGACCTTAGTTTTTCTAATTTGACTGCCTCAGTACCCTTTAAAGACACCAAAGTTCTGAAGGGACACTTGTTTCTTTTCTGCCAAATCATCATAGAGTTTAAAATTAAGATTTAATTTTAATTTAATATATTAAAGTAATTATTAAATTTAGTGTTATTAATTATTATAATTATTAATTATTAAATTTCCATTATCTTACTGAAAAAGCCTCTAGTTTATTACCATTACACATTGTGCTGGCTTTTGGGTTAAGATAGATACTACTTAACATATTAAGGAAATATTCATTTATTTCCATGTTTTCTAGTATTTTTATCAGGGTGTTATATCTTGTCAAAACCTTTTTTTATCTAATGATATACTTACATGATTTTTGTTGTTCTTGCTATTAATATATCAGTCACATTTATAGTTTTCCAAATATTGAACCAGATCTACATTTCTGTTATAAATCTAGCCTTCATCATAGTGTATAATTTTTTCGATGTTGTTGTTACCTCGCTAAAATTTTTGGCTAAGAATCTAGGTAGGCAAGTAGTGCAGTGAATGGAGCTCTTGACCTGGAGTTAGGAAGACCTGAATTCAAATTTGGTCTTAAATGCTTACTAGTGGCATGAACTTGGGCAAGTCACTTAGCCTCTGCCTTAGTTCCCTCAACTGTAAAATTAGCACAATAGTAGTACCTACCAGGGTTGTTGCAAGGATCGGATCAGATAATAATATTTGTTTAATGTGCTTTGCCAATATTTGTTTAATGTGCATAGCACAGTGCTGACACATAGTAGACACTACATATAGTCAAGCCTCAACTTTTGTGGGGGATAAGGTTTCTAGAAAACAGCGTGAAAGTCAAAAACTCAAATGTTGGTAGGTTGAATCTGTGGGAAATAGGGGATTAGGCACCCTCACCAAAAACTAATCTTTCTCAGAGATTGCTGAAAATACACTATTCTGCATACAGTTCTTTATAACAAAACATTCATTCTGATAATATATACTTTTCCTAACACAGTAACCAGGAAATAACCCATGAAATGTAGTATACAAAATAAAATTGGTAACATGCAAAACATTTTTTTTCTTGCTAGTAATTCCCTATAATTTTGTGACCTTTTGTGTTAACATCTCAATAAAAAAAACAGCACATTGATTTCAGACAATATTCACTTTTCATAATGTAGGAAATCTACAGTGCCATAAATACTTTCCTCCTTTTTGCAGATAAAATGAAATATCAATATGCTAACACCAAACTTGCAATCCACAGTGGCTTGCAGACATTCCAGCATGAAGTTTATCTAACACCTTTTATTTTCTCACTTATGAAAATATGCAACAAATGAATAGGGAGTTCTTTATTCTACAACGGTATGGTGAACAGTGAAGTGCCTAGTGGGATACTAACCACTTCTCAAACTTGTACACACTGGGCCTCTTAGTTTTTTTTTCTCTGCTGTGCATAGCTATGAATATGTGTGGCTGCCAATGTGAAAGTAAAAATGAGGTTACTAATAAAATCATGGGAATACTTGAAGTCATGAAAATTAAATGCACAGATGTTGATGATTGACTGTAAATACTAGTTATCATTAAATTATTAGGAAAAATTTTTGCATTGATATTCAGTAGGGATAGTTTTATTTCTCTGTTTTGATTCTCCATGTCTAAGGTATCAAGATCGACTTGGTTTCATATGAGGAATTTCATACTGTTTCTTCTTTCCCTATTTTTCAAATAGTTTTTGGAGTATTGGAATTAGTTATTCTTTAAATGTTTGATAGAATTCATTCATAAATCTTTCTGGTCCTGTATTTATTTTTATTTGGGGGTTCATTTATGGCTTGTTCAATTTTTTTCTTCCTAAGATTGGGTTATTTGAATCCTCTGTTTCCTGTTCTTTTAATCCGGGCATATTATATTTTTTGTAAACATCCATCCATTTCTTTTAGATAATTAGTTTTATTGGAATATAATTGGATGAATAGTTGCTAATAATTTCTTTTGTTTCTTCTTCATTGTGAATTTACCTTTTTCATTTTCGATACTGGGAATTTGATTTTCTTTTTTAAGTCAAGTTAGCTAATTGCTTATTTCATCTTTTTAAAATAGCTCCTAGTGTTATTAATTCAATAGATTTTTTTACTTTCAATTTTATTCATCTTTTTTAATTCTCAGGATTGTTATTATTTGATAGGTAATTAGGGGATTTAAATTTGTTGGTTTTCTAGGGGTTTTTTAGTTGCCTGCCCCATTCTTTGATCCTCATTTTCTTTTATCGATGAAAGTATTTAAAGATAAAATTGTTCATAAGAATTACTTTTTTCTGCATCCCTAAAATCTTGGTATACTGTTTCATTGTAGTCATTACCGTTAATGAGATTATTATTTGTTTCTATGATTTTTTTCTTTAATCTATTCATTCTTTAGGATTAAAGTATTTAATCTCCAATTAATTGTTAATTATTTCTTCGATGCCCTTTATTGAATATAATTTTTTATTGCCTTGTAGTCTATAAAAGTTGTGTTTATTTACGCATTTCTACATTTGTTTGTGAGGTTTTTATGCCATGATATATGGTCATCATTGGTAAAAGTACCATGTAAACACATACATACACAAATACACCTTTCTATTCTCATTAAAAAAATCTCCAGAGATCTATACTATTTATTTTTTGAATATTCTTTTCAGGGCCTTGATAGTATACTGTTTGTCTTGTTTATTTTTTGTTTAGATTTCTCTAGATTTGAAAGGAATATATCAAGTTTCCCTACTTTTATGGCTTTATTGTTTATTTTTCCCTGGAACTCATTTAAATTTTCCTTTAAGTATTCAGATGCTATGGAATTTGGTACATATGAGTTTAATATTGATATTAATTCATTGTTTATGATATTTTTAAGCAAAATATATTTTTTCTGTTTATCTCTTTTAAATCTGTTTTTGGAGGGCGGAGCCAAGATGGAGGCTGGAAAGCAGAGACTAGCGTGAGCTCCCCACCAAGTCCCTCCAAAAACCTATAAAAAAATGGCTCTGAACCAATTCTAGAACTGCAGAACCCAAAAAGTGGCAGAGGGAAGCAGGGCTCCAGCCCGGGACAGCCTGGATGGTCTCTGGGTAAGGTCTATCCTGCATGCAGCTGGGAGTGGAGGGGAGCGGAGCTGAGCGGAGCAGAGCAGAGCCGAGCAGAGCCCAGCGTGGGCAGTGCAGACCAACGAGACCAGGAGCCGGACGGATTGTGCCTGAACGAGTGAGCTGCAGCAGTTACCAGACCTCTCAACTCAACCCACAAACAGCAAAGACAACAGAGAAGGTTAGTGGGAAAAGCTGCTAGGGACAGAGTTTGCGGTTCCGCCACCACCCCTGGGGCAGCAGAGGTGGGGCAGCTTTAGAACTACAGCTGCAGTTGCTTCTGGCCCCAGGCCCCCACCTGGTGGGAGGAATTAAGTGGCTGATCAGAGTAGGAGTGAAGAGCCTGCTGAAGATCTAAACTCAGTCCCGGTAGGGGGTTCTTGGGGAAGGAGGAGTGCTGGTGTGGCAGCACATCCGTCCAAGCATGGAACATAAAACTCTTTAGTCCACAAGCAGTCATATCCCGCCGAAAAACTCAAGGGTCAAGTAAGTCGGCTGGGAACATGGCCAGGCGGCGAAAACACACCCAGATTCAGTCTCAGACTCTGGAATCCTTCTTTGGTGACAAAGACCAAAACATACAGTCAGAAGAAGTCAACAAAGTCATAGAGCCTACAACAAAAACCTTCAAGAAAAATATGAATTGGTCTCAGGCCATGGAAGAGCTCAAAAAGGATCTGGAAAAGCAAGTTAGAGAAGTAGAGGAAAAATTGGGAAGAGAAATGAGAAGGATGAGAGAAAACCATGAAAAACAAGTCAATGACTTGCTAAAGGAGACCCAAAAAAATACTGAAAAATATACTGAAGAAAACAACACCTTAAAAAATAGACTAACTCAAATGGCAAAAGAGCTCCAAAAAGCCAATGAGGAGAAGAA
>CM053624.1:78824320-78880878 GCA_028646595.1 Phalanger gymnotis | reverse complement strand
AGGTTAGGAAGGAGCAACATATAGTTAGTCTTTCACAACATGAGTATTGTGGAAGAGTTTTACATAATGATACACATGTGGCCTATGTTGAATTGCTTGCCTTCTTAGGGAGGTTGGGGAGGGAAGAGGGTGAGAATTTGGAACTCAAAGTTTTAAAAACAGATGTTCAAAAAGAAAAAATAAAAGTTTTTGCATGCAACTAGGAAAGAAGATACACAGGCAATGTTGTGTAGAAATTTATTTTGCCCTACAAGAAAGGAAGAGAAAAGGGGATGGGAGGGGAGTGGGGTGACAGAAGGGAGGGCTGACTGGGGAATGGGGCAACCAGAATATATGCCATCTTGGAGTGGGTGGGAGGGTAGAAATGGGGAGAAAATTCATAATTCCAACTCTTGTGAAAATCAGTGCTGAAAACTAGATATATCAAATAGATTAAATAAATTTTAAAAAAAGAATATTTAGTTTCAAATTAACTTTTAATCTGTGTTTACGCCCCCCTTTATTGAATATAATTTTTATTACATTATGATCTGAAAAGGATGTGTTTATTTTTTCTGCATTTGGTTGTGAAGTTTTTATGCCCTAGTCAGTTTTTTTATAAGTGCCAGGTACCCAGTTTCATTTTCAAAATTTGTTCTGGTTAGTGAAAGGTAGCTGAAGGAACACTTTTCAGGACCAGAATGTTAAGAATTTGTCATTAATTCCGTTCCCTAGTGGTATAATTTAAAGAAACAGTTGGGTTTGTTGAACTGATAATGAAATTTAAGATATTTTAAAATTTTTTTTAATCTTGACATCTTTTTGGGGATGATGATTAAAACAAGGTATTACAAAGTCTTACAGTTCGATGCCTTAACATAGTAATCCTTTACATTTGCATAGCATTGTAGTTTATTAGAAAGAATACTGGACTTGGGAGAAGGGAAACCTAGAATGAAGCTCAGCTTCACCACTTAGTGGCTTTGGGATCTTGGGAAAGTCATTTAGCCTATGTGTACCTATTTCATCATCTTGATCAAAACAGAGAAACCCCAAAGCACTCTTTTGTTGCCAAATAGCATGTGAGAATTTTACTTTAGAAGTATTTGGAATATGTTATTTCATGATTCTTCTAATAAAGCTATGAAGTAGGCCAAAAGAAATCTTTACTTTCATTTTGCAAATTCAGAAATCTAGAGCAGAGCTGAGTCTAGCCTAAAGTCACACAAGTAGGCTCTGTAGTAGCCAAACCTAAAAATTGAAATCCTTTGACTCCTGAGATACACTCAGTTTTACACAGACAGCCAGAGTACTAACTTTCATCACTACTCTTTATATTGGAATGAGATTGTTCATGTGTTCCTTTTGAAGAAACACATGTTTTTCTCTTTGTGAAAGGAGCTACTCTACTTGTATGTATATTAAGATTCAGTCTCCCCTGTCTCCCATAGAAGTGCGACTAGTTTCCAAACACATATCCTTTCTAGATGAAGCCAGTTCAGATGAGTTGCCTAGTCGCTTAGAGACAAGGTCTAGTTTTTATTGAGGGTAATTTCAGTCTTCCAATCATCCAGGTTCACAACCTCAAAATCGTTCTCTATTCTGCAGCTTCAGAGCCATTGTTTGTTTTTTTTTCTCTTCCCTTCCCAAGATAAATTAGTTGACAGGTCTGGTCAGTTCTACCTTTTAAACCTTCAAAAATTAAAGTGCCATTGATTCCTTTTGTCTCCTAGTGGCAGTCATTTCCCAATCCTCTTGCCCTTCCTTCCTCACTAAAATTGCATACTAGTTGCTGTTCTGTGGATTTGCATTCCAGCTCTAGCTGCCATACTTTTCCACAGGCATGCCTAGAATATACTCTCTTCTCTTCGCCTCATAGAATCCTCAACTCTGGGGCCACTTGCTAGGGAAGACTTTCTTGATTAGAAAATTTTCCCAATCTTGTCAATGCTCTCTTCTCTCATATCGTTTGATATTTGCGTGTCTGAGGATTTCTCTCAGTAGAATGAATTTTTAAAAATTTTATTAAATGCTTGTTATGTGCCAGTTACTGTACTAAGTGCTAAGGATACCAATACAAAATGAAATAGTCTGTGAGCTTACATTCTAAAAGCAGAAGACAACACATATTAAGGTGTAGTGGCCAGGGAGTGGAGTTTTGGAGAAGTGAATAGTAGAGGAATCAATTGATGTTCTTTTTCTAAAAGCAGTTGTACTTTTATGGTTATGGTACCCAGAACAAGAAGTGGAGGAAGTCAGTGTTGGTATGAGCATTACCCCAGAGCAGATAGCAAGATAGCCAGGGAACATGACTGGATGAGATGTGAAGTATAATCTTGGCCCTTTTAGGGTTAGCTTCATATAATGGATTATACAAGTTCACTTTCACCATCACTAATCCAGCTCAGGTCCTAGGTTAGAGTTCCAGACTGAATTAGATTAATTAACCCAGAGACTAGGGGCATGGATTCTGGAGGTCCAGCGTGTAGGCTCCTGGTCCAGATAGGGAAAAGGAGGGTGTAGGCGTGGCACAACAGATGGAAAAATATTCTGGATAGACAATTGGCTGGAATGTGAAGAAGGTAAACCCTTTCAGGGCAGGCACTGTTGTTCCTTTTGGGTTTGTATCTCCATCTCTTGGCACAGTAGCTTATACATAACGGGTACTTAAATGCTTGTGAATTAAAATTAGTTTCTTATCTTGTAGTGATATAAGATCAGAAAGCTATAGAATGTTCCCTTTCATCTCTCTCAACCGCCTGGAATGACCCTGCTCAGTTTTTCCCCATGTGGCATGTGACTTGTGGGCATACCTTTGACTCGAGTGTGAGTGGGCCAGGGAAGTTAAATTGAAGGGAGCCCTGATTTACGGACTGTCTAGATTTAACTGAGGCTACAGCAGTTTTATTAATAGAACATGCTGCATTTCCTTTTTATAAAAATATGAAGATCACTGTGCTCAGGAAAATGCCCGGTGACTTTTCTGTCTTTAGGGCATGCCCATCACCAGGCTAAAATTAAAAAGTGAAGTCAGGCCCTTCTTGGGGTCTATTTTTAAACTACTTTAGCATATGAATGTGAGTGTGAAATCTTTCTTTAGCGCTCTCTTAACTCAATTACTTACTTATTCAAAATATTCTGTCCCCAAATTCTTGAGTTGTAGCCAGGTCTACCTAAAGTGTGGTAGCCTTAGAAAGGATCAGGTGAAGTACATGTAACGTTGTATCTTGTAGGTATCTGTGCATGTTTGTATTCCTCTATCCCTGAATGGCAAGATAGAGCCAGTTAAAATATGCACATTCATCTTTGGACTTCTGGTAGTGGTTAAAGGTGAAATGTTGCCTGTTTGGCAAATATTCTTCACTCATACTTCTTTGTGATCTCAAGGAAAGAAAAACCCTTGGGAAAATTTTACCACCTACATATTGAAGGCAGACCTTGTCATTCAAGCAGAAAGTGAGAATGGTCCCTAGAATACCAGGAGACTGGTGACAACAGGTGGAGAGAGAGAAAGAAAAAAAAATAACAAGTGTCAATGCTGTCTTTCGAGCCAGCGATGAGTGATGAGATCAATGAGGGAAACCTTCAGAAACCTTCTTAAATTCCCCCTTTCAGGTCTTTTAATGTGTTCTTTGAAAGATGTGAAGCATGTCAGGGTAGAGGACATGCCTTATCTCACTTCTTCAGACTCTGGCCTAAATTTTCATTTAAAGGCAATTGACTCTCAGAATTCTTTTTTTTTTCCTTTTGCATTCTTTAAAAATCTTCCTATAGGTGTGCTTCAAAGGACACGAACTTTTTTGTTTGTTTGTAATCATAAGTTCCTACAGTAGTTTTTGTTTTGACTTTGAAAATATGTCTCAGAACAACTATTTTAATTAATTTTATGCTTCAGAGATATCACTTGATATACTTTCAAATAAATGTATATAGTCTGTTTTCAATTCTGCATGAATTTATGTAACTTTAAAGTTTTCTCTATCCAAGTGGTTGTCATTTTTAAGCAATGCAAAAATTTCACTCTATTTTTGTGAAGCAGGAAAGCCATCCTTGAGGATAAGCGGAAGATTAATTTAAAATGCCAATTACTTTTGCTAATCCGCTGACAGTGAGGTTGTTTATGGCCAGTAATGGAAATGTTTCCAGCTCTCTTCTGTAGGGGGAGGAGAGGGAGGTCTTCATATGATTGTAACCAGAAACAGTATTTCTGAAACTACCTTCATCAAAATGCTTTTCAGAAAAGCATCAAAATTAAGTATGAAGTGTTTACAGACCCAGGCCATCTGTCTGAGAAATCTATTGGCTTTAGCTAGTAGTTCAACAAACCATTTACATGCTTTAACATTGCCCTCAATAAAAAATTGGATTAAATTACAGCAGTACTGGAAACATAAGGTTGTTTTCAAGTTTTAAAAATTTGCGCGTTCATTTGGATACAATCAATTTGGAGAGAATGGCTGTTACGGCAAAAAAAGTTTCAAATCTAACTTTAAAAAAAGTGGTGGTGGAAGTGCAGGGAAAAGTATAGATTAATGTATTCTTTAGAAAAACAAAGCATAGGGAAAATGCACTTAGTGATTATTGGATAAACTTGTTCCTTTGGTCTTAGTGAAGGAACACGGCCTTTTCATGCTAGAGAGCTGCTGAATTAAAGACCTTCTGTTGTCTTTATCTCTTTGAAAGAGTTTATTCCTGTATAACTTCAGTTTGGTAGTCTCTAGAGCACTGAGAGGAAATTATTTTTTTTTCACAATTTAGCTTTACTTTGTGCCATAATGAGACTGATGTACTTGGGTCAGGGGAGGAGGTAGTTTTATTAAAAAAAGCAGTAAAGATCATTAATGTTTTCAGGACCCTCTTGGATAGCATTCCGTTTTTCATAACTGCAGAGAAGGGTAAGTGAAGACATAGAACAGACTTACAGTGTGTTTCTGATTAGGTCCAACTATAATTTTTCAAAATTGGATTATCTTTGTTTTTGTAACTTATTTGGTTGTGAAAAGCCCCAAGCTTTTCCCTCTATTTTGATTTCTGGAATTGATGGTGTAGCTATGAATGTCCCCTCTGTTTATTTCAATTCAAATTTTCATACCCATAATTTGTAAACATTAAATGGTGGTGCTAATTCCTGCTGAACTAACTTTGTGTCTCCTTAAAGCAGTCAATGTATATGTTTTCTCAGGGAATTAAGCTGAAAAAAAAAACAGAAATAACATTACTCACTTTCTGTTTCTGTGTAATAAAAACTTTAGATATGAATAGGCACAAAAACATTTATCTTTAAATAAAAGATTTAAAAGAGGCTTACTTTTACCATGAAAATGAATGTGTGCTCTACGTGAATACAAAGTACACTGAAATCTTAAATTTAAAAAATAGCAATTAATTAGGAGAGTATTCATATTACAGAAGAATTTTTGCAAGACTCATTTAAATAGGTATCTCCTCTGTGAATTTAAAATGGGCTGTGATGAGCAGAAATTCATATTACATGTAATTCTTCATGGACATGTATAGCATAATTTTGGTGTTAATCTGTAAGATTCTTCTGGGAGTAAATAAAACATACAAGTGAAAAAATTGTTTTCAATTATCAACAATACAACTTCAGAAAGGCCACATAAATGCTCTTAATTCCTCCTGTGTTCCTAGAGGGAAATGCCTTTTTTTGGATGCTTCATTATCATCCATATACAATGAAATGAAAGGAAACCGTCATACTATTTCCTTTTTTCTGACTTTAAACCAGTTCCTTGTTATTTTATTTAGAATACAAATGTTTGGGGCTCTTGGATCTGAGTATGATAGTAAAATTTTAATATTATCACCATTTTACTTTCATTCAAGCTTGGCCAGGGAATCAGAAAACACCTCATCCCAGATTTTATAATCTAGTTAGAATTACAGAATCTTGAGAGTCGAAAGGCCTCTCGATCAAATTCTTTCTTTTGGCCAATAAGGAAATAAGCCCCTATGATTCACCCAAGGTCACAGAGCTAATGAATGTCACTGGCATTATTAGAACTCAGTTCTCCTGATTCCTAATCCATTGTTCTTTCTACTGCAACGTTTGGCCTTTTTAGTTTTTTTCACCCTTCTTATGCCTAGTGAGGTTATAATAATATTTGCTGATATTTTAAGAAGAAGTTAAGATTTGCAAAGTGCCACAGTCCTTTGAGATGCTACAGTTATTATCATCCCTTTACAGAGGAGGAAACAGACTCAGAAAGCTGAGGCTGTGTGTGTGTGTGTGTGTGTGTGTGTGTGTGTGTGTGTGTGTGTGTGTGTGTGTGTAACTCCACAGAACCTGACAGAGTAATAAGATGAGAAGGATCCTTACACGCTTTTCTTCCATTTGTCTCATGTTCTGAATTTGCCTCTGTACATTACACTTATTTTGAGCTAGCTGCTGCCCCCCTTTGGTCACATTGATCTTTCACTGTTAACTGTGTCAGTTCCAGGAATTCTACTTAGTTTGAGTCCCTGAAAGTTTATTCCTTTGTGCTGCATTTCAACCTCCTGAGAGCTGAGTTTTCCTCTGAACTCATATGCGTTAAATTATGATTCTCTGTACCACTACAAGTGCTAAAGCATCCCTGAGTGGTATTCCTGAATAAAATCGCCACGAGGACAGGCTGGCAGCCAAAGAAGCAGCCCAGTGGAAGATCTAAAGGTCACCTAACCTAGTCCCCTTGACAGGCTGTTCCCTTAATTGAGCTTTGCAGCGAGAACAAGAAGTATCCACAAGTCCACTCCAACAAACCAGGAGGCGTCTGGTGCCAGGCAGCATCAGGAAATGCAAGACTGTGGTTGTGCTTTCTATTTCTGCTAAAATTCTTAACTAGGCAGTGAGGTGGAGCTGGGGATAGAGTGCAGGGTGTGGAATCAAGAAGATCCAAGCTCACTGACTACCTGTGTGACTCTGGGCAAGTCATTTCACATCTCTTTGCCTCAGTTTCCTCAACTGTAAAAGAGGGATAATGGCACCCAATTCCCAGGGTTGTTGCGAAGATTAAACAAGATAATATTTGCAAAAGTACTTAGCACAGTGCCTGGCACGTAGAGGGTGCTGTATACATGCTGACTTATTCCCTTATCTGCTTCCCACCTTGTTACTTTTCCCACTACGAATCGTCCAGGATTTTTCAGAGAGTTAGCGTTTGCTTATCTATTTACTTCTGTGCTATTCAACCCTGCCACATCTTGTGATGACATGCTACATCATGTGGTTGACACATAACATCATGCCACAGACACGCCGTGTGAATGCAATAGAAGACTATGTAACATACAGTGCCATGTGATGATCATGTTCCATACTATATATGACACACATGCTACATATCAGTTGTGTCACACAATAGACACACAACATGATGTGACAAATGTAATATCATGTTACAGATATACCACATCATGTGACACACTTTTCTGTGATAACTCATCATGTGACTGATGCACTGTCACCATATCATGTGACAGATACATCATGTGACATCACACTGCTAACATACAGTCATATCCATGCCAGTTAAGTGGGGAAATGACTTTGGTGTAAAAGACATCGATACAATTTTTAAAATAAAATGAAAATTGATAATTGATCTTGGCTGCCATTCCTTGTCACTTTTCAGGATCAAGTGTTTGCTAGTTGAAGCTGTTTAAAAATTATTATTTATTCATTTTAAAAATTCTTAAAATTTTTTTTGCATTCCAAATTCTCTCCTTCCTTTCCTCCTGCTCATCCCTCCCCCACCCACTAAGGAAGAAAGCAGTATGATGACAATTATACATATAAAGTCATGCAAAATACATTTCCATGTTAGCCATATCACCAAAAAGCAAGAACAGTAAAAAGACTGAGAACATAATACTTCAATTTGCACATCGTAGCTCAGCAGTTCTCTCTCTTTAGGTAGATAGCATTTTTTCTTCATGAGCCCTTTGGAATCATCTTGGATTATTGTATTAATCAGAGTAGCTAAATCTTTCACAGTTGATCATCATTACAATGTTGCTGTAACTGTGTTCAATGATTTCCTTATTCTGCTCACTTCACTTTGCATCAGTTCATGTAGGGCTTCCCACACTTTTCTGAAACCATCCCCTTCATCATTTGTTACAGCACAATAGTACTCCATCACAATCCTATGATACAATCTATTCATCTATTCCCCAATTCATGAGCATCCCCTGAATTTCCAATTTGCCACCACAAAAAGAATTGCTATAATTTTTTGTACATGTAGGTTCCCAACCCTGTTTACCTATTGGGCAAGATACATTTCTCTACCCAACTGAACGTGTATATATATTTTTCCTTCTTTGAACCAATTCAAATAAAAACGAGGTTCAAGAATTGCCTCCCTCCCTTTTTCTCTCCTCCCATGTAAAAGCTCTTCCTCATGTATCTCTTTTTTGTGTGAATATTCTACTGCTTCCTTTCCCCTTTTTCCAGTGCTTCCCTCTTTTTCACTTCTTCAGGCTTTTTTTAGATCATCCCAACATAACCAACTCACACTCATGCCCTCTGTCTATGTAGATTCCTTTTAACTGTCATAATAACAATAGAGTTCTTAGGAGTTACATGTGTCATCTTTCCATATAAGAATATAAACAGTTTAACTTTTTTGAGTCTCTATTTCTCTTTCATGTTTATCTTTTTATGCTTCTCTTCTTGAGTCTCATGTTCAAATATCACATTTTCTGTTTGTCTCTGGTCTTTTCATCAGGAATGCTTGAAAGTCCTCTGTTTCATTAAATATCGATTTTTCTTCTTGAAGGATTATACTCAGTTTTGCTGCATAGGTTATGCCTGGTTGTAACCCTAGCTTTAGAATATCATATTCCAAGTCCTTTGTGCTCCTCACTGTGGCTTCATATTTTGAATTGTTTCTTTCTGGCTACTTGTAATATTTTTTCTTTGACCTGGGAGCTCTGGAATTTAGTTATAATATTCCTGGGAGTTTTCACTGTCAGGAGCTGATTGGTAGATTCTTTCAATTTCTATTTTGCCCTCCATAACTAAGATATCAGGACAGTTTTTCTTGATAATTTCCTGAAAGATGATGTCCAGGCTCTTTTTTTGATCGTGGTTTTCAGGTAGTCGAGTCATTCTTAAATTATCTCTCCTTGATCTATTTTCCAGGGCATTTGTTTTTCTGACGAGATATTTCACATTTTGGCCTGTTTTTTTCATTCTTTTGACTTTGTTTTACTGTTTAGTGCTGTTTCATGGAGTCATTAGCTTCCAGTTGCCCAATTCTAATTTTTAAGGAATTATTTTCTTTAGTGAGCTTTTCTACGTCTTTTACCATTTGATCTATTCTGCTTTTAAAGGAGTTCTAGAAAAGAACTCCTTTTTGTACCTCTTTTAACCTTTGAACAATTCTGTTTTTAAGGTGTTATTCAGATTTTTTTTTATGCTTCTTTTTCCAAGGTGTTAGTTCTCTTTTCATAATTCTCCTGCATCACTCTAATTTCTTTTCCTATTTTTCCTCTATCACTCTAACCATTCTTCTTTAACTGTTCCAGGAATTCTTGTTGGGTTTGTGTCCAATTAGTATTTTTCTTTGAGGGTTTGGTTGTAGCAATTTTCCTGTTGTTGTCTTTTGAGTTTGTGTCTTGATCTTCCTTGCTACTGTAGTAGCTTTTATGGTCAAGTTCTTTTTTGTTGTTGTTTGCTCATTTACTCAGCTTGTTTGTTGAATTTGAACTATAGTTGGGCTCTGCTCGCCTGGGGTAGGTAAGCACCATCCCAAGCTTCAGGCTTTTTCATGTTGCTGTTTTCAGAGATATCTCTGTGGGTATGCAAGTTTTTGGTGCTTCCAAGGTGGTATGATCCAGGGAGAAATGTAGTCACTGCTCTCTGGGTCTGCCCTCACATTTTTGCCCAGGAAGGGCTCCTGATCCCTTGCAGCCGCAAAAACTAATGCTCCTCTTGGCCCTGGAACTGTGACCAGGTCCCTTGCTCTCCTGTGGCTGCAAGTGCTAATGCTCTTATTTGTCTTGGGATTGGAGCCAGGGTCCTTGCTTCCTTTTGACTGACCACAAGAGCTTCTTTATGCCTTGGAATTGTGACTCAGAACTGTATGTGGGCAATAGAGCTGCCAGTCAGTGCCATTTGTACCCAGTGCCAGCAAAGGGTCCCCTGTAACCCTTTTATGATCAGTTATCTGACTCCTTTATCATGTCAAGGCTGAGAGTTCCTGAAGCTCCTACTGCTGCTGCTGTCACAGCCATCTCCAAGGCCCACTGCTAGTGCTGCCACTGTGCTCCCTCCAGGCCACAGACCTCTCCTGCAGGCCTCCTAAGTTGTCTTAGGATGAAAAATTGTCTCACCTTAAACATTTTTTGGCTCTGTTGCTCTAAAATTTTGTTTGAGGTGCTATTTTAAAGTTGTTTGGAGGGGAATGTTGAGCGAGTTGAACTGGGCTGCTTCCTCTAATCCACTACCTTGCTTCTGTTCTGTTGAAGCAATTTCTAGAGCCTTTTAGCTCTTTGTTGTAGTGATTTCTTTATAATCAGTAGAAGGTCTTTGAGAAATCATTAGAGTCTGGGTTGTTGTCTCTTCCCTCAACTATTTTTCCAGCATCAATAACTAGTTTAAATAAGTCAAGGTAGATTTATTTTGATTGTACCACATACCTTCCCATTTTTATTTTTCTAATTTGGAAGTAAAGGTCCTCTCTCTCCCCCTTTTTATATTTTTTTGGCCTGTAGAGCTAGTAGTAATATTGCTGAGTCAAAGGGTATGCACAGTTTTATAGCCCATTGGGCATTGTTACAAATTGCTCTCCAGAATTGCCAGATGAGGTCATAACTCCACCAAGAGCGCAATTTTCCCACATCCCCTCCAACTTTGATCATTTTCCTTTTCTGTCATATTAGCCAATCTGAGGTGATATAGCAAAGTTGTTGTATCTAATCAATAGTGATTTAGAGCATTTTAAAAAATGTGACTACAAATAGCCTTGATTTCTTTTGTCTGCCTGTTCATATCCTCTGACCACTTATCATTTGGGGAATGACTTGTATTCTTATAAATATGACTCAGTTCTCTATATATTTGAGAAATGAGGTTTTTATAAGAGATACCTGCTGTACAAACTTTTGCCATCTTTTGCTGGTCAACTCCTAACCACAGTATAACTTGGAAAGTAAATATTATGTATATATCAAGTATATAACATGTGTTATAGTGACATTATAATATGCTGAAGATTTAGTAAGTCCAAAAAACTTCACACAATTACACGTTCATTTCTTCCAGGTAATTTCTAGGTGGAATTCTTGATTTTCATGTATGAATGAATGAAAAAGCATTTATTATTTGCCAAGCACTGTGGTAAATGCTGGAAATACAGACACAAAGTAGAGACAACCTCTGACCTTCAGGAGTTTATATTCCAATAGGAGGAGACAACACGTAGGGAGACAGAGGCAGAGAGAGAGGGAGAGAGAGAGAGAGAGAGAGAGAAAGAGAGAAAGAGAGAGAGAGAGAGAGAGAGAGAGAGAGAGAGAGAGAGAGAGGGAGAGAGAGGTTACCAGGGAAGGGAATTTTGTTGTAGGAAGTCACAGACATGATGAATGGAACAAAAGAGTAGTCCGTTGATGTGCGTTTTCCATTGGCAATGGGAGTATTGATTTGGTTAAAATGTTATCCACTTCCCCCCGTGCTTAGAGCATTTATTAGCCATGAGGCTGCCTGCAAGGAAAGATGATTCCTGATGGTCTGAGATCACTTAATCTGTGAACTACATACCTACATAAGGGGGAAGATACTTCAGAGAAGTCAGTCTCGAGTGGCAAGGGTTGACTTTTGAATGAGAGACTGGAGATGTTCCTGGTGCCACAGACATGTGAGGAAAGTAAGCCTCCTGATGTCCCGCGCAACACCTATAACCTTAGTGATGCTAACAGCACAGTCCTCTCCATGAGGCAATCTTGTGTCAGGCTCATAATCTGTTTCCTGACTCCTTGTTCACAGGGATTGCAAAGTATGTCTTAAAAACAAGGCAAAATAAAGACTCATTAAAAAGTCTTCTCTATGAAAATAAGGAAAAAAATATTCTTCAGAAATTTGAAAAGTAGAAGAATGTCACACAAAATCAAAAGAAAAGAACCACTAAATGCCTGAAACTAAAAAGAAAATTAGAGTCTCTTTTCGAAGAGGAAGGAGCTAGACACTCTGAAGAGGAAAGAGCTGCTGACCCCAGGGAATAAAGATGTGGGGTGATATTTATAAAGGAAACATCAAGTATAGATCAGAAGAAGAAGAGGAGTGGTAGTTAGTGATTCTCTGCTGATGGGTTCTCATGCAGTTTGACAGTCACCTTGACAACTATAGCGAAGTCTATTTTATATCCAGGGCATGCACCTATTTCAACAATCTGGCTAGCAGCTGTTGTGGGGGTGAAAGACCAACACAAGCCCAACAACAAGCACGCTACCAGCATGCTGCAAAAGCCCAGGTTCTTTTTATCTGCTTCACTAAGGAAAGCAATGTTAAGGGGTTGACAAGCTTACTTTAATTCAGCATACAAATACCATTCACTTAGTTCGGGGGGAAAAGCCAGCACCCTGAACTTTGGAGCAAATGCAAACAAATTACGAACATTGACAGACAGACCTAATACAATTCATAGTTACCAAAATCTAGGTTCAGCCCGGGAACTCATAACAAAGGCTGACCTGGAGTCACTCGAGCCACCATGGCTGTGGGTAAAGAGCTCTGAAAAAGAGAACACCAACCCCTGGTTTTATATCTTTTTCAGGGTCAGGGGTGAGTCACACATGCGACTCACCCACATGACCTAAAATCGTCACAAAGAGGCGACTTAAACCCATGTGGTCTAAAAGCCTCTGATGTCCCAAACATGTCACTCAAACTCACGTGTAAACTAGGTCCTCCTCTGAGGCAAGGAGGTCACCAAGGACTGCCAAATCTAATCAAGGAAACAAAGGCCAAACTCTTCAAGGGCACTTGGTTGAACTAAGTGCCAAGAGCCCATTTTGTTTACCAACACAACACTTAAGTAAGACATATTAGAGACTCTCCCAAGACTTTAAAAGTGGATGACTAGTATGTAATTGTGTTTATTCATGTGGACATGAATGATGCTACCAGAAGGAACAAGAAAACGTTGCTGAAAATTATAGTCTTGGTCAAGAAGTGGAATATCTTAGAGGTACGGGTTTTTGTCCCTACTGCCCACTAAAGATAAGGGGTTCAGAAGAGAAAGGCAGATTTGTGAAGTGAATAGCTGGAGAAGAAGATACTGTCTGAGAATTGGATTTGGATTTCTAGGTAAGGATATAAAGTATAGGAATAACAGGTTCCTGGTCAGGGATGAAGTATAGCCAGCAAAGGCTAGTGATTAAAAAGGACTTTACACTGAAAAGAAAGTGGGGAGTTGAAAAGTGCCTATCGGTATTCATGAAGCCATATCCTAGAGACTGAGTAGCTACAGTGTCAGAAGAATAGGAATTGAGACCAGCAGAAGTTTATGAGAGGCAAAATCCAAGAAAAGAACTAGAAATTAAGCCTGTAGTATCAGATGTCTATACATAAATGGAGAGGCATGGAGACACATTTGACTTTATATAGATTACACAAGCTAAGGTTTTATGAAATGAGGCCCACAACTGGAATATGACTCTTGACAGTAATAATTAATTCAGAAGAAACAGAATAGGTAAAAGGGAGAGAAGGATAGGAATAGGGTATATATTTGTAAAGCATATCATAATTGCAATATTCCACAGACCACCTGAACAGACAGGTGAAACTGATGAGGAGTTCAGGAACAGATTGTGTATCTGTCATAGAGTTTATGTAGTAATAATGAGGAAGTTGTATTATCTAAATGTGTGCTCAATAATTTCTTGATAATTTGTTTCTTACGTTAATGATAATTTCAAAAAGTAGAAAAACCAGCAAGGAGAGATTCTATTCCAGATCTGATTCTCATTGTCACAGAGGAACTGTTTGGGGTGGGAATGATAGGGCTTTTTTTTTTAAATGGTGGTCACTCCATCTTGAAATTTGTAGTAGAGAAGGTGAGAAAAGCTGGGCATAATTGGAAATACACACCAGATTCTGGGAAAGAAATGATAGTCAGTCTCTTATAGATTGAAATTCTATAGGACAAGTGAGATGGAATGGGAAACTCTCAAGAATGTGATTTTAAAGACACAAAAAGAGATGATTCCAACGGGGAGGAAAAAGGGGAGCTTTTCACAGAAGCCAATATGGATACATAGTGAAGTCGTCATTGAACTTAGATTTTAAAAAAGCATATACAGAAGATGGAAGCAAGAGCAGGTAGCAAAATGAATAAATATGCCTGATACAACTCTGTTAGAATAATATTAAGAATGCTAAAATTATGAATGACGGTTTGCAATGAAATGTAAGGATAACAAAAAGTTGTTTTTTTTTAAAAAGGTATTCTTAGGAAAAGAAGGGCATCAAAGAAGGGACAGGACCATTGATCAGGGTGAGGCTAAAACGGACCATAGAAGGCAGAGCTGTGCAGTTTTTGTTCTGCATCTATTTTCTCTGCAAAAGAGAATGACTTTTGGACCGGAAAGTATGAAACCAAAATGGCTAATAAAGTAGTGCAAAAATTGGAAGATGTGATTGCTTGGACTACTCTCAGTGATGTTTGAAAAATTGGGGAAAATGAGAGGTTCTGTGGGATTGAAGAAAGTGAAATGTTATTCTGATTTTCAAAATAAGGAAGAAGGTGGAATCTGAAAACTAGACCACTGAGATTGATTGATTATACCTGGTAAAATTCTAGAAAATATTATTAAAGGGATTGTTAATGAACAGATAGAGAAAAAATAGATTATTGTAAAAAGTCAGCATGACTTCATTAAGTTCATGTCATGACAGATTAAATGTCTTTTTTTTTGACAGGGTTACTAAGCCGGTACATTAGAGAAATATAGTAAATATAGTTTACCTAGGTTCTTAACATTTGCTTAATTAGATCTACTTTAATTTTGAGTTTCCTACAAAACTAAGAAGGTAAAACCAGGGCGCTGTCATTAGTTTGAAATTCATTATAACATCTGGTGCTGTGTTTGCATTCCGCTAGCTGAAATCAGGATCCATGTAAATTGCTGGTTTTGCTATTCTCCTACTTGGTTCCCTTTAGTAATGGTGCTGAACACAATTAATTATATTGGGTGTAGCAGAGGGTGGGGGAAAGCATATACATTTATATTTTGAAGGCAGAATATTTAATGGGCTTCAAAATAAAGTTCAGCAATGCATGAAATAATTCCAGGACAGAAGAAATGAAACAAAGAATGAATTTTTTTGGGTAACACTATAAGGAAAAGCACTGCAGCAAGACGAAATACTAATTAGGAACACCACCCTCATAATTTATGGAGGGAATCTACCCAAGGCTTTTCACACTCTGAATTCCTAAACACTCCCAACTTTAGATTTTTCACAGGATGGTTTTTTTATGCATGACATTTCTATGTTGTGGACTTTACCCTTCTCCACACGCCTCCTCCCAACTGTTTCCTTCAAATATTGCATAATCCACAAGCAAAACATTGCTGCAGGAGAGGGAAAAATTAGATCTATAGGATGCATATGTTTTCTATGGCTTCTAGATTCTCTCCCCTCCCTTTCATCTCCCCCTTTCCTGGTTTTAACAAGTTTTTGTTCTTGCCCCTGGCTGCTTTACGTGATCAAGCTGTTTGCTCCCTGTTCCAACCAAATGGTACACAGTGCATATGATATACATACAATATATCTTGGATTTTTCATGGGGCAGATTGGGCTATAAATCCTTGGTTTTATGAAACAGCAAATGCTTAAGAGATTTTGGAGCTTTTCTAAAGCCTTTCACGGGTAGTTACAATGCCAGTCACCTGAGGATACTATCTTTGTTTAAATAAATCTAAATGTATCAAAAGCGGCTTTTGAAATTGGGGATCGCAGATACCTGATAGGGTGTCCTGGGCTTTGGACGGATATTCCCTGTCTGCAGCTGGCAGTCTTTGAGTTCACTAAGGATGATGTTTGTTGTTATTGTCGTTGTTGAAGATGATGATTCTGGCACGTGGAATGAAAACAGTGGCTTTGTGGATTGCCCACACTTGGTACAGGGGAGTGTGCCCTGGCAGAACTAGCTCCTTTCCAAGACTGACTGACTGACTGACAGGGAAGTTTCTGCCAAGTATGTAACGTGTGTGTTTGAAAAATTGAGGTGTGTTTAATTGTGGACTTTCCCACGAGCAAGTTTATCCCAAAGTTATAGTGAAATACATACGTGAGTCCAATGTCTGTGAACACAGCTAGCATCTCTGCCTCGTCTCCTTCCCCAGTGATTTAGTGTTGCAAGCTAATAAAGCTTGTGCTTGTGGCATATCTCAAGAAAATCTTATCTTGAAGCTGACCAAGTTATATGAAACTTGAACTATATGGAGTTATACTTTGGGGGACATAATGGACACATATGGGTCCGGGTATTTAATGAGACTTTTTTTTATACTGGGTTCTGTTTAATTAAAAAAACTTGTCTACACAAAGTGCTCTGTCATGGGAGAGAGGGAAAATTAATTGTGAGGTAGATGACACCTATCAGAAAACATGGAATGTCGTTTTTCTTATCTCCTTAGTCTAAGTTTTTGGTAGGATTGATGATGAGTTTCTGAAACATTGCTGCAGCAATTGATACTCGGTTTGCCCTCAGTCATGAAATCTTCCCCGCCCGAGTTAAGCCCATAGTGATGGAGAGAGTGGATTGTCAGGGATGGAAGGAACATGAAGGCTCTCTGGCACTAATGGAGCAAGATGCGGAGACAAAACACACTCCCACCACAGCAGGTGGAGCTGTGTGACCATGCCACTATACTCCTCAGTTTCTTTATCTGTAAAATGGGACCTTACAGGACTGTTATTAATAAAGCACTTTGTAGACTTTAAAGCATGATATTAAATGTGTGACATCATCATTATCAGGTCATAAGATTCATATATAGAAGAGACCTGGTGGTGTAGTGTATAGAATGCTGGCCCTGGAGTCAGGGACTCCTGAATTCAAATCCAGCCTCAGACACTTACTAGCTGTGAGACCTTGGGCAAGGCACTTAATCTCTATTTGTCTGAGTTTCCTCATCAGTAAAATGGTGACAATTACAGTGTTCAAACACACACCGGAGGTTTTTGTGAGGATCAAATGAGATAGCACATAGTAAACACTATATAAATGTTATTATTATTATTATCATCATCATTATTATTACTAACCCCAACCTCCAATGTGACAGAAGAGGAAACTCTCCCAAAAGCTGGAGTTATAATCCAGGTGTTTTAGCCCAGCATTTTCTTTTTTTATTGTATGCCACACTGCCTCTTCATGTCTCTTAGAAGCCTGTTACTTAAAAGGACGATTAAAAAATAAAACCAGAAAATATAAAGTGTTGAGTTAGTCTGATACTGTCGTATATCAGGCTGTTATTTTGGGGAAGAAATTACTGTGTTTGGCAAAGGCCTAGAATGCTTGTGGCTTTGGAAGGAGACCCAGACCGGATGGTTAGCTGTGTTATTGGGTGTGTTGGCTTCTTCAGACAGAAGAGACTGAAATTATTTTCAAAGTAGAGGAAGGAAGGGGCAGGACACTGGAACAACCATGAAGGGTTGTTTCCATGGTCAAATTGCTCATTCATAAAATGCCCCCTTTTCCCTTTCCATATGGCATTTGTCCACCTCCGTATTTCACACTACAGGCATCCCATCCTCTTGAAGCAAATAAAAATCCTAGAATTTTAGAACCAGGAAAAGCCTCCAGAGGACAGCTAGAGCAGCCCATTTATTTTACACAGGGAGTAAATGAGAGCTGAAGGGGAGAAGCTGGCAGCTAAAGAATGGGGTCTGAGAAGGATCTTGATTCTCTGGGCATCGCCATCTTTTCTTCTCATCCAAATGATAAATGACTTTAGCGCCCTCTATTACTTGCAAATCTTATGTGATCTAGACCCTGCCAAGGGCATTTGGTCAGCTTTAGACGCCGACAGTCACTAGTTAAAAGCACATCGAAATCTGTATGTAGTAACACTGAACTGTCTATGTAGATGAGGCCACTTACCTGAGGTGAGATTTGAAGGGCTCAGTTTGTGCAGGTGGGTTTGTTAGGAAAAAGACAAGTCATAGAAGAATGATTCTTATGTTACGGGGCACCAACTCACAGGGCACCCTTGAAAACGTTCTCTTTACAAGATCTCTTTTTATGGATGCTTAGTGAAGAAATAATCTGCACCTTCTCCCATTTCTCTTTTTGCCTTTTTTTGCCTTTCTGACACTCTCCCTCTCTCAGTAACTCTTCCCCCTACTCTTCCCTTTCCATGACTCTCCCCCCCCCCATGACTCAATGTCTCCATTTCTCTTTCTGTCTCTCCCTCTCTTTCCCACATATATACATGCTTACACTCTTCAAGTAACTCTTCTCTGTGTGTCTCTCTCTCCTTTGCTCCCTCTCTGTCTTTCTTTGTCTCTTTCTCTTCTCTCTCTGTCTCTGTGTCTCTCTCTGTTTCTCTGTCTCTGTTTCTCTCTCTCTGTCTCTCAGTCTCGCTCTCTGTGTCTCTCTCCTTTGCTCTCTCAGTCTGTGTTTCTGTCTTTCTCTGTCTCTTTCTCCTTTCTTTGTGTCTCTGTCTGTCTCTATCTTTTCCTCTCATCTCCCCCTCTAAATCTGTGCTCCTCAGCCCCTTTCTACCTGGTACTAGATTCCTCTCTCCCTGATTCCGTTCTCCACCTTGACTTCCTCCCATCCCCACTGCACTCTGTTAACTCTCCTTTTGTCTCCTTCATTCTGACTCTGCGTTTACCCTGACTTTGTCTCTTTCTCATTGGATCTCTGCATTCACATCTGATGCTGTCCTCGTTGCTGCCTCTTTTCTACTCGCCCCTGCCTCTGCTTCTGCCTTTGTCTTGGTTTCTTTATATTTACCTGTCCTTAGTTTCCCCACCTCGGCCTCTCTGCTCCCCTCAGCCTCCACCTCTTTCCGCCTCTGTGCTGGCTTCTTTGGCACTGAGCCCTGCCCCATGCCCTTCCTCCTCTCCCTCTGTCTCAGCTTCTTTGCTCCCCCTTAAGCTCCATCTTCCCCTTTTCCTGCCTGTGTCTGTTTCCCTGCCTCTGTGTGCCTCCTGTTTGTTCTTCCCTTCTCTGTGGTCATCACTGCCGCCTCTCCATCCTCTCATCTATCTCTACCTGTCTCCTTCTCTGAGAGTCTTTATCTGTCTTTTGGCCCCATCTGTCTCTATCCTGCTTCCTCTCTGCCTGTCTGCCTCTCCCTGTCACCTCTTTATCTGCCTATCTATCCATCTTTCTGTCTATTTTTCTGTGTCTCTCTTCGTCTGCCCCTCTCCGTCCATCATTTGCCCTCTGTTTGCTGTTCTCGCTCTGTCTGCAGTCTCTGACGCTCTCTGTCACTCACTTTTGCCTGTTACTCTGTGTGTGTCTGTTTCATTCATCATCTGTTTCTCTGCTTATGTTGAGACTCAGTTGGACAAACATTAGACACCTATTATGTGTAAGACGCAGTGCTGAGAGGTAGGGATGTGGAGATAACAACAAAATGTTTCCTGCCCTCAAGAAGCTAACATCTGATCATCCCTTTCCTTTTCTCTCCCTTATGTTCCTCCTTCCATGCTCTCTCCTCACACTGTCATCCTCTTTCCCTTTGTCACCTTCCCTTCTTCTTTCTCCTGTCTCTCTTCTCTACCTCCACATACCTTTGTCGTTTCTTTGTACACATCTATGCTAGACTGAGGAAGGCATTAGGAAGTGTAATAATGCATACGATTTATTAATACTTAAAAAGAACTACGAGACCCACCATTTCATCAGTGTGGATACTCTTTCCACCAATGCAAATCACAGCCTCTCTACATCAGAATATGCAGTCTTTATAAGTTTCTGTGTCCAAAAAAATCACTTCATGATCAACCTTCAGACAATGAGTCTCTGAACTTAGCTAGGGTAGTTCCCAGACACAAAGCCTGTCACTGGGCCTTAGCAGTCGGTAGGACCTAACAGAGCTTGTGCCCCAATGGTACAACCTTTGACAACCCACAATCACTCCTATGCCATGATACAGCATCTGAGTAGTATTTAGTGAAGGAATGATAAGGAAGACTAGAACTCACGGAACATGTCACTTGGTGATATAACATTCAGAGTATTTTTTTTGTCATGATTTTTCCAAATACATAGCTCTGAGCCCCTGTCAGTGTAGTGATATGTCAGACTATGCAAGATAACACATGAATTCAGAACAGAAGGCATTTAATGAAACAGGGTAGCAAGGTAAATAACAAAGAATTGAATTGATCAATGTAGTCTCTGCATTCATACTGAATGGCTGCCACATCCAAATGTCTCCAGGGGAATGCTAATCGACCCTCCAATGAATCCCACATTTTCTCCAATACAGCCGGAGAGGGATATATTTGGACCATTCCCAACATTGGTGTTGAAAATCAGAGTTGGTAGCTGCTCGTTTTAATCCCTTCTTGCTTATCTTAGCACAGCAGGTTAATGAGCACTGATTTCTCAGGAGCCAGACTGACACTTAAGCCTCTTGCCATAGCTCTCATAACCATCACATGGGATACAGGATGCTATGCCTGGTCCCAACCCATGACTTCTCTTTTTGACACCATCATCTTTTCTGTCCTGTGCCATTCTCTCTGCAAGACTCTTTCAGCTTAAACAAACAAACAATGAACTTATGCTGGGAGTCAAGTCCAAGACATGGGAAATTAAGTCTATCTACCAACCACATTTGTAGGCAGCTAAGTGGTGCAGTGCTGGGCCTGAAGTCAGGAAGATTCATTCATCTTTCTGCGTTCAAATCTGGGTTTTACTCAGATACTTATTAGCTGTGTGACCCTGGGCAAATCACTTAATCTTGTTTACCTCAATTCCTCATCTGTAAAATGAGCTGGAGATGGAATTGGCAAACCAATCTAATATCTTTGCCAAGGAAACCCCAAATGGGGTCACAAAAAGTCTGAAACAATTAAACGACAACAACAGTAGACACATCTACATTTGTAGAGCTCTTTTTGGATGGGATTGGAAAGAACTTTGCCTATGTTGAGTACATATTTCAAAGAGACAAGATAATAATACCATGTTGGCAAATTGAGATATTGAGGTCCAGTGCACAGTATACCCTTGCTTTCAGTAGTCATCTAACTAATATTTAGCACATTCTAGTAATGTAAGGCAGTGTTCTTAGTGCTAGGGAGTAGGAGTGGACCTAGAGAAGGTTATGTCAGTGGATAGTACCTGTTCTTTAGGAGATTACAGTCTTATAAATAAAATACAGAATAGTGAGATCAATGCCCAAGAGGAATGGATACATTGCTGTATGAGCTCAAAGGATGGCTCTCTGGGTGAAATCTGAGGAGGTTTTATGTAAGAGTTGTCATATGATCTGGCTCTTACAGGATTCTTATGATTGGTACAATGCCACTAATCACCTGTCTTGTTTTCTTCAGGGAACACTATTCCATCTTACCTTAAGATCATTCTTCCTCTGTTTTCTCTCTGACACCAATGAAACATTACAGGCATCTTATAGGTCACTGTCTCTCTTTTCTCCGCTTCCCTCTTATAGGATTATGAATGACTTGCCCATGGAAATGTTTTATTTTTTTAAAATTATTGATGTCTTTTGTTCTTATATGACTTTCATTTACAAATATATTCCTTTTCCTCTTCCTCTTCTACCTAGGGAACCATCCCTTGTAATAAAGAATGAAAAAAGAAGTTTAAAAAAACAAGCTCAAGGAAACTAACCAACACATCAGTCAGATATGAAAGTAGATGCAATGTTTCATGGAAGAATTTTCAGCAGAATATTGTATGACTTCATGCCTTTTGAGGCAGTTTTATGCTTAGGAGAGGTTTAGATGCTGCCTCTTCTTGTTTAATTTCTCCAATTTAAGCATAGCCCCCAAAGGAGCTAATAGATTTAAAAAAATATGCAGTATTACTTGGGGTTAGGAATCCCACACCCACTAACCTTGGCTGCCTTCAAACCACTGGAACCAAAATACTCTTGGTCATTGGCCTTCGGAATTGTTTACACAGCTGTTCTTAAGCCCCTTTAAGAAAAACCAGTGAAGGTTAGAGCCAAAACCAGAGAGCTTGCTGCTGGACCTAGGCTACTGCTATCTCCTAATAAATCTCAGACTGAATTCTGTACTAATGAGTTAATTGCAGTATTTGAATCAGCAGCCAATCCTTACTCCTTCCTGGTTTGTTTGGGCTCATCCAATTGTCCACTGTCTTCTTAATTTCATAGTCTGCTTAGTGCCACCTGGCGGGCTCAGATCCAGTAGGTATGGATGCCATTAATTTTGTTCAGAAAGCTTGATCTCCTTTGTTCAACCCAGTGGTTGAGTAAAACCCAGATTCTCAAATGCAAATGGCTAAATTACCCTGAAATCTTCTATGTCACAGAGCAGTTCGGTTAATGTGGGCCTGAAGGAGTATGAAGAGGGTATTCACTACCTTCTTTAATGTTAGAGGGCAGCTTCTAGGTATTACGCTAGTGTGACCAGTGTCGTTTTTTGTAGTTTTTGCCTCCTGCTTCTTAGAGCATTTCCCCTTTATAGAATAACAGCATTAATTTGACTGTGAGAATTGTCTTAGATATTTTATGTAAAGAGGGAGGAGAAGACTTGTTTGGATATTCTATATTAACACAAGTTTCATTTCTCTTATATAAACATTCCCAGATAAAAGAAAAAAATTAATTTTTTTGTAGTGGGCTCGTACAAGTAGAAGACCAGAAGACTTAAATGGAATAAGCCATCTGCTCTGCCTTTAACTTGAAGCATAAAAAGAGACTGTTTTTTGAAATAGAAGAAACTTTAATTTCTCCCTGCATTTAAAGTTTAATGTTTTCTTTGTGTCTGAGTGGCAGATAAGACAAACAGACAGTATATATATATATAGTTTTTACATTTTTGTTTACCACTTAAGAACTTTTAGAAAGATCCCTTAAACTAAGGCAAGTAAATCTAGAGGAGAATCTTTGGGTCTGGAGTAAGATAAACCAGGCTGGACAGGTGCTAGAAGCCTGTGGAGACTTGGATATAATACTGCTTTTGACTACTGAAGTGCATTTCTTGTTTGGCGATTGTGTGTTCAAGTTTTATTGCCACAATAACTTGAAAAGAAATTGTAAATATTATATGGTTTAAAAAACAAGCTGTATGTAATGGAGATCCCTAGTTTCTTGTACAATAATCTCCCTGCCCCCCCCTTCTTTGCATATGGAAATGGTCATATTTGCTGATGTTAGTCAAGTGCAGAATAATTTTAAAAAAATTTTTAAAGGAAAAGACTTGCTAAATGCTGGAAATATAAATACAAAGAAAAAGAGGAACAGCCATGGCCTCAAGCAGCTTACATTTTAATACAAGACAACACATAAAAGGAAACTGATCAAGGTGTGGGGCGGGGCAGGGCAGAAGAGGCTGATTCCAGGATGTGGAAGATTACTTCCCCCTTAGACATGGTGCCAGCCATAGTATGGGTGGCCTGTCCTACTGGGCAGTTTTTTGGGCTCCTCACAGTCCCTCCCATACATCTTCTAGCTTGGAAATGAGTTCTGCTTTCTGTTTCTGCTCTAAGGAAAGGGAAGCAAAATAGGCAGGGACCTTTGATTATCCCATAATAAATCTGGCTAGATTGTGAAACCATAGAATGTTAAAGATGGAAGTGTCCTTAGAGATCATCTAGCCAACCACTCATTTGATAGATGATGGAACTGAGATCTAGAGAGTGGAAGGGACCCTTCTAAAGTTATGTAGCTTAGACTTCAGTTCTCCATTTCTCACCAGATTGTACTCCTTCCTTCATTGTGCTCCAGAAAACTTCTCTTGCCGGAAGATATCTTCAGCCTTTCCTGCCCCATCCCAACCTACCTTTGTTAGTTTCATTTTATGTGTTGTCTTCTCCCATTAGAATGTAAGCTCCTTGAGGACAGGGTCTGTCTTTCTTTTAGCTTGTATTTGTATTTCCTGCACATAGCACTATGATTGGCACATAGTCATTTCTTCTTTTTTTTTTGGTAATTGTTTTTAGAGGGGGGAAGATAGGGTAATTGGGGTTAAGCGACTTGCCCAGGGTCACACAGCTAGTAAGTGTGTCAAGTGTCTGAGGCTGGAATTGAACTCAGGTCCTTCTGACTCTAGGGCCAGTACTCTACTCACTGCACCACCTAGCTGCCCCACATAGTAATTTCTTAATAAATGCTTATTGATTGACTGAATGAACCCAGATCTTCTGGCTACAAAGATTAGTGTTCTTTCTATGCTGTTCAAACCCTCCCTACCCTTCGCCCAAGCCTTTTAAAGCCTTTTCATAGAGAATAATGCATATCTTAACTTGGTTCTCCATTTAAGGTTTGCCAAGGTGTTGGGTTTTTTTTTAATCTTAATTTTTTTCCTTCTCTTTTTGTTTTCTTAAAAGCCAAAAATTTGACTGGGAACTTTCTTAGCTAATACAGACTTCTTAAGAGTAGCATTGTAATGTAGTAGATGACGCGCCAGAATTGGAGTAGAGACCTTGGATCAAATTAAAATTCTGACTCTGACAAGCTGTGTGACCTCAAACAGCCACTCAGGCTCTCTGGGATTTCGTGGCCTCACCTATAAAATGGTGATGAAACCTCCCCACTTTCTAGGCTTGTAATGAAAATAGCACTTTATGAATCTTAAAAACTATATGAATCATTAATATTATTCAAAGCAAGTTTATTGAGCCCTGGAAACAATAGCAAAGTCGGATAAATTGATTAAGGACAGAGTTTGGGGTCCACTTTAGGAAAATTATTCACACAATGCCTGAAGGTATGTGGGTGTACGTATATACATATGCATATAGCACACACATATAATACATATATTTATGCACATACATGTATTTGCATGTTTGTGTTTTCATATCACCTGGGCCTTTTCCCATTCTTACATGAACCCCTAGAAAAGCAATCCCAGGTCAAGATAGTATGTAGATCTAAATCCATATTTGTGAGCCTCCGCTGATGTGTTTGATCTTTAGCTGGAGAAAACCATTATTTCAGTGCAAAGGCATTTAATGAAATAGGGTAACAAAATTTAACAATTGAATATTTCTTCCATAAGTTTGGTGCATGTTCTCCCACAAATACATACAGCATAAGTGAGAATAGTAGATATTGATAGGGATCATATATGGAGGGGCACACATATAGGGAACACGTGCAACCACGGTACATAAGTGAAGTTACACACACAGGAAACATTGCACAGGGTAACTGAGATGGAGGGTACATAATAGACAGCATTCGGATAAAAACCATGTGATTTTTGTGTGACTGTGAGGAAATATAAACACTATTGTCATGAAAATACTACAGGTCACCTTATAGAAAGAGAAAATCAGAGTTTGTGAAACATGGTGTGACATATCATGGCATGACAGTGTACAGCATGGCATGGCACATGTGATATGGTTGGAACAGTATGGAACAACATTGAGATATGGTATGATAGTGTGACATGGTGCAACACATTCATGATGTGCTATGATGTATATGTGGTACGGCATGACATGAATGATGTGATGTGACATGGTGTGACACATTTTTGTCAGACCAATCCTGATGTTTGCAAGTATTCTGGCCCAGATGAGCAAAGGAACTTGGCCAAAGTCACACAGGTTTTAAGTGACAGAGATAGAATTCAAATCCAAGAACTCTAACTCCAAATTCAGCACTTTGTAAGACTAATGATGAAATGTGCTATCCATTTATACAGAAATGATGGACTTAGGATGTGGAATGAATATGTAGGTATATATATGATATATATGTCATAATATGTATTATATATATTTGTCTGTAGAACATTGAGAGGATTTGTTTTGCTTGACTATGCATGTTTTTTGCAAGAAATTTGCTTCCCCCCCCACCTATTTTTCCCCAGTGGGATGGGTAGTATGAGGGAGAGAAAATGAATTTCTGTTAATTTAAAAAGTAAAGAGGTAGGGGGGTGCAATAGATGTGAAATTCTGCAAAAACTTGTAGTTGAAGTCATATTATTAGTTTTAGGTGTTGTTACAAGATATGTTCACAAAAGCAGAAGTAATATATAAATGTTTATAATGTGAAAACAGAACACATCAATAAAACTGAGTCATTAAAAAATGAAGGCAGTATTCATGTCTTGCCTATTCTTCAGACTAACATCCTCGGAGCCTTAAAATATTCCTAATATGGTGAGGTTTCAAGTTCATTCTCCTTTTTGGTTGTCTTTCTCTGTGTGCCTTTCAGCTTGTTAGTGAATCAATAAGCATTTATTAACCATTTACTGTGTTCAGGAACTGATAGGCTTGTGGGTTACAAAAATACAAATGTAATAGTTTCTGTCCTCAGAGAGCTTATATTCTATTGGGGGAGACAACACGTGCTATGATCAAATGTATTCAAAATAAATAGCAAAAGTAGTTAGGCTTTGTCAATGTTATTCCTAAAACATGAAATCCAAAAATGAAGATATTACAACAGATGTGGTGTGACCATAGCAGAGCACAGTAGACTACAACTTACCTTTTTCTGAACACTGTGCATCCTTGGCACACTATTGATTCATATTGAACTTGCAAGTTAGTAAAATGCCCAGATCTTTTTCTTTAAAAAAATGTCATAAATTCTTATTATTTTTTAAATCACCAAATTTTCTCTGAGCATGCCTTCTCTGCCTTCTGTAAGAGAGCTATCCCATATAATTTTAAAGAAAAAAAAGAAGTAAAAAAGCAGCAAAGCTGATCAACTCATCAAAATTAGTCTGGAAATATATGCAAATGTACCACAACTATGGCTCTTCTACCCCTTTAAAGGATCAAGGGAAGGGATGTCTTCTAATATCTCTTCCTTGGGGGCATTCTTGTTCCTTGCAGTACTTACTTTTGATAGCTTTGTGACTGGTTTTTTCCATTTACATTGTCGTAGACATTGTGTGTGTGTGTGTGTGTGTGTGTGTGTGTGTGTGTGTGTGTAGGCTTTGCTTATGTCATTCTTCACCGAATCATGTAAATCTTTTCATACTTTTCTGTAGTTTTGATATGTCATTTCTTAAAGTACAGTACTATTCTATCATTACTGTAATTTGTTTAGCTCTTCCCCAGTTAGTGGGCATTTACTTCACTTCCAATTTAAAAAAATCACAGTATATGTAAAGCTTATATCAGTTTCCATTGGGGCGGGGGAGGAGAGAAATGGGGAGAAAATTTGAAACTGGAAATAATATGGAAGTGAATGTTGAAAAGAAAAAATAAATAAATTTAATTTTTAAAAATCACAAATATTTTGGCATATGTCCGGAGTTTCTTCTTAATGACCTAAATGGGGCAAAAGCCCAATAGTGGAATTTCTGAGTTAAAAGTATGGACGTTTTTATAACTTTATTTGCTTAATTCCAAATTGTTCTAATTGTACTGATTCACAGCTTGACCAATAATTAGTGTGCCTATCTTTCCATAATCCCTCTTGCATTAACTGTTCCCTTCTATTGTCACCTTTGCCAGCTTGCAGGGTGTGAAATGATACCTCAGTCTCCCGAGTCTTTTTCACATGAAATTTTTTTGTCCCTAGCCCCCAAGTCCGGTATTTGTGCAGATTTAGAGCTCAGAGGAGAGGTCAGGACTAGAGATAGGGATTTGTAAGTTATCTACATAGAAGAGCTACATTCCTGTCAATCACTGACCCATTCTTATGCCAGCATCTCAATGGAATTTTCTTCTAACCAAGAGAAGGCTTGGCCTCAATCAGAGAAGATGAGCCACTGTCCAAGGATGGTACCTAGTGCACTGTTTTTTACAGTTCTCCAGTATGTGAGCCTGTAGTTCTCATATTAAATTATTTTGCATCACACATCATCTTGTGTTTATTTGTAAATTTAAAAAATTTTGAGAGTATCTGGTTTTCTTTATCAATTAAAGACTTCCACATAAGAATTCTATATCCTAAGTTTGGCTTTGTCACTGCATGTGTGGTCCAGTCACTTCTCTTTCCTTACTTTAAAGGACCTCATCCGAATGGATGGTTTTAAGATTTTTTTCTACTTTAAAATTCCTTGATTCCAAATCTTCCATTTCTTCCTTTACTATTCTCTTTTAAAATATACTTCTGTCTGGCAGTGATGGGGGCTGAGGAGTTTTGGCACATACATACCATTTATGCTCTTTTCATTATTGTGGATAAACCTGAAAGTCCATTGCTGTCATACATGACCTCATGGGTATGATTGTCCTTGGCAGTCCTGATCTTCCAAGGGCATGTTAGAGAGAAGAAGCTATTTTCAAATGAGTTACACTGACTGTGGATTCCATTATATCAAGTGCTTAATGCACTTCACGTAACAACTGACTGCCTATGAGATAAGTGTGGAAAAGTGTGCTGCTCTTTTCTAAGTGGGTGATCTATTTTTGACACTGAGACCAATGACAAGCCCTGCCTTTTGTCAGGTTAAGAGCTGTAGCCAAAGACAGTTCTACTGTTTTTTTTTCTTTCTATTTTCCATTTTCCCCCTCACTCCCACCCCCACCCATCTGTTGACAGCACCGTCTCTATCCCTGACATGTCACAGGCAAATGAGAAGGCAGATAGCTTTGGTATTTAGCCACCTAGATAAGAGAATGTGTAATTTATTTGTCTTTGCTATTTTAGTCAGCAAACTTCAAGTGATCTACTGTGAAGGGGGGGGTTATAAACCAAGGTATCACTAACCATTGTGTCATCAGGACACATGGAAAAGAAGATTTCAGTTGCTGCTTCTTTCTATTTCCTGGAGAAGAAATTATATAAAGGAAAAAAATGAAAATAAAGACTTGGTTGTAGGTACCCTCACAGCATATATAGTTTTATACAATAAATAATAGGGGGAAATGCCAGAGAAGAAGCATATTTTCAAAGCCAGCAACTCTATTTTACATATATTACTATAGCAATAAACACTCACATGTTGGAAAATTAGAATTTTAAAAAATTCCTATTTTATTCAGAGTCCTTACTTGTTTTCAAAATATAGTAACATTTTTATATAGTGATATGATGGGAGCTTAAGAGCCACACACACTTATGGGCAATTTAAATAGACAAATACTTTATTGGAAAATTCTGTATACACAGTGTGGGTCATTAATTGGCCTGAGAAATGAGACAGACTTTTGTGTCTACTGTCTGTTGTATTCACATTTGGTAGCTAGGTGATCCTGTACCAACCACTTCTCTATGAGTCTATTTCCTCCTCAAAGTGGGCATGATATCTATCTATCCTTATAAGCTTCATGTGGTGGTGAAGATCAAATGAGAGAATGAATGTGAAAGCACTTGGTAAACTAAGAAGTACTGATCATGCAAAATAGTTCAGATCCTGACCTACTATGAAGTATCAGTGTGACCTTGAGCACTTCAATAATTCATTAAACATTTATTAAGCACCTGCTCTGTCTCAGGCACTGTGCTATGTGCTGGGGATAGAAAAAGATGCAAAAAACAATTCCTGCCCTCAAGGAGCTTATAATATAATGAAGGTGCTTACTTCTCTGGGTCTCAGGGTTCCCATCTGTAAGATGAGAGACATTGTTGAGGTGACCCCTTTCAGCTCTAAATCCTATGATTCAGTTAGCATTGTAATTCATAGTTTTTAAAAAGAGAGTTCCAAGTGAAAACAGAACTCACTCAAACATGTTGTTTGTTTCTTCATTTATTCTTTTTACAGAATGTCCAAGTTAAAAAGGACCCCAGAGTCAATCTATTCCAGCCCATACCTGAACAAGAGTCCTCTTTAAAAATGCCCAACAAATGCTCAATCAACCTTGGCTTGATGGACCATAGGGAGGGGGCCTCCACTGCCTTGTAAGACAGCTTATCCCACTTTTATTTAACTAATTGTTAGGAAATTTTTCCTTCTGTGCAGCTGATTTCTGCTTCTCAGCATCATCTATCCCAGGTCTGCCCCAGCGGGAACAAGCAGGCACATTTTGAAATACACCATTAAAAAATTAATAAGATTTCTGAGTTGAAAGTTCATTTAGCCCAGAGGTGTCACATTTACCGCCTTGTGGCCAGCAAAAGACCCCAGAGCCACCTGACCCGGATTAAAATGCAATTGGGAAATGTTTAACAAAAGACATAAAAATACAATACAACATAGATAATGTTAATTTGTGGTTTTCTAAGTCAACATCTGGCTTTTAGGGATCCCTTTCTATTTGAGTTTTGACACCCCTGATCTAGTCTAATACCTTCCTTTTACTGATGAGAGAACTTATTTTACTGGCTTTACTGATGAGACAGTATAATCAAATAACGTTGATGCTCAAGCTACCTGAAATGTTTGCTTGAATACATGTTTGGTATTATAAGACAGAGCATTGAATTGTGTTCCATCTAGGGTTAGCTAAATATTTTCTTTCTTTTATTGTTCTAGTTCTAGTACTGTAAGATAAAATAAAGAGACACGGCAAAATTATTAGCCAAACAGAGGTGGGAAATCTGCTAGGGCTAGCTATTATATTTAATTAGTGAATAGATAAGCTTTCCAAGCTTTTAAATCAAAAGCTTCAGGGTCACAAATTGTTTCTCTTCAATAGCCAAAATTCCATACATCCCATTTCTGGAGGTTTAAAATAGCTATAAGCACTAATCAGGACTATTCACAAATTTCTAATTTTAATTAAACTAAATGTAAATCTTGCTTAAAGACAAAGGGTTAAATAGTTTGCCATGTGGAACCATGTTAGTGGTATGTGATTTAAATTACTTTTGATATATTTATGGCTAAATAACTGTGCTGAGTAATATGATAGGAAGCTTAATTTTGATTTACAGTAGTTGATGATTTATGCATTTTTAAAGAAAGCCACAGCTACAAAATATGAGACTGAAATCAGACCTCTATGTAATAATTGAATTGGAGAAAATAAAACTAGTAGACACATCTGTCAGTTAAGACTCCAATATGACTTTATTTCACATTCTTCCAGATGTTTAATGGGTGTACTGGAGCAAAAGTTTGAAAAAGAATGTTCAGTTTTCTGAATAAGAAATATATTTGCTTAAGTGCTGCTTTGAGAAATAAGGGGAACTTCCATATCTGTTAGGCTTTCATAAAAGCCTTTTCATTTCTTTTAGGCTTTCACATTGGTCATGCAACTTAATTTCATGTGAATTGACATACTAAATATTTAATTTTATTATTAACTTCTATATAATTTCTTTCCTAAAAAGTGACTCAAGTTCACTTATTAGAATGAACTAAAATTATAGTTTTTGCATAGATTTTCAAACTATTACCTCAATATATTTTCACCAATTTAAAAATAAAGTGAAGAGAAGCATTATATTTATATCGCTTATGACGATTTTGTTTAAGAATTTGCTAGAAATTCATAGCATTGCTCTAAGTGAAGCATTTCATAAAATGAATGTCAATTGAAAGGAATTTACATTGTTTCAGTTGCCTTAACCCCATATATAATAGTAAATCTTCATTTTGTGTGATCATGGAGCTATGTAGATTCAGTTGGTGCTGAAGTCCGTAAGTTACAGCCATTTGTACACGTCTGAAAAAGCATAAGGCACTGTTTGAGTGTAGGTCATGGTGGTAATATTTCCATTTTTATATAATTCTAGAGTCAGCTCTAGAATTTGAAACATTATTTATTGAATTCCTAACCTTAAAATTGTATATTCAGTCCATTAATCCTCTTTTTTTTTGGTTTTTGTTAATAAATAGTCTCAAGAGATGAAAATTTTGCCATCAGAACTGCTTTAGTTGTGTCCCAGAAATTTTGGTATGTTGTCTCATTATCATTCTTTTTCACCTTGTTATTGTATCTATGACTTTTTAAAAATTGATTCTTCATTTAGGATGTCATTATGTCTCCACTTAGGTCTGCATTTTTTGGCTGTGTTCCCTTTATCAATCATTATTTTTATTTTTAAAATTTTATTTATTGATTTTCACTGTAAGGATAACTTTAGTATTTTTGCTTTTCATTTTTGTTTATAGTTTTTTATGGCCTATATTTGTAAAAGTATCACTTGATCCTGAAAAATAAGCATATTATTTAGTTTTAGATTTAATTTTATTTCTTTTTGTTACATTATAAGTTTCTGAACTGTTTCCCTCTGTTCCTCCCCACCCTGCACTAGAGAAGGCCACTATTTGACACAGACATATGTACATATATGTAAAACCATACTATGTGTACTTCTATTTATCTGTTCTTTCTCTGGAGTTAGATAGCATCTTCCTTCATAGGTCCTTTGTAATTGATTTGATTATTTATAATATTCAGAATAGCTCAGTCATTCACAATTATCCTTTCGGCAAAATTGCTGCTACTGTATACAGCATTCTCTTGGTTCTGCTCCTTTCACTCTTCATTATTTCATGCAAGTCTTTCCATGTTTTTCTAAAATCAACCTGCTCATCATTTCTTAGAGCACAGTAGTATTCCATCATAATCATATACCACAACTTCTTTAGCCATTCTCCAATTGATGGGCATCCCCTCAATTTCCAGTTCTTGGCCACTACAATATTTTAGAACATTTAATTCTTTTCCTTTTTCCCTCATCATGTTGGGAAACAGACCTAAAAGTGATATTGCTGAGTCAATGAGTTTTGTAACTTTTTGGGCATAATTCCAGATTGCTCTCTAAAATGGTTGGATCAGTCCACAGTTCCACAGACTGCAGTATTAGTGTCCCAATTTTTCCACATCTCCTCCAATTACGTGTTATTTTCCCCTTCTATCTTTTTAACCGATCTAATAAGAATGAAATGATATCTCAAAATTGTTCTAATTTGTGTTTTTTGTAATCAATGATGCTTTAGAGCATGTTTTCATATAAATACATATAGCTTTGATTTCTTCATCCAAAAACTGCATGTTCATATTCTTTGACAATTTACCAATTGGGGAATGCCTCATATTTTTATAAATGTAACAAAATTCTCTATATATTGGAGACATGAGACCTTTATCCAAGAAACTGTCCGTAAAGTTTTTCCCCATAAGCATTTTATCATTCACATTTGGAAGATGTTGTAAGTATTTTTGATATAAGTTCTCCAGGTTTTTTCAGTTCTATGTTTTTTTGTTAAGTTTTTTTGTTAGATTTTTCTAGCTTTGAGAGAGGAACATTAAAAGCTCTTGTTATTGTATTATTCTCTGTATACTTTTTAAATTAAGGTAACTTTTCCTTTATGAATTTGCTATAACATTTAAAACACATATGTTTAGCATTTATATTTATTACTTTTCTATGGTTTCTTTAAATATACTAATAGTTTCATCTTTCATCTCTCCTGATATTGTGAATTTTAATGTTTTCTTTGATTGATAGTATGATTGCCGCACCTATTTTATTTTTGCACTTGATTTATATGAAGTAAATTTTGTTCCAGGTTTTCATTTCCATTCTGTATGTGTCTTTACTTCTTAGGTTCATTTTTTTTTTGCATAAAATAGATTGTTGGATTTCATTTTCTTAGCCATTCTGTCACTTTTATCTCATTAGGTTATTTAATCTGTCCCTGAAACTCTTATGATTAAGAAAAGCTTTAAAAATTTAGAATGAAATTCATGTTGGAAATAATCAACTATTAACTAAACTGGTTGCTCAAAAAAAGGAATTTCCTTAGCATTAGTGTTTTTCATTAGTCAGAACAAAAGATATAAAAGCTGGCTATCAGAGCAATATTTTCTGAAAATATTTTCATCTTTTGTTCCTTCTATAGATGCCATTTTGGAGGTTTAAAATAGATGAAACATGAATCAAGACCACTCATAGATTTATAATTTTAAAATTATTTCATTTTATTTTTAATTTATGGGATAAAACAAGCATTTCCATAACATAATATAATTTAAAAAGATTGTATACAAAACTACAAATCTATTACGTGCAACTTGCTAGTCCCTTTAAAATTAGCATATAAATTTCCTTTTTTCCTTCTCCCCCTGCCCCACCCTAGAGATGGCTTACCATTAGACACAAATATGTATGTGTGTGTATATATATACATATATATATAAAATCATTTTATGCATACTTCTGTTTATCAGATCTTTCTAGTTAATTGAAATGTAAATCTTAAAAAATTAAAAAGTGAATTAATATTTGTGTTCATTGAGATCCATCACCTGTTTGACCTAAAAGCAGCCAGGTAAAATGGGGAAAAGCCCTGAATTTGAAGGCAGTGAGCTTCCGATCTTGTGTCTGCTACTTACCAGCCAGGTGAATTTGGGCAAATAAGTAATCTTTTGGATCTCAGTTTCCATAAATGTAAAATGAAGGTTTTGGAATCTATAATGTCTAGGGTCCCTCCCTACTCTATGTCTATGATCTTACCTGCATGTCTAATATGAGAAAATTGGATTTGGTGATTGCTAAGCTCCCTTCCTACTCCAAATCTGTTATTCTATGTGAGTTAAACTGTTGAACTCAGTGTCACAAGAGTTCAGGGGAAGTTGGGACATCTTACCTCATAGAATATATTGCAATGAGATAGAAAAGAAAACTTTTCTTGCAGCATAAGAATCTTCTCTGGGTACTTGTGGCAGAAAACTAAAATCCTCCCTTGCTGTCTTAGTAGAATGTGGAAAAATAGAACTCTAATCATCCTACTTTGGAAAGAGACCAGAAAGACCAAACATAATTTGAGAGTCCTGTTGTTGGAGCTGCCCTAACTGCCTCTTAACAGAAAGGTGATGGACTCAAATGCAGAAACCAACATGACTTTTTGGACATGGCCAATATCTAGGTTCATTTTGTGCAAATATGTGATTTTGTTACAAAGGTTTTGTTTCTATTTTTAGTTGGGAACAGGGGTGTAGTGATAATGTCACCCAGAAAAAAGGAAGAAAAGAGGGACATTGAAACATTGAAAAGAAAATGCAGAGAAGAGAACAGATGGAAATTCATAAGGAATCAAATACAGGCAAGAGGGCTTTGAAAATAACACGTGAATTTATATACCTTTTAAAAAAGCAAGCAGTGTGTAATAGAGGCTTGCAGATTCTTAGGGAGTCTTTTTTTCTGTTCTAGTGTGCATATGGAAATGCTAAATTTTATTTTGATGTTTGTTAAATACAGAAAAATGATTCTTTTTAAGAAGAAAGCTCAGATATAAGCTTCTTTGGTCTCACAATTTAGCTCAGTTTCAAGAATTTCAGAGAACAGACAAGGGAGCAAGAAGCAGAGAGTACATTAGATACACTGGTATTATCACTGCAGACCAATTTGAAATGCATTCTTAACCCACCGCATAACACTTATTAACGAAAGACAAGAAAAAGAGCTCTGCAGTTTATGACTTAAGAAGGGTCATTTGAATGACATTCTCAATGACTTTTTTAAAAGGTCTTCCCTTTACTGATAGAACAATTAGTAGTAAGAAACTTACTACTAAAACACAAAAAGAAACCCCAGATTCTGTTACAACTCTAAGCCTACCTCATTTCATTTTAAATCTTGTTATTACAGACTGAAGACACTAGATTCTGTTTCATGTTGATCGACGAATAATTTCTAAGATCCTTTCTTTACCTTGTTCAAGAAAGATTTCAAATAAGTTGTGGATTTTCTGAGAGAGCATCAGGTATACCTGTGGAACATACTCTAGCATGGTACTTGTCAGTGTTCCAAAGCTTATTAATTTAAATTTTGCTCAAAGCACATTTTCATTGACTCTTTCTAGGATGTATTTTTTTTTTGCTAGGGGGAAGGCAGGGCAATCGAGGTTAAGTGACTTGCCCAAGGTCACACAGCTAGTAAATGTGTCAGGTGTCTGAGGCCAGATTTGAACTCAGGTACTCCTGACTCTAGGGCCAGTGCTTTACTCACTAGCTTCCCCTCTGGGATGTTTTCTAATGATGCTTTGGTACTAATTGAAAATGTAACTTATTTTATTCAAACAAAATACTATGAATGTTAAAATATTTTTCTAAAGCTTATAAATATTTGGTTAAATTTAAGTTCAAGATTTGAATTTATTCTTATTTAAACAGAATTGAGTCATCAGTGCATCAGTGCAAAGGACAAAGTGGCATGAAGCTTTGTTATTTTCTTTATTGGACAAAAGCCAATGAAAAATAACTTTAGAAAAAGGATACCTAGGATTCAGGTGTCCTAGCTGTTAAAATGTTCTGCATTGTACTGAAGCTATGATTATAGATAATTCTGTCCCATATTCTAATAGAATGCAAACTCTTTGAGAACAGGGATTGCCTCACTTTTCAATTTGTATCACCAACTAGCATCTAACATAGTATTTGCCATGTAGTACCTCAGAGCTATCAAACACAAGCCCACAGGCTACATGTAGCCGTAACCAGACTAAAATATAATTGGAAAACATTTGAGAAAATAAATAAAATACAGTAAAACATAGGTAATATTAAAACTAAGTCAGTATATGACCTGTTGGAATTCTTATGTATGGATTAGTGGTCCCTGTTTCTGTTGGAGAATGACACTATTATAGTCCATGATTAATAAATGTTTGTCGAATGAATTACATTTGTAAGTCATATGTTAACTATAAAGGTGCCCGTCTTAAAGTATTTTCTCCTGGCCTTACTTTTTTAGGATCTGGAATAATATCTTCTAAATGGAATATTGGGATTTATAGAATATCTTTAGTTCTCAAGACATTTTCATGCATATTATAGATTTCATCTTTTTAGTGTTCATGGAAAAACTGAGATAATGAGATTATATGATTTGCCCCGGATCAGATGGCAGCTAGAATGTAGGTCTCCTTTACTGAAGCTGTGAGCAATGAACTACCATTCCCTCAAGGATTAATTATCTGTGTTCTCTTGTTATTGATAACCTGAGGTGCTATTTTGCCTGCAGTTTAGAAAATCAGTATTGGAGACTGAGTAAGCACCTACGCAACTATAGAGAACATATATAATGTCTTTCTAGGTTACTCAAAAGTAAGCGCATCAACACCTCTTTATTTTTGCTGCCCCATCACTTGTAATTGAATATGTTGTGACAAGGACACAGCTCGTGACTGGTGATGGGTCATATTTCAGGCAAGATGCCTTGTTGACTTTCTTCCAGTGTGGGCTGTCTCCTTTTCCAGGATCTCTCTTTTATAAACAACAACAAACAACAACTCCCTATTGACATGGATAGCACTTTGTAAACTTTAAAGCACTACATAAATAAGTTATTACTGTTTAAGCGAATGAGTCTTATGGTCAAAGGAGGCCGAGGAAATATCATCTTCGTAGACATTTGGAAGAGGCTACCCAGTGGAGTAGAATGAACCCTTGGAGTCAGAACTTGATTTAAATCCTGTCTTTACCATTTCCTAGCTATGTGACTTTGAACAAATAATTATTCCTCTTTGGGTGTCCTTTGCTAAAACAATTGAATTGGACTCTAAGGGTCCTCTTCGATCTAAAATTCTATGATTCTAAGTTATATGGATGAAGTTCCCTAGTACTAGTGTTACATGACTTAATTCTTGTATTCTTTTTCATAACTGCTTATTAAGCACCAGTTCATTTTTAGAGGGGGAGGGAAGATAAAGCCCTCATCTCTAGCTAATATAATAATAATATTTTCACGTTGTATTTACTTAATACTAATTGAATTACCAGTATTTTCCAGGTTACTACAATCTTGATATTTCTCCAACACAAAGGGAGGTGAGATAATGTAGGTAACAAATATATGCACATATATATATATATATACATGTGTGTATTTGTGTGTATACATAATATATATGTATATATTATATATGTGTACACACACATATGTAGGATAATAGCCTTCTTGGAAAATTCCCATAACTGAGGGAAGACACTGAGGGAAATTTTGCCACAAATCTCTGCCTATCCAGATGATTGCACCATACATCTGGACAAACCTCATGCATTTCTCATCCACAACCTAGTAAACCCTCTGGTCCCTGGTTGGAAGGTATTTCATAGCTCAGTTAGATTAATACATTTGCAGGTGAAGAAACTAAATCCATGAGTTAGAACATGACCACCACAGGTCATACAAATCATATCAGACCTAGAATTTGAACCTAGGTCCTCTGATTACATATTCAGTATTCTTTCCACAATATCATACTGTCCTTAGGTTACAGCACCTTTTTTATATTTGCAGGAGCACATTAGAAGTAACGTATTTATTCTCCCCAGTGGTTGTTGTTCAGTCTTTTCACTTATGTCTGACTCTCCATGACCCCGCTTGAGGTTTTCTTGGCAGAAATACTGGAGTGGTTTGCCATTTCTTTCTCTAGCTCATTTTACAGGTGAGAAAATTGAGGCAAACAGGGTGAAGTGACTTGCCCAGAGTCACACAGCTGGTAAGTGTCTGAGGCCAAAGTTGAACCCAGGAAGATGAGTCCTCCTGACTCCAGGCCTGGCACTCTATCCACCATGCCACCTAGCTGCCCCAGAGCTGGTCTTAATTGTAATCTAGGGGCTTGCTCACGTTGACTTTTTCCCATTTTTAATATGTCAACTCTTTGACCTGGATGCTTATTTAATTAAGTTCCTTAGCTCATCTCTTTTAGCCTGTCTCCAATCTGCCTATTCAGTCTTCTTCCCCTACTTCCCGAAACAGACTCTGGTCCAAGCAGGCTTGTCTCTTGACGTGTTCATTGAACAAGTCTTGAGCATTTCATCCCCTGTGAACTTGCTTCCACCTCAGTTTTTCTTGTTTTTCTTTGCTGCCATTGTGAATCCCAAGCCAACCTTCAGTTCTCACTTCTTCCATGAAGTCTTCGCTGACTACCCCCAGACTAGAGTGGTGGGTGGCGCTTGAGTATAGTGGGAAGAGCAGCATTGTATGTAGAGCCAGAAGAAGTGAATTTGAATTCCAGCTCTGATAATATCCTGTCTGAACGATACTGAGCAAGTAACTGAACATCTCATCCCTAATCTATGAGGTTCCAAGAGCTGGACTAGAAAATTTCCAATGGCCTGTCTTGCTTTCATTGTTGGGTTCCTATGAGCTCTCTGTCTTCTCTGCTCTTTAAATATTTGTCTGTACCACTCAGAACTTAGCAAGATAGCAGCCCAGAGTTCTTTGTATTATTTAATTTTTCATGTGTGTCCAGCTAAACTGTAAGATCCCTGAGGAGCAGAGACCTTAAGGTACACTTATTTTTATTCTCCAAGATTAAGGGGGATTGTGGATACACTAAATGTTCAGTAAATATTATCTCATTTACATGAATGAATGAATGACAATTGGATTAGAAGACAAAGAATCCCATGAAGAAGCTGTATCTGTGAGAGTGGATTTAGGGGCCAGAGATAGTAGCAAACCCTTAGACTACTAAATTGATAACTTTTTTTTTCCAAAGAGAAAGGACTGAGTCTTGCCTGTCAGTATCATGAATGTCCTTCAAGACCCATCTTCCAAGTATGTGCTGCAATACCCACAAATGAGGATAGAGAGACAGCAACTGCAGTGCTTCAGGCATCCCAAGTGGTGTCATGTGAGGCTTTTTAGCAGTTCTCACCTTACAATCCATCTCACTCCCAAGAGTCCCTTGGGAGTGACAGGGACTGACTTGGTTGTCAGCTCACCTAAAGAGATCTTGTGATCCTCGATTGGAAATAGACTCTCTGGCTTCCCTTCCCCTGGATCATCTCTCCTGCTCCTGATGCTTAGGGACCCTTCCCAAAGGTGCAGAGGAGCTCACTACTCACTACTCTATTCTGCAGATTTTTTTATCTTCAGAATATGATTGCTGTGATATATGTTAATTTGGGATATATGTTACTATGAAAGAAATGATTGCAAGTGGCTCAAAATATGGTGACCCCAAAAAGGGTCTCTGTTGTTGTAGAAAATTGGTCTGTCTGAAGATAATTATCTGAGCCAGCCTAATCCTGGGTTTGGGTTGGGCTCAGGAAACCTTGATTTGGAAGGCAGAAAGAATCCTTGACTTAATGACATTTGCTAAAGAAAAAAAATCAGGCTTACTGGGATTCTCTTATATGTCATTTGGCATACCAGTTTCAAAGAACCACTTGGTTTTGGACAAGGGAGCATGATACAATGTCAGAACCTAAGCTGTTGTAAAATATGCTTTAGAAAGCCAAGTCATGCACAGTGGAGGCAGAAAACCCATGAGTAATTTACACGTCCGCACCACATGTCTGTGAGCTACCCTGATGGGTTTTGCTTTTTTCAGAACTATTTGATGTTGGAGCTCAGACACTCAGTAGCTTTTTATTCATAGTCTGCTGTTTTTGAAAGGCTAAGGAGAGTCCTCAAAAATCTTCTTTTCTTGTAAGAGAAATTCCTCATCTATTTTCTCCTTCTTCCTCAGTTCCTATCCCCTCTGTCTCTTCCTTCTCTCTCTGTTTCTTTTCTGCAGCATATTCTCCTTTTCCTTCTCTGTTTCTTTCTCCTTCCTCTCCCATCCTTTAATAACTTCCTGAATAGGAATTCTCTATGAGCTAGACAATCTAGGCAGGGATCCTATGTTTGCTGTTTATTATCTGTGTGTTATAGTGCAAGTCCTTTAACCTTTCCAAGCCACAATTTTATCATCTGTAAAATGAAGATAATAATGTTCTTGAAACCTCTAAGTTATCATTATTATTACTTCTAGGTATGCAAGATAGGATCATATTTCCATAAGGCTTCATTTATAGTATTTTGGAGATATAGATTCAGTTTTTAAGCAGAAGATAATAGATCTCTTAAATCTCAGCTTCAATTTTGGAGATTTAAAGCCTTTCATAATCTGCCCCTCCCTTCCTACCTTTCTAGTCTTGTATCTTACAACTCTCCAGGTGCCCTATGCTCTAGAGGAACTGTCTTCCCTGATGTTCCTTGCAAAAGATACTCCCCCCCATTCAGTGCATTTTCACCAGCTATTTCCCATGCCTGGAATACTCTTCCTCCTTCTATGTGCCTCTTGGCTAACTTGGCTTTCTTCAAGTCACAGCTTAAATCTCATTTTCTGCAAAAAGCCCTCCCCAGTTCCCCTTAATGCTAATGTCATTCCTTTGTGATTGTCACCAACTTATCCTGTATATATGTGTATATATATATCTATATATATATATATAGATACACACATACATACATACAGATAGATAGATAGTTTGCCCTCCTTAAGGGTAAGGATGGTTCTTGTCTTCCTCACTATATCCAATGCTTAGAACAAGGCCTCACATATAGTAGGAGCATAATGAATGCTTATTGACATGATTTGACATAGGATTTCAACTTTATTAATGATAACGTCTTAATTTTTTAAAATAAAGTCATAGTTTGGAGCAAAGACTTTTATAAGGTCTTGCTAGCTATATAAATTCTTAAAGGAGAGATCTTCTGGGCTATTGAGGGATAAGTCTTTTGGAAAGAGTGCTTGACTTGAAACCAGAAGATCTGGGTTTGAGTTCCCTCTCTGATCTTTCCTGTCTATTGTTGGACACATTAGTTAACATAAGTCTCACTTTCATTGTCTTTGTGGACAGATGTGGACAAAAATATCTATACTACTTGCTTCACATTGTTGCTATGAGTAAATTGGTTTGTAAATCTTGGAGTGATACCTAAATATGTGCAAGTGTTATTGATTCTTTTTTCAAAATGAGTTGTTGGTTAGAGTGATTAGGATAAGGAAGAGAACTGTTGAGTGGTGTATCACCTGAAGTAATGCCAGGAAAATTTTTATTTCCCTTTCTTCCTTGGACTGGAAAGGTGGTATGATTTTGTTTCCTATAAAACTCAGTTCAACAAACCATTTATTAAGCATTTTCTGCGTGCAGACTATTACTGGGAGTAGATAGAAAGTCTTTAGAAGACAGTCTCCTAGCAATGGAACTTACAGTGAAGTTTTGAAGCAATTTTTTTTGTGTTTTGGAAGTATGGCCATTTAAATATGTAAACTGAGGCACAAGGGGTTCAGGTCACTAAGCAAGTTAGTGGTGAAATCGAAAAGAAATAAAGTCCAGTTATCCTCCCACCTTCTTCAAAGTCTGGTGACTTCACAACCTACCAGATTTCTGTCAGATTTCCTCCCTGCAAGCATCCCTAAATGGGATTGGATCCTTATCACCTGATGGCTTAAGTCTTGTCCAAGAATGTTGGAGAATTCTTGTCTTGGAATACTAGACTTAACCCTGTTGACATAATCACAGAAAGTAAAGGGCAGACAATAGAGAAGACAAATTTCTAAGGAACGAATTTTGAAAGAAGTCTAAACAACAGCATACTTTTTATTACCCCTTTATAAAGTACTGAAAAGCCCTTAGTCAGACTTGATGGAAGTTAGAAAGACAGTCACTCCTGTTTGGTTAAAGTCCAGCACTAACCCAGGTGGCCCTAAAAAGACTTGCTTGTCAGATCTGGATTCCATTGAGGCAGGGAAGAGCTTCAAAGAGTGTCCTTTGGCCAGGTATGGAGGAAGAGTTCAGTTCTTTGCCTTTCCCTTCTACCTTTACCAGAGGACAGTGAGGAAAAAGGGATTTCTCTCTGTTCTTCCTGTTCGATCTGTTCCTCTACCCCTCCCGCAATGGCTCCGGTGCTTTGTATTAAAACTACTCAGTCTGCAGGAGATGCTACTGCCAAGTAGAAAGCAGAGATTCATTTGAAAAAGTTCTAAGAAATGGCACTCCTGGAATCAGAGAAAAGAACCAACTAAGGATTCTAGAGAGAGTTAGTCCTAGAAGTTGGCAATTGAGTTGCAGAGAGGAACAAGCCCCCGTGACTTATCTGGGAGATCTTCCCATCTGCAACACTGCACCTGGAGGGTGGGGGGAAGCAGCCTGAGGACAACACAATAAGAGAAAGGGCACCAGGGCTCTATGATACCAGAAGCATGAGTTGTCTTGGCCATATGTGTTCACTGTATGTTCTAAGTTTGTGAGGCTGTGTCATTGGTGGGGTCAGTGTGTGCTTCAGCTTTATAAGGGGAATGTTTTGTAGCTTCTGGTTTTTTTTGGAGGGGGGAAGGCAGGGAAATTGGGGTTAAGTGACTTGCCCAAGGTCACACAGCTAGTAAGTGTGTCAAGTGTCTGAGGTCGGATTTGAACTCAGGTCCTCCTGACTCCAGGGCTGGTGCTGTATTCACTGTGCCACCTAGCTGACACTTGTTTTGTAGTTTCTGATCTTACTAGGCTACACTAGTAAACATCATTGTTTTGTGCAGATTATGTCTATTAGCTGACTATTGAAGGTAAATATACAATCCCACATAGTATCTTGAACACAAGTGAACCATCGCCGGGCGGACCCAACCTTTGAAGGCAAGCTTGGGGGAATTCTCTTCTCACCCTTAGGTGGCACTAGGCATTGATAACCTACAGTCCTTGTCCTGAATTTTATAATCAAATAGTGGGGAGAGACGTACAGAAATAAGTAGAATAAAAAACAGAGTACCTTAAGTATGTAAGATGGGTAAGGCCCAAAGTGTGATGATAATCCTTTTGAGAAAAGATCATGTCCCCATAAAACAAGATTTTGGAAAGCTTCGTGGAAGAAGCTGTATTTGAACAGGATCTTGAAGGGTAACTATTTGACCACAATGAGAGGGGTTAAGAAAGAAAGGATAGACATTTGAGGCGTAGAGAACTCTGTGACAGAAAACATGAAATTTAGAGGAAATATAGTTCATTCTCCTCATTTTACCAATTTACCAATTGGGAAACTAGGTCAGCTCCTAAGTATTTAACACTAATTGTCAGGAAAGCATATCTGTCATTTCTTTGCAGATTGTGGGAGTGGGATGTTGCATACAATGTTGGACTTGGTTGATAGGTTGGTTTGGCTGAACTGGGTTTTTTTCCTCTTTTTAATTTTCTGATGGCTCTCCAACAGGAGGATGGAAGAAGGGATATATTAGGAACTGATATAAATGATATAAATGATATAAACTGATATAAAAACAAAAGATATCAATAAATGTTTTATTAAAATCCTAATGGTCAGAGCAGTTACAAAAGTCTTTCCCAATGTTAGAACTTAATCTAGATAATGGTATCTAATTCTTTTTTCTCCTGAGAGTACAGTTTTCTGTGAGCTGTGATCAGTATACATTTATAATCGGAAGGGTTAGTGGTGCTATTTATATGGGATTTGGGAGTAACTTCAAGAAGAGGTACAGAGCTGCTATCTTGATTTGTTTCCCAGTTAACGCACATTTCCCCTAGATGCAAGCTTAAGGTGGAAAGAAAAAAAGTGAATCAGTAATGTATTTATTGAATATCTGTTATATGGTCAATACTGTTCAGGGCACTTTGGATAATACAGAAGTATTAGGTGATATGGTCCCTGCCCCCTAGTAGTGTACAGTCTCAGGGCTTTGGGGGGATAGTGAGAGGTACGTAGGGTATAGTCAAGTTGTAGAAGGTCTGAAAGTCATGGAGAAGGTTTTGGATTTAGTAGTGTAGGCCACCATTTTACATTCTTAATAGGAAACTGGTGGAGTTTATGAAATGCTTTTAGGTTTACAAAGTGCTTTATATTCATTAACTCATTTGAAACTTACAACAGCTGTGTGACAAAATTATTACATGTATTCTTACCCACATTTTACAGATGAGGAAACGGACTCAGAGAATTGAAATAATTGGCTCATGGTTACATAGCTTGTATAGTAAATGCAAGGGATGTGAACCCAGGTCATCTCAACTCTAAATCCCTAAACCACTATGACCTGCTTCTTAAGAAGGTTGGTATCAAGTATCAACTGGGATTTCCATTTGGGGAATGTTTAGATTTGCATGAAATTTGGTGATGTTTGGATTGTTGGTGTGGTTCTTTGGTTCACCCTTGCCTTCTCCTAATCTTGAACAGTGTTCTGGTTTTTCACATTTCCTTATTTTCTAATGTGGAAAAGCTATTGTGTGGCTCTGGGGTTAACCACCAGAGTGTGTTGGATAGCAGCATATTATGAGTAACGCTGAGAAGCTACTTTTCTTCTCATCCTATTTCTAGTGTTTCCACATACAGTTTTCCAATGCAATAGACTTTGAATAAAGCTTGAAATATTTATAAGGGCTGCAAGATGCTATGTGACACAATGCAGGGAGATGTGTGTTCTAGGGAGATAGTCATGCTGGCCTCCTTGGCCGTGGTGTGGTTTATGAAAGGGATTTGGGACAGGGTTTTGAGTGATCTGTTAGAAGGGTACACTCCAACACAAAGCATTCTTGTTTCAGTAGAGAGAATGCTATTTATAGTTGAATTTAGCTGATCACTCCTCTTCAGTGGAGAAAGGAGGGTAATGGTGGAGTGAAATGTATTTGTTCTTGCTTTCTGCCTACAAGCTGTGTCCTCTTGATGCTGGTGATTTCTGAGGAATGTTGTCTGGGCTTTTAGGAGCCTCTTATAATAGTTAAGAAGGAATTCTGGTGTCTTTGTTACCACATTAAAAATTGGATTATTCCATATTACAGAAATTATGCTAAAGATAGAAATATGCTTAGAATGCTCGAAGACCATGTCACATAGCAATTTTATCTCATAAAATGAAACTGGTGTACTTTGCAAGGGACAAAGAGAATTCTTAATTTCATGCAGTTCTATTTGCCAAGCCATAAAGATTTCTTTTTCTTTCTTTTTGTAAAAATGGAAATTGATTTAGTGCTGGTTTAATTTTAGGATAGCACACATTACTTAAAAAAAGCTGGAAAGTATAGATTACAAACTCTATCTTGTAATATGTCTAAAGTTGTAAATCTCCAATGTAGATTAAGAGATGTAAAAGGAAGCTTAAGAGTGTTTTTTGGGAGGGGGTGACGGGACTAACCTGATATGCCAGAATGTTTTGTATTTTTTGCAAAATAAGCTGCATAGCCAATTCATTTCAAGTGGATAATGTTTGAAAATATATAGATTAATCAAGGACAGGCCAAAATAACTCACTTCTTATCCTTCTTTCCTGTTCCCTCTGCCGTTATGCCTCAACTAAACTAAAGCATTTTGTTAATAGAATGTGTTTTAACACTGGAAGGGCCAGAATTTAAGAATGCTTTAAAGGACCAAGCTGTGTCCATTGATATAGTACATTTTTTTTATCCATAAGAAAATATTTGCCTTTTTACTTTTTTTGTTTTCTTCTGTGAATATATTTACAAAGAGTCATTCCTTAATAGGTAAGTAGTCAAAGAATATTATGAGTAGACAGTTCTCAAGTGAAGAAATACTTGTATGCAAGTCATCATTGGTAACATATAACAGCTTTAATATGTGTCTGTTTGGGTCACCCACCCTTCCATGAAATCATGGTGTTTCACAACTTGCTTAAGTCTCTGATGAAGAGGTGGGTCTCCTCTCCCATTTCCTTTGGGTCTTTGCCTCCTTGATCATAACCTGTCTTTGATCTTCAGTCTCTTCTTATCCAAAAAGATATCTTCCCTAATGACTGCAAACATGCCCAGGTCTCCCCATCCTTCAACATCCTTTACTTGATCCTTCAATGCCGTTAGGCTAATGACCTATATTTTTCCTCCCTTTAACAGCCAGACTTGAAGAAGTTCTGTCTGTATTGCCTCCATTTCTTTTATCTCCCACTCACTTCTCAATTCCTCGTACTATGCCTTCTTACCTCAGTGACCTCTGTTCTCATTTTACTTGATCTCTTTTCAGGTTTTAGCAGTATCACTTCTGTCTTATATCAACTCCTAACACTCAGGACTCTGCCCTAGAAGCCTCCTCACCCTGGAGATTGCTCTACCCTGGAGGTCCTCTTCCTCCAATTGACAAGTGCTACCCTGGACCACCATTTAAGGAAGTGCTTTGTCCATCCATGTTAATTTCTCTCTTGGCTCTGCTCTCCAGAATCACTCTCCATATTTTTCCACCTTATCTCTACATGTATCTTCCTTCTCCTTTCCAGCTCCCTGTTTTGAGCTGTTTTCATTAGAAAATAAAATTCTTGGGGGTGGGGGAAGAGACTGTCTTTTTTTTCCCATTGTATTTCCAATGCCTAGCCTTGTACTGGCATATAGTAAACACTTAGTAAATGTCCTATCTATCTTTTTGTCTTTCTATTTTTTTTTTGTTCCTGGATGTTCTCTCCTTTATCTTTCATGATGCTGGTCTCTTTTGGTTCTCTTCTTATCTGCTTAACAACTCCTCAGTGACCTTTCTGGGTCATCATCCTCATCCCACTCACTAAGTGTAAGCATCCTCCAAGGCTCTGTTCTGGGCCCTCTCTTCTCTTCATACTCTCTCCCTTGGGGAATCTCAGGTGTTCAGTTATCATCTCTATGCAGATGACCCCTAAATCTATATATCTAGCTCCAGTTCTTTCATGAATTTCAAACCTTCACTATCTTACTGGACACCTGACAGCTGGACATCTCAGTCTGGATGTTCCATCATTACCTCAAACTTAACATGTCAAAAATGGAACTCATGTTTCCTCTTAACCCCATGCCTGGTTTTCCTCCAGACTTTGTCATTTCTGTTGATAGTACAACAATCTTTCTTATCACTTAGACTTCTCCATGTTGGAATCATCCTGACCTCTTCCCTCTCTCTTAACTACTCAGTTGCTGTCTTATCAATCTTATCTCCACAATATTTCCTATTTCTCACATCTGTTCCCTTTTCTTCACTCACACCATCTTTACCTTTGTTCAGACCTAATTTGGTCTGACTTTTTCTAGTCTTTCCACTCTCCGATTCATCCTCTATACAACTTCCAAATTGATGTTCATACAACACAAATCTGACGAAATCCCATCCCCCACCAAAAGTCTTTAATGGTTGCTTGCTGCTTCTAGGATAAATTATAAATTCCTTACCCTAGCATTTAAAACCCTCCACAATTTGGCTTCCCCTGCATTATAATATTATTTCCCATTACTCACCCCTGCAAACTTTCCCTTTCAGTCAAATAGGCCTATGATTTCTTCCCTGGACATAATGTTAGCTGCATTTTCTGCCTCCCTGCTTTCTCATAAGTGCTTCCCCACATTTAGAATATATATTACTTTTTCACCTTGGCCTCACAGAATCCCCAACTTCCTCTCAAATCCAGGAGCTACCTCCTATTTGGGGTCTGATTCCACCCCATCCAAATTTTTAGTACCTTCCCCTCTAGGAATTACTTTGCCTTGCTTTTTATATATTTTGTATTAATTTACTTGTGTACATATTGTATTCTCCAAGTAGAATATAAATTCCTTGAGGCCAAAACCTTTTGTTTTCACCTTGGTACGCATAGTACCTAGCATTGTATCATGTACCTAGCATACTATCATAGTATCAAGTAGGTGCTTAATAAATGTTTATTGACTTCAATTCTTAGCCACATAGTATTAGAAGGAAAACGTTGGCATGAAAATATAGGATTTTGTGTTAAAGAGCAGCTTAAGATCATTGAAAGCGCTGTATAGTTTTCTAAATGCAATCCAGCCCTCCACACAAGTCCTACTCTGAATGTCTCATTGTGGCACCCGGAGCTCTTGAAAGTTATGCTGATAGAGTGCGGTTTGTGGCAGCTTCTTCCAAGATTCAGAGGCTTAAAGCATCATCCTGTGACAGACTGAGTTCAATGTCTGAGTATTACCTTGTCAAGTATAGAAAGACCCATAGCCAGTATGTTGACTAATTGGTAATGAATTCTTTGACCATGGCAGCCCATAAAACAAAGTAATCCTAAGAACAGGTAAATAAGAATTGTTTTCTATGTTATAAATATAAGTAAATCAATTCTCCTTTTCCTCTCTATCCCCAATAGTCTTAGATAGACAGTGTTTCCATACATTGTGATACGGGGCTAGAATGTTAAACAGTATTCATAAAGTTCAAGAAATAACTTGGACTTAATTTGGCCATTGGTAGAGAGTGCTATTTATGGCAAGCACATTCAGGAGGTCTTTGTAAACAAGGGGCTTTAAATCATGCATAAGTCTGACATGAAATACTGTTAGATTTTCACTTCGCCGTAAGGACAACGTAGTCTTTGAAGAGCAGTTGCTATTTTAAATTTTAAAAATCACAAATTGAATATGCTTCCCTTATAAAACTAACAAAGGATTCCTATTTCTTAGGCGAGCTAGCTGTTGAGACTACTATTTTTGCAGATCTAAGGTTTAAATATCTAGGTGAACCGCTTCAGACTTAGTCCTTGTTGACATCTTGGTCACAGTACACAACACGATCACTTTGGTACTCTCTCAATACTTGTGGAATGACCAGAATTTGTAAAAGGAGTTAAAGACCTACAAGAAGGGGCTGGTATGCCTCTTGCCACTCAAAGCTCACATCCTTCTAGTCAGGGTGGAGGAGTGAGGCAGCTATTCAGATAGTTCAGGCAAAGTTATTCTTAAGCTTCCTTTTTTTGTCATGTTTCAGTCATATCAACTCTTCATGACCCCATCTGGGGTTTTCTTGGCAAAGATGCTGGAGTGGTTTTCTATTTCCTTCTCCAGAATACTTCACAGGTGAGAAAACTGAGGCAAACAGGGTTAAGTAACTCGCTTAGAGTTATACAGCTAGTAAGTGTCTGAGGCCAGATTTGAACTCAGGTCTTCCTAACTTCAGGCCTGGCACTCTATCCACTGCACCACCTATCTGCTCCCAACCTTGCTCAGGCCTACATTATTTAGCCTAATGGTGTTTCTGACACTGTTCCTCAGGACAGTTACATCAATTTTCTATTCTGCTTTGGCAACAATCCAAAGGAAATGTGGCCATTTCATGTAGTAAGTACAAAAGATCAACGTAAATGGCACACTTAATTGTATCATCATAATCTAAAAATAAAAAGGCAACTAGTGAATTAGGTAGATCCTCTATGGAAATGCCATCATCCATTTTTTTCCTCATTGGTCAAAATTAGTTCCAGAATAGACATTCACTTCCTGTATCTTCCAAAAGATAGAAGCACCAACAAGAATTTATCAGCTGCTCTACTTTTATCAAAGGGAGATCTATAGCATATGTCTAATTAGTTGAAGCATCTTATCAACTATATGCTGTCTACGTGCCAGAATTGTTATCTGTATCAGCTATTTTCTCCTGAAAAGCCTGATGGCTTATAGCTTACTTCAACCATGATACCATTTCTGGTTTTTCCTCTTTTGAATTTCAAATACTCTCCACTTCATTTTTCCTCTCATGTTTGTGACTTTGCACATAAATAAATCTCAATATTATCAAATCTATTTCTGCACTCAACTGATATTTTGCAGTAATGATTATCTTCATTTTACAGATGTGGAAACAAGTCCAAAGACATTAAATGATTTGCCTCAGTGGCACAGCTAGTAAATGGCAACACTTAGATTTAAACCCAGGTCTTTAAACTCCAAGTCCCATGCTTTTTGAACAATACTCGTATGAATCAGAACTATTACTCAATTAATAGTATAAAAAACAATCCTCTAGAGCAGGGCTTCTTAAACTTTTTCCTCTCATGACCCTTTTTTGCCTGAGAAATTTTTATGTGACCCCAAATTATATATGGATATATAAAATAGTTACGCAAATCAAATATTTACTGATAATAAATCATTAAGAAATTTATTTTGAAACAATTCTTTGGTATGCATATAATTTTGCCATTTATTAAAGATGAAAGCAGATTTGCAAACTGAGATGAAGTGCTTGTTTATTTTTACTTAAAGGATTAAATCTTGAAATAAAAAAGAATTAAATCATGGTAGAATATTTAATACTGCAGGACATAGAGCATCTTCAACATTTTTCAGAGTTGATCGATATTTTGATTTTATACTCGTCAGTGCTGAGAATGCCACTTCGCACGAATAGGTAGTACAAAATGGCAGAAGTATGTTTAGGGCCGTTTCAGAAATTGTTGGAAATTCTGTCCTTATACCAAGCCAGAATTCATTTATGGGTTTGGTATATACAGTAAAAATACTGTAATTTATAATATACAGTAGTCTCAAATCTGAACTGATGTGTTTCTCTTTTTTTTAGTTTTTTTTAGTGCTGTATTTCTAGCAGTTTTCATTGGTGTTGTATGGCCTTAGGGCAAGTGCAGGACAAATTGCGCATGTTGTGTGTTCAGAACCAAGGCTGCAGTGAAGTTGCACGGTCTAGTATGGGCAAGTGCTACCAGAAACACCTCAGATTCATTACCAGTTTGATTCTGAATTAATTTTTGGTCATTGTGTGTTCAGAAACCTTTTACTGTTGCCAAATTTTTCATGACCCCCACATTCAGTTACAAGACCCCATATTGGGTCACAACCCACAGTTTAAGAAGCACTGCCTAGAGGTTTTAAAGCAGATAAATTTAAATAGTTCACTGCCCTCTTCTACACATTTAACTGAATTTCAATCAGAATGATTAGGGAATAAAGTAGTTTACTCGATTCAGTATCATATGTCCAAGTGATACTGTAGTTGAGTATTGCCATATTTATCTTTTTTTGTTTGTTTGTACTTGTGATTTCATTAATGTCAGGTGGTCTCTAGTGAGAAAACAACCTCCACTATGGCATATAGGCAACTCTTTTGCAATTAGAGATTTGCCTGAGGCACTGAGAGGTTAAAATGATTTGCCCTTGAACACACAACTAGAATGTCAAAGGCAACTCTTGAACCCAGGTTGTTGTGACTCTGAGGCCAGCTTCCTGTCCACTGATACAATGATACTTTTCCATTTATTTTGTAGGGACATCAGTTTTCCAAGAATTAAAACCATGCAACCTGAAATTCTACCCAGTGTAATGATTAAAAGAGTTTCTAAAAGAGTGTTTGGTAGGATCTCAGGGTCACCATTCTAAACATCAGTTATCACTATAAAAAGGACTGTAAGTGAGGAAGATGTAGGAGATTGGGTTTTATCTTTGCTAAACCCAAGATTTATCATGGCAATTTTGAATAAATTGACATTAAGTCAAAAATGACCTGTCATTTTATCTTTTTTCCACGTAGTAGATTTTAGAATGTGAAGAAAATTTTGGTCGTGGATCTTTCCGATTCTTTGTATTCTGGATAAATGGAAGCTTTCTGTGCTAATTTCATGTATTGTTTGTTGCTATTGCATCTCAGACCACCTTCTCAGGGGCAAGTTTGTGCCTTTACGATTCTCATACAGCACGGAACACAACATTGTGTGGGCAGTCAGGTACTTTTTAATAAAAGCTTTTAGATATTGATAAGTGTGCATGGACCACAGGTGAACTTTCCATTTTTCTTCCACTTCTTCATTATTTCTTACTGTCTAGGAAATGATGAAAGATTTCTCCTATAAGATGCCACGGTTTTCTTTTTAACAGTTTACAATATTACAAATTCCATGGCCAATGAAACAATGTGTTGAAAATATTTTGTAACTAAAACAAAGCAGATGCCCATCAATTGGGGCTAGCTAAACAAACTGATATGTGAATAATAATGTAATATTACCATACTACAAGAAATGAAAAGTATGAAGAATACGCGAGGAAGATCTACATGAACTGATGCAGAGCCAAGAAAAACAATTTACACAACTACAACAATGTAAGTGTAAAAAATAAATGCATACACACATAAATCAAAGTTGAATGATACCGAATTATAAAAAATAAACGTGGCTTGAAAGAAGATGTATGAGAAGATGATTCCCACCCCTACCCTTTGCAGAGATGGGACGTCTACAAGTGTGGTAGATTGCACATATCTTTTTTAATTAGATTTTTTATTTTAAGTTTACAACACTTAGTTCTACATGTTCTTGAGTTTCAAATTTTCTTCCCTTCCCTCCCCTCCCCTTCTCCCCACCCCAAGATGGCATGCAGTCCAATATAGATTCTTCATAAACCTTCACGTTAAACTTATTTACACAACAGTCAAATAAAACCAAAAAAAAAGAGGGAAAAAAGAGAGCCAATAGTTTACCTCAATCTGCATTTAGACTCCACAGTTCTTTCTCTGGATATAGATGACATTTTTCCGCCATGAGTCCTTTGGAGCTGTCTTGTATTGCTGAGAAGAGCCAAGTCCATCAAAGTTAGTCATCACAGAAACAATCTATCTGTGGTTATATACAATGTTCTCCAGTTCTGCTCCTCTCACTCAGCATCATATCATGCAGGTCTTTCCAGGTTATTATGGAGTCTGTATCTTCCCCATTTCTTATAGCACAATAGTATTCCATCACATTCATATCCTACAGCTTGTTCAGCCATTCCCTAATTGATGGGCATCCCCTTGATTTCCAGTTCTTTGCCACCACAAAAAAGAACAGCTGTAACTATTTTTTGTACATACAGGTCCCTTTCCCACATATGTGATTTCTTTGGGATATAGCCCTAGGAGTGCTATTGATGGGTCAAAGGGTGTACTTTTTTATTGCCCTTTGGGCATAGTTCCAAATTGCTCTCCAAAATGACTGGATCCGTTCACTACTCTACCAACAATGTATTAATGTTCCAATTTTCCCACATCCTCTCCAGCATTTATCATTTTCCTGGCTTGTCATGTTAGCCAATCTGACAGGAGATATGTAGTACCTAAGAGTTGTTTTGATTTGCGTTTCTCTAATCAATAGTGATTTAGAGCATTTTTTCATATACCTGTTGATATCTTTAATTTCTTCCTCTGAAAACTGCCTATTCATATCTTTTGACCGTTTCTCTATTGGGAAATGACTTTTATTCCTATAAATTTGGTTCAGTTCCCTGTATATTTTAGATATGAGGCCTTTATCAGAGACATTGGTCGAAAAGATTTTTTCCCAATTTTCTGCTTCCCTCCTTTGTAGATTGCACATATTTTTAGATTTCTTGATGCTCTTTTTCCTTCATCTTTTTCTTCTTTTGTCTTAAAAATATTATTTGCTAAGTAGGATGGCTCTCTGGGAGGGGACAGAGAAGAAACTGGGTGAAATCTAATGATGTAAAATCAAAAGACAGTAATAAAACATTCAAATATTTTGTAAATTCAAGGTGCTACATATAAATATGAATTATTCTGATATAACTGCAAGCTATTCTTAGAGCAATATTAATAATAAGCTATTATCTTTCACAGTACTCCTTCCTTATAGTACATTCATTTCTGGGTAAAAAAAAATCTTATTTTGTTTTGGAAATGTTTCCTCTGGAAGCACTTGATATAAGTGGCACTCGAAGGCACTTGATATAAGAACTATCAAGGTACAATGGAAAGAACACTATACTAGAAATCAGGTTGTCTGGATTTTGGTCTTTTTTTTGTTGTTATTCAGTCGTTTCAGCAGTGTTCATTCAACTCTTTGTGACTCTATTTGGGGTTTTCTTGGAAAAGATACTGGAGTGGTTTGTAATTTCTTTTTTCAGCTCATTTTAAAAGTGAAGAAACTGAGGCAAACAGGGTTAAGGGCCTTTGCAAGATTACACAGCTAGTAAGTGTCTGAGGCCAGATTTGAACTCAGAAAGGTGGGTCTTCCTGAACCCAAGCCCAGCACTCTATCCACTGTACCACTTACCTGCCCATTTTGGTCCTAGCTCTTTTATGATTTAGCTATGTGACCTTGGCCAAGTCATTTCTCTTCCTCTGGGTCTCAGTTTCCTCTTTATAAAATAAGAGCATGTTAGTCGATTAGATGATCTTTAAGGTATCTATCTATCTATCTATCTATCTATCTATCTATCTATAATTATCCATTGTATATTTGGATTACACATCCAATTTATTTTACTTTTTATGTTCCCTTTCCCACTTCTATTTTTAGTTTTTTAAATTTTCAACTTAGACACAAAAATTACCTTTTTATACTCATAGCAAAATGAAAAAAGAAGATTCTACCACAACTCACTGTTTCATATCTTTTACTTTAAAAAACAAGCATAAAATAAAATCTATGCAAATTCTAAATGTTACTTTTAAAACTGTCTTATCTGTACTCCCTACCAAATTTCCTTCTGTTCTCTTCTGTGCATTTAAAAAAATGTTAAAATACACATGCCCAGTTTATACTGATTCCCTACATCAGGGCTGTCCAACCTTAGGTTTTTATTGAAACAATAGATAATATATTTTGATTTGCCATTTTAGTGAGAGATGTGCAGTAGCTCAGCTTCCTTTACTAAAGCATTTATGTAAATTTCTATGCTTGTAGGCAGGCCCCATAAATCCCACTGCGGGCCCTATGTGTGGGCCTCATTTTGGACAGTCCTGCCCTACATGACAGAGTTTGATCTAGACATCAGATAAATGGTCCTATGGATCTGAAGAGCACTTGTAGGACCCTTGCCCCAGTCTTTCCACTGGGTAGTTTACTGTGTCTGTTAATTGTCTTCAGAATTATATAGAATTATAGAGCTGCAAATGATATTAGTAGTTATCAGGCAGTCTCATTTAAAATCTAGTTTCTTTCAGATAAGGGCCCCATCTTACTGTTGTAGCCTTGGGATTTCCTAGGTCAGCTTTGTTTATGGCAGGCATTATTAACATATATACTCATATCAAATGCTAACATTACTAGGTTTAAGTTAGCTCTACAATAGATATGCAGGAGTTAAGAGTATGCCTCACATCATTAAAGTGACTTGCCCAAATGCAGTTGTTCCTGGCAGTAAGTTATTATTACACATACTTTGACTTTTCATATGACCCAAGGGCAAATAAACAAACTTCAGAGAGTCTCTGGCTGTTGCCCTCTTTAAAAAACCCAAAGACATGTGACCTCCTAATCTGCTTTTTTCATATGGAAGCATGTCTGTCCTACTCATAAAGCATCATCTGCAGTCCTTTCCTTGCTTTCTGTATCCTGGATTCCTCCTCCCCTATTCCCTTTATAACAGTGCCAGTGATAATAAATGGCTAAATGGGGAAATCTAAATAAAGAGGCATGGAAAGAACATTAATGGTATTTCCATGCAAATCTCTCCTCTCTCGTTGATCTAGTGAAAAAGGGACAGAATGACAAAATACCTTCAAGGAAAAATACATAGAGCTCCTGGTTCTGGTTTTGAATTTAGATTGAGGTTTTTCTGACAAGTGGGTATAGGAGTTGGAGAGGTGCTTTGTCACATAATGCTGCTCAGAGATGGCATCTACCTGTCATTAACTCTGGTTGTTCTGACAACTCCTGCAAATAGAACACTATTGGTCTAGTTGTAGACATCTATGTATTCTTTTTTTATGTTTATTTTTCGGCATTGATTTTCACAGGAGTTTGAATTACAAATTTTCTCCCCATTTCCACCCCCCCACTCCAAGATGGCGTACACTCTGGTTGCCCTGTTTCCCAGTCAGCCCTCCCCTCCGTCAACCCACTCCCCTCCCATCCCCATTTCCCTTCCTTTCTTGTAGGGCAAGATAAATCTCTACGCCCCATTGCCTGTGCATCTTATTTTCTAGTTGCATGGAAAAAAAACTTTTTTACTTTTAAATATCTATTTTTTAAAACCTTGAGTTCCAAATTCTCTCCCCTCTTCCCTTCCCATCCACCCTCCCTAAGAAGTCAAGCAATTCAATATGGGCCACATGCGTATCATTATGTATAACCCCTCCACAATATTCATGTTGTGAAAGACTAACTATATTTTGCTTCTTCCTAAACTATCCCCCTT
>CM053624.1:78783050-78823820 GCA_028646595.1 Phalanger gymnotis | reverse complement strand
GTAGAGTAGAGAGTACTTTGTCCCAAGCTTTAGGGGCCTTGTGCTGCTGTTTTCAGAGCTACTTCCACACAGTAAGCTCTGCCACACCAGTGCTCTTCCTCCCCCAAGAACTGCCAACATGGACTGCGACTCAGATCTTAAACATGCTCTGCACTCCACCTCTCATCCGCTGCTTAATTCTTCCCACCAGGTGGGCCTGGGACTGGAAGCAACTGCAGCTGGAACCAGCCCCAGAGCTGCATCACTTCCGTGCCCCTGGAACTGGGTCCCACCATGCACTTCTTTCACTGAGTTCTAGCAGTTCTACCTACTAACCTTCTCTGTTGTCTTTGGTGTTTGTGGGTTGAGAGGTCTGGTAACTGCCACAGCTCAATGATTCAGGGCCCTACCACCTTTTCCGCCCAGCTCCTGATCTGGTTGGTCCTGGCGCGGCCCAGGCTGGGCTTTGCTGCACTCCACTCCCAGCTCCATGCAATAGATCCTCCCCCGCGATCATCCAGGCTTTCCTGGGCTGGAGCCCTGCTCCCTCTGTTATTTCATGGGTTCTCCAGCTCTAGAATTTATTCAGAGTCATTTTTTATGGGTGTTTGGAGGGACCTGGGGGAGAGCTTAGGCACGTCTCTGCTTTCCAGCCACCATCTTGGCTCTGCCCCCTTTCCAGTCTTCTTATACCTCACCCCCCCCCCCCAACATGTACTTTTTGATCCAATGGACACTAGCCTCCTGGCTGTACCACAAACGAGACATTCTGTCTCTTGGCTATTCCTCTGGCTGTCGCTCATTTCTAGAATGCTCTCCTTTCTCTTCTCTGACTGCTGACCTCCCTGGTTTCCTTTAAGCTTCAACTAAAATCTCACTTTCTACAAAAAGCCTTGCTTAATTACTCTTCGATTCCAGTGCCTTCCCTTTGTTAATTCTTTCCTAATTACCCCTTGCTTTGTATATATTTGCTTACATGTTGTCTTCTCCTTTAGATTGTAAACTCCATGAGAGTAGGGACAGTCTTTTCCCTCTTTTTGTATCCCCAGCCCTTTACCCAGTGCCTGGAATATAGTAGGCTCGTAATAAATGCTTACGGATCGGTTTATGAGTGCTGTATTTTTCAAATTTCCTTTCTACAGATATAAATATAGTTACGGATATAATCCTTTGTTTTTTGTTTTTATCTTAATGTGGGTTTTTGTGGTAATAATTTTCTTAATGCTTAACAACCATGCTGCTATAAATTAAACTAAGTTATAGTGAATAGTAATTTCAGTAGATTGCTGCAGGTTGAAGAAATGCATATGTGTTTTCCTGCACTGGATTTATACTAATAGGTAGTATATAATAATATACTAATAGGTAGTATAGTTTTATACTTTCATGTAGAAACATAGTAACCTAATAGGACGCCAAAAGAAAATTGTGGAAGACAGAGGAATGGGTCTGGAGTAGAGAGGGGAAACAAATAAAGAAAACACTCTATCTTCAGGTCTTGAAGTCTCAATTTATAAACTAATATAAAACAAATTGGGTCCTTAATAGACTGAACACACTAGGGTTTGTTTGTTTGTTTTTTGGACAGTTTACTTACACAGTTGATTTATCTGTAAGTGTCATTGGGAAAAATCTCTGCTGTTCTGCTTTTATCTCCACCTACTTCTTAAATCTAGGTTTATACTTGTGTAGCACATGCTTTTTCTATTTCTGTTTATTTCTTTTAAACCTCTATTCTTATTGGCATGCCAGATTCCCAGAGTGGCTGCTACATCTCCCCTCAGGATTCCAATGATACCCCTGAGAGGTGGAAGAGTATCTTTCTAATGTTATAGCTTATAAGTCCCAACTAGTATGCTTGTTATGATTTAATATGAATTTTATTACTGCTTAATGTTGTCTTTATCTGTGTAGTCATAAAGAGTGTGTATATTGTTTTTTCTTCACTGCATCACCTTCTTTATCTCTCCATGTTTCTTTGTATTCTTCATATTTATTAATATTCCATTATATTTATATACCACAATTTACTAAGACATTCACCAATCATTAAGCATATAGAAACATTTTAGATTCACATTTCAAAATGTTCTTCAAGCCATGATTTTTATAGATACCTAACTTATTGAAATAGGTAAATCTTAATCTTCATGGTAAATAGTAGTACTGAAAACTGCCTTTTAACCGGTATTACCAGGCAATATGTTAGCACTTCCTTCTTTAGGGAAATTCCTCTCTCAGAGAATTAATGATAACAATAAATGCAGTAATGTTTAATGGGAAAATCAACATAGAAGCCTAAGATATGATAACTTTTCTTTTGGTTCTATACTTGCCTGGAGTGGGAATTTATTTCAGTTATTAATTAACCACTAGGGTCATAGCAATGTGAAAAGTACTTGAGTTCTGTAGTAAATAAAGCAATTGCAATCTACAGCATGTAGATTACAATGATGACTTGACAATGGAAAGCCTTAGTTGGTTTAGAAAAAAAATGCCCCCTGACTTCCAGGAACCAAGACAGTGGAGTAAATCACTGTAACTCTTCCCATATTAATCTCCAAACAACCGTAAAATAGTGCCCCCAAACAAATCCTGGAACAGCAGACCCAGCAAAAAGATAGAATGAAACAATCTTCGAGCCCAAGAAACTTGGACAGTCAGCAGGAAAGGTCTTTCTTACTTGAGTAAAAGGGAAGCACAGTCCAGGACAGGAAACCAGCAATAGATCTTGCAGTGGAGCAGGTAAATGCTAATACCGGGACCCCCTACTTACCTCAGTACAGCCATAGGAACAGCAGACTCCAGCTCTGAGAACTGCCATGTACTTCAGTGTAGCCTGAGGAAAACAAGCAATTTCCAGTGGCCAGACCTCCACATGCTTCAGCATTACCCAGAGCAAACAGAAACTTCCAGCAGCCAGACCTTCACTTGCTTCAGTGTAGCCCTGGGGAAACACAGAAACACCCCACTGGCAGACTCCACCACTAGGACCCTAGCTCAGCACCAGGGAAGCTGCCAGATCCCTACAGCCTCCAGCAGCACCAGCCAGTATCAGTACCAGGTAAACAGGCAGTGCCTGTAGCCTCTGGCACAAGAAGCCTGAGATAGTGCCCTTTCCACCTCAGGAGCATAGCTGAAATTTAAAAGGAAAAAAAAGGCCAAAAAAGATGTGCAAAAAACAACACAAAAAGAATCTGACCATAGAAAGTTATGATGACAGGGAAGATCAAGACACAAACTGCCCCAAAGAGAGATGGGAAGTAGTCTCAAACACAGAAAGAACTCATGGAAGAGCTCAAAAAGGAGCTTAAAAATCATATGAGAGGTAGAAGAAAAATTGGGAAAAGAAGTGAGAGTGATGCAAGAGAATTGTGAAAAAGAGTCAAGTAGCTTTTCTCAGCAATGCAAGGATCTAAGACAGCTCCAAAAGTCTCATGATGGAAAATGCTGTGCACATCCAGAAAAAGAACTATGGAGTCTGAATGCAGATTGAAACATACTGTCTGCTTTTTTTTGTTTCTTTTTTCTCATGGTTCCTCCCATTGGTTCTAATTCTTCTTTACAACATGACTAATGTGAAAGTGTTTAATATGAATGTATATTGTAGAGCCTATATCAGATTGCATACTATCTTGGGTAGGGGGAGAGGGAAGGGAGGTGGAGAAAATTTAGAACTCAAAATCTAAAAGTTAATTAATTGAAAAAGAAAAACAGAAAAAAAGTCAATAGCTTGGAAAAAGAAAACAACTGCTTAAAAAGTAGAATTGGCCAAATGGAAAGGGAGATACTAAAATCCACTGAAGAAAACAACTCCTTAAAAGGTACAATTGGCCAAATAGAAAAGAAAGTACAAAAGCTAATTGAAGAAAACAAGTCCTTAAAAGTTAGAATTGGGCAAGTGGAAGCTAAAGACTGTATGAGACATTAAGAATCAAACAAATTCAAAAGAATGAAAAAAAAAACATGTAAAGTATTTCATGGGAAAAACAACTGAACTGGAAAATAGATCCAGGAAAGACAATGTTAGAATTATTGCACTATGTGAAAAACCATAATCAAAAGGAGGACCTGGACAGCATCTTTCAAGAAATTATCAAGGAAAATTACCCTGATATCCCAGAACCAGAGGGCAAAATAGGCATTGACAGAACCTACCAGTCACCTCAGCAAAGAGATCCCAAGATAAAAACTCCAAGGAACATTATAGCCAAATTTCAGAAATATCAGGTCAAAGAAAGAATACTGTAAGTGGCCAGAAAGAAACAATTCAAATATTGGGGAGCCACAAGCAAGATTACATAGGACTTAGCAGCTGCAACATTAAAAGATAAGAGGTTATGGAACATGATATTTCAGAAGGCAAAGGAGCTATGACTTCAACAAAGAATCACCTACCTGGTGGTGAAGTTAAGCATAATACTCCAAGGGAAAAATGGTCATTCAATGAAAAAGAAGGATTTCAAGCTTTCGTAAGGAGAAGACCAGAATTAAACCAAAAATGTGGTCTCCAATATCAGGACACAAGAGAAGCATAAACAGGTCAAAAGGGAAAAGAAGACATAAGGGACTCTAGACTGTTTACATCCCTACATAGAAAGATGATACTTGTAATTCTTAAAAATTGTATCATTGATAGTATAGCTAGAAGGAATATACACAGATAGAGAGTACAGGTATAAGGTGAATTTGAGAGAATGACATAAAAAATAAGGGATGAGAAAGGAATATACTAGATGCAGAAGGAAGGGAGAGGTAGAATGAGGTAAATTATTTTACATGAAGAGGCACTAAAGACCTATTACAGTGGAGGGGAAGATGGGAGAGTGGACAATGGGCATCACTTGAACCTTATTCTCATCAAAGAGGAAATAACATATATAATCAATTATATATAGAAATCTATCTTACCTGACAGGGAAGTAGGAGGGGAGGAGATTAACTAATGGGCTAGGAGACTGACAGAAGGGAGGGAAGACTAGGGTTGGTGGTAGACAGAAGCAAAACACTGGTGAGGAGGGAAAGGGTGAAAGGAGAGAGAGGGCAAACAGAAGGAAAAAATAGGATGGAGGGAAACACACAGGTAGTAATCATAACAGTGAATGTGAATAGAATGAATTCACCCATAAAGTAGAAGCAGATAACAGAGCAGATCAAAAACCATAATCCTATAGTATATTGTTTACCAGAAACACACTAGAAACAGAGAGACATGCAAAATAAAGGCAAGGAGCTGGAGCAGAATCTATTATACATCAGCTGACATAAAAAAGCAGGGATAGCAATCCAGTCTCAGACAAAGCAAAAGCAAAAATAGACCTAATTAAAAGAGGTAAGAAAGGAAACTTCATCTTGCTAAAAAGGTACCATAGACAATGAATACTAATTATATATGCACCAAGTGGTATAGTATCCAAATTGTTAAAGGAGAAGTTAAGTGAGTTACAGGAAAAAATAGACAGCAAAACTATAGTAGAGCTGTCTCCTCCCAGAGCTCAATAAATCCAACCAAAAAATTAACAAGAAAGAAACTAAGGAGGTAAATAAAATATTAGACAGTTAAATATGACAGACCTTTGGAGAAAACCGAATGGGAACAGAAAGGAATATACCTTTTTCTTAGCAGCACATGGCACCTACACAAAAACTGACCATGTAACAGGGCATAAAACCCACAAAATCAAATGTAGAAAAGGCATAAATATTAAACGTATTCTTTTCAGATCATAATGCAATAAAAATTACTTTCAATAAAGGGCCGTGAAAAATAGATTAAAAATTAATTGAAAAGTAAATAATCTAATCCTAAAGAATAAGTGTGTTAAAGAACAAATCATAGAAACAATCAATAATTTTCATTAAAGAGACTCATAACAATGAGACAACATACCAAAATTTATGGGATGTAGCCAAAGCATTACTTGGGGAAAAATTTATTTCTCTAAATTTTTACATCAACAAAATAGTATATTGCCAATGCGATACCCACAGTGGCTGCTATGAATGTGTTGCATATTGTCAGGTTTGAATCACAAGATATAACAGATTCTCTTCATGGAAGATGAAACCAAAGCATTTATTCAACCACTAGAAAGCCAAATCCATCATAGCAACAAAGAAATCTATACACATTATCAATTCATCAGGCACTGACATCCCCTTTCCATTTGTTGAGCCTCATCACAAATTCCCTTAAGCAAAATCACTGTCTCTCTCATTCATGGTAGCTGCTATGCTTTCTGCTCCGCCTGCTCTCTCTCTCCAATCTCCACCTCACTCCAACTTTCTGCTCTACCCTTTCCTGTTCCACCTGTTCATCAGGCTCCTCCCACCACAGGCTCCATGTGACTCAGGCTTCCATGTGATCCAGGCTCAAAGCAGGTCACATAGGCCTATTAATGGATGAGAAAGATCTTCCTATTCCATTACTATTACAAATAGAAAAAGAACAGATCAGTGGATTGGGCATGAAACTTAAAAATAACTAGAAAAAAAAATTACAAATCCCCATTTGAGTGCCATATTAGAAATCCTGAAAATCAAAGGTGAGATTAATTAGATTGAAGGTAAAAAACAAACAAGTGAACTAAAAAATAAAATCTAGCAGCTGGTTTTATGAAAAAAAAGCTGAATAAGATAGCTAAGCCACTGGTTAATTTGATTTGAAAAAAAACCCCCAAATATCCAATATCAAAAATGAAAAAGGTGAAATCACCACCAAAGAAGAAAAAATTAAAGCAATCATTAGGAAATATTTTGCGCAATTATAAGTCAATGAATGTGACAATGTGAACGAAATCAATGAATTTATGAAAATATAAATTACCCAGATTAACAGGTCAGGAGATAAAATGTATAAATAAGCCCATCTTAGAAAAAGAAATTGAACAAGCCATAATGAACTCCCTAAGATACCAGAGCTCCATACTGGAACAGGAACAGGCCCAGCCCACTGGCTGCAGTGGTGATCCCCAGGCCTCTTGGTGCAGGATGGAAGTCTGTCAGAGCTAGGTGAGATGGAAGTACAGAGCCTGCAGCAGCAGCAGCTACTCCTGGAGCTGTCAGCCCACAGTTTAAAGGTTTGAAACTCATCTTCTTGAACTTCCAGGAGCCAGGATGGCTGAGTAAACTCTAAGACTTCTCATCCCTCCCTTGAATAATCCAGAGAATACTGCTCTAGGAGAAACCTAGGAATAGAGGAACCAGAAGTAGGGGTTCAGTAGTCTTGTAGCTTGGAAAACTTTAGGAAACCCCCTTTTGTAGTGACAGAAGGAGACCAGTGCAGGAAGGGAGGCATCACAGCAAGCCTCACCTTAACAGACCAGTGAGGCCGAGGAGGGTGGAGCCGGCAAACACCAACACCGGGACCCTAGGCGTGCCTTAGCACAGCCAAGGGAATTGGCAGACACCAGCGAAGACCTGCAGCTGAGACCACCCATACCATATAGCATGGCCCTAGGGGAAGAGGAGACTTCCAGCAGCCAGACCACCCCTCCACCACACCTCACGTTGTGACCCCCAGGGAAATTCAGAAAGACTTCACTGGACCTCGATCCTTGGCACACACCAGCCAGCTCCAGGTCAGCACCAGGTGAGCTGCAGCAGTGTACAGCTTCTAGATGACAAAACCAGAGGCAACAGCACACAAAGCCAGTAACTAGGCCCCTAGCTCCCAACATGAGAAGCTTGGGACAGAGCCCCCTGGGCCCCAGAAACAGAGATCCCCTTAAAAAGCCAGGAAAAAAGCAACCGCCATGAAGAAGCAAGCTAGAAAAGTAAATAAAGACCATTAAATCATATTATGAATACAGAGAAGATCAAAATGAACTCCCTAAGAAAAAATCTCCAAGACCAGATGGGTTCACAATATTTAAAGAACAGTTAATTCTAATATTATATAAACTATTTGAAAAAATAGGTGGAGTACTACCAAACTCCTTTTATGACATAAATGTAGTGCTGATATACCTAAACCAGGAAGAACTAAAACAGAAAGAAAATTGTAGACCAATTTCCCTAATGTAAATTGGATGCAAAAATCTTGAACAAAATACTAGCAAGGCAATTATAGCAATATTTCACAAGGATTAGACACTATGCTTAGGTAGGATTTATGCCAGAAATGCAGGGTTGGTTCAGTATTAGGAAAACTATCAACAGCAAAATGAACAGAAATCATATGATTATCTCAATAGATGCTGAAAAAGCTTTTGACAAAATACAGCACTCATTCCCATTAAAAACACCAGGGAATATAGGAATAAAACATTCCTTAAAATGATAAGCAGTATCTATTTAAAACCATCATCAAACATTATCTGTAATAGGGATAAGCTTGAAGCCTAAACATTAATATCAGAGGTGAAGCAAGGATACCCATTATCACCACTATTATTCAATATAGAACTAGAAATGTTAACTATAGCAATAAGAGAAGAAAAAGAAATTAAAGAAATTAGAATAGGCAATGAGGAAGCAAAACTATCACTCTTTGCAGATGATACGATGGTATACTTAGAGAACCTTAGAGAATCAACTAAAAAACTACTTGAAATAATTAACAACTTTAGCAGAGTTGCAAGATATAAGGACAAACTCACATGAATCATCAGCATTTCTTTATATGACCAACAAAGCCCAGCAGCAAGAGATAGAAAGAGAAATTCCATTTAAAATAACTGTAAACAATATAAAATACTTGAGAGTCTACATACCAGGACAAATCCAGGAACTATATGAACACAACTACAAAACTCTTCATACAAATAGCTCTAAACAATTGGAAAAATATCAATTGCTCATGGGTAGGCTGAGCCAATATAATAAAAATGACAGTTCTACCTAAACTAATTTACTTACTGCTATACTAATCAAACTACCAAAACATTATTTGATTGAGCTAGAAAAAATAATAACAAAATTCATCTGGAAGAACAAAAAGTCAAGAATATTAAGGGAATTAATGAAAAAAAAATACAAAGGAAGATGGCCTAGTAATACCAGATCTCAAACTTTATTATAAAGCAGTAATCATCAAAACAATCTGGTACTATCTAAGAAATGCTGGATCAGTGAAATAGATTAGGCACAGGAGATATAGTAGTCAATGATCATAGTAGCCTAGTGTTTGATAGACCCAAAGATCCCAGCCTTTGGGAGTAAGAACTCACTATTTGACAAAAACTGCTGGGAAAACTGGGAAACAATAGAACACAAACTAGGTATAGACCAATATCTCATACCATATACCAAGATAAGGTCAAAATAGGTGCATGATTTAGACATAAAGGGTGATACCATAAGCAAATTAGAAGAGCAGAGAATAGTCTACCTGTCAGATCTATGGGGAAGGGAAGAATTCATGACTAAATGAGCATTATGAAAGGTAAAATAGATTATTTTGATTATATTAAAATAAAAAGCTTTTGTACAAACAAAACCAATGCAGCCAAGATTAGAATGAAAGCAGAGAGCTGCATAACAACCTTTACAGCAAGTGTCTCTGATAAAGGTTTCATTTCTCAAATATATAGAGAACTGAGTCAAATTTATAAGCTGGTCTTCAGTTGATAAATGGTCAAAGGATATGAATAGGCAGTTTTCAGATGAAGAAATCAAAGCTATCTATAGGCATATGAATAAGTGCTCTAAATAACTTTTGATTAGAGAAATGCACATTAAAACAACTCTGAGGTACCTCTTCACACCTATCAGATTGGTTAATATGACAAAAAAGGAAAATGACAGATATTGGAGAAGATGTGGGAAAATTGGGACACTAATACACTGTTGGTGGAATTGTGAACTGATCCAACCATTCTGGAGAGCAATTTGGAACTATGCCCAAAGGGGCTATAAAATTGTGCATGCCCTTTGATCCAGCAATACCACTACTAGGTCTGTATCCTAAAGTGATCATTAAAAAGGGAAAAGGATCTATATGTCCAAAAATATTTATAGTAGCCCTTTTTGCAGTGGCAAAATATTGGAAATTGAGGGATGCCCTTCAATTGGGAAATGGCCAAACAAGCTGTATTATATGAATGTAACGGAATACTATTGTGCAATAAGAAATGATGAACAGGCACATTTCAGAAAAAACCTGGAAAGACTTGTGCAAACTGATACAAAAGTGAAATGAGCAGAACCATGAAAACATTGTACACAGTATCAGCAAGATTGTGAGATAATCAACTATGAATGACTTGGCTCTTCTCAGCAACGCAGTGAATTCAAGACAAGTATGAAGGACTCACAAAGGAAAATGCTATCCACATCCAGATAAAGATCTGATGGACTCTGAATGCAGATTGAAGCACACTTTTTTCACTTACTTTATTCTTTTTAATGGTTTTTTCCTTTGGATCTTTTTCTTCTTTCATAACTATGACTAATATGGAAATATGTTTTACATGATAGCACATGTATAACCTATATCAAATTGCCTAACATTTTTGGAAGAGGGAAGGGGAGGGATAGAAATTTGGAACTCAAAATCTTGTAAAAATGAGTGCTAAAAATTGTCTTGACATGAAATTAGGAAAGAATAAAATGCTATTAAAAATGCCACTTTCCCCAATATTCGTGAGAAAATCTCTGTCGGATACTCATGAGCCAACGTGTTCTCACTTGTCCCTTCTTTGAATAAGAGACCAGGATATGCTTTTCACCACTATCTCCTTTCTTCTCTTCCTCACTACTTTCTTCCATTTGCAAAGAGCATAGGGTCCAAACCCCTTTCTCTATCTTCTTTCTCTTCTCTTCCCTTCTTGAAGCAAATGTGTTGAAAGTTGTATCAGAGGCCCTATCTCCTCTCAGGGGAATGAAGTGGACAGCAGAGGTTCCAGGGATACAGAGGGATTTTACCTCTTGTGCCTGGATATCTCTTTCCATACACCCCAAAGACATTCTTCTGCCTTCCGACATCAAAGATTTTGGGGGGGAGAGGAAATTGGACAGAAATAGATGATTAAGTCATTGTTGATTGGATTCTGAAATCCTTCAAGAGTTTGACCCTTTTAAAGCCAGGGAAAACTACCCTCTCCAGAGGTGGAACTAGACAGGAGGCACTGAGCTGCTTTATTAAATTTCCATCCCTGAGTCTCCACTGACAAAATCTGCGCCCCCTCCCACCTTGTAGTTCTTGGCTACTGCTTTTGACTTTAGTGCATCATTTGCCTTGCTACACCTTTGTTTATATAATTCTTACCTGGCTCACTGATTATACCTCTCACTGTTCTCTGTCAGCTGCTCATCTCACTCATCTTGATGAAGAACTCATACTGGTTTCATTCTGTCATGGATCTGAGACGCTTTCCTCTCCCATATTCAACTTTGATCCATGTTATCCTGATTACCCTGAAATTACCAGCCATTGTTGCACCTGAGTTAGACTTCTGAATTGTAATCATTACTACCAAATGGCCAGCCCTCAGCCAAACTCACCTTGGTAAACATTTTCTAGGGGTCATTGCCAGTAATTTCAGCTAATTCAGGCTTAACCACCAGGTGATGTTGGTAGCCACTAGGCTGATCTCATTCACTAAAAAATAAGTAACCCTTTGAGAAGTCCTTTATTCACTGATCTAAAGGTGCCAAACTCAAAAAGACGTGTGTGTGGGGGCCACTGAATCACATATGAGGATCCCTGTGGGCCACATTGACTTGGAAAACCACACATTTATTTGTTTACTTTTTATTAATACATCAATATATTAACATCAGATAGGAACTACATTTTAATCTGATTCAGACAGTACTTGGTAGTGTTGTGGGCTCATATGGCCTTTGATCTAGAGCATATGTTAGAAAAATTCTAAGTTTTCGATGCCTCTCAAAAGGTGGACAACCTTCTATGCTTCTCCCTGGATGACAACACTCATTTCGTTAGTCTAAGGCATTAGTTTTAATCTGAGTTGTGTGCATTAAAAAATTATTATAATTCAATGTGATTAATTCTCTTTGTTATCCTATGTATTTAAAAACATTGTTTTGAAAACAGGTCAACCAGACTGGCCAAAGAGTCTATGACACACAAAAAAATGTAAGAACCTCCTTTTCATAGAGATTTTGTTAGTGTGAATTTACCCAACCCAATTAGCTCTCAAGCCCCAATCTACCAGAAACCCTGCTTTCTGCTGGAATCTGCTATATTTTTTAATCCAATCATATAACATTGGCTGAGAATTCTTTCTCGGTTTTTTCATGATTAGTGGAGTATAGGCAAGGCCATAGAGACTTTCTCTATCTTACATATCATCTTGCGTTGTCTCTTCCCCATGTCTTCCAGTTTTCTCTGTCTTTGTGTCTTATCAAGAATTGTGTCATATGCTTCTCAGTCTTTCCTGGTCTGCAGTCAGACTTGACTGTGCTCCTTCCTTACCTCTTAATAAAAGAGATAGGGTGGAGTGAGGAAGTTACGTGAGGCATTTGGTTATACATTTGCGATACTGTGAAAGGGCTACATAAGACCAAGGTTTTGTATTTGGTTGACAAATAGGTTGAATCATCTAAGGAAGAGTAAAAGCTATAGAACTCTTTGGATTTATTTAATGCAGCTGTTCACTACCCCACCTATCTGTCCACATACATCTTATACTTCAATACCTAACTCAAAGCCCTCCTCTTTCAAGGAGTCTATTCAATATTCTTTTTTTTAGAGGGGGGAAGGTAGGGCAATTGGGGCTAAGTGACTTGCTGAAGGTCACACAGCTAGTAAGTGTGTCAAGGTCTGAGGCCAGATTTGAACTGAGGTCCTCCTGACTCCAGGACCGGTGCTATACTCACTGCACCACCTAGCTGCACCCCCAAGGAGTCTATTCTAATTAATTCCAATGCAACTCTGATTACTCTTTTTCTGTTTGCACTCTTGCATCTGGTCCCTGTATCTTATTTGACATGCAGTGGTGTAATGTAGACTCTCTAAAATTGGTTTCACATTCTCTCATTTGTATTGATTTTTCCATGACTAGACTGTAAACTCATTTCTGTTTATTTTATCTGTTTTTTGTGGGTTTTTTTTGTATCTGTCCTCTCCTGTGTGTATGAGACCCAACACCATACTATATGTACAGTAGGTACTCACTGCTTGTTAACTGATAAGTAAATTGGTGTCAGTATACTTACGTGGATGACCAGAGGGCCTTGAAGAGGAAGATGTGACTCAGTGTCAAGGTAAAACTCCAAGGAAACTTTGGATATTATTCTCCACATGATATCTGGGCAGCTGATTAGCTGGGCCAGTGGGCAAGCAGGCCTGTCAACATGCCGGTCTTTATGCAATGGAGAACATAAGTGCATTCATGAAAAATCTTAACACTCTTAGGTCTTGAGAGTGTGAAACTCAATCTTTTGGCAGCAAATCTTAAATGACATGTGCTTAAGACTATAAGTATATACAGTTCACAACTTTGTAACTGAAGGACTTGGGAAGTTTTTTTTTCCTTTAAAGAAAGTAAATAAGGCAATTTTAAATTTCCAATGCTGCCATCCAAATAATACGATAAAGTGACTTCTTAGTTGTTTGGTTTTTAGAAAAATAATATGGAGTGGTACAATTAATACTTAATTTAGTTGAGTCCTTTATTTTCTGGGCCCTATCGCTTCCTTCTAACTATATATCCACATATTTATAGCCATAATTAACTATCTTTGCTTTAAATCTCATACATTTTGGGGTTAGATTATATGATAATCCCATTTTTAGTTGAGTTTTTTGAAAAAAGGAGAAACATGTCTCTGCATTTGTCCCTTTAGTAGATTAGGAAATCCTGAATGTTTTTCCATACATTAGAGTTGGTGTGCATAAGCTCTCTTGAAAAAGGTATGTTCTCAAAGGGTTATGGGACTTCATTCTCTTTGCTTGGGAAACCCCTTTTCTGCTTGTTTAGACCAAACATCATCATCATCGCTAAGAAACAATAGCTAGCATTTATATTGTGCTTTCACATTTTACAGAATACTTCCTGTATATGGAATCCCCCAAAAGTCTTGGTGAAGTTTTAAACTATTGCTTAAAGTTGTTGCCCTCAGGAAGCCAATGCTTAAAGCATCACTAAAACTTTTGGGGCACTGTAGCGTACATGTGTGTGTATTTCATTTGATCCTTACAAAAACACTGTAAAGACTACCGATAACCCCCTTTTTACAGATGAGGAAACTGAGGACTGGAGAGGTCAGATGACTTGCCCAGGGCCACACAGCCAGGTAAGTGTCTAAGGCAGGATTTGAAGTTTGGTCTTTTTGACTTCAGGTTCTGTACCAGCTACCTGAACCGCAGCATGTGGAAATATGGATTCTCAGTAATTACTTATGCATCATTGGTTGAGTTGAATCACTCTTTCCCTAGACAGGCATTTCTCTCACTTCAAGGTGATATTCAAGTACACAGGCCTGCTAACTTGTCATCATCATCATGCAGTAATAATTGAAATTTTATAGTGCTTTACTGCTTGTATATTAGTCATCATCTGTTGGATTACAGCAACCCAGCACTTCAAGTACTATTATTCCCATTCCAGACATGAATTAGAAACAATAAAAAGTAAAGTAACCTTCCTGGAGTCCCAGAGATTCTGATTCAAAGTCCAGCACACCAGGATGTGTGTCTGAGATTCAAGGCCACCTGCTGTAGAGATTTATTCCACCTATGGTAGTCCTTTCTTATGTCAGTGAGGCAGGGTCTACAGAGACCCTGGGATCCCCAAATAGTAACATGGCTGAGGAGCTTCATGGAAATCGGTGAGTGAGTGGCCATTCACCAGTGGGAACTCACTGAAATGTGTTTTGGGAGCCAAAGTCCAGAGTGCTAACAGTTTGTTGGATGTCTGGCTAATAGACCTCTATAGACCCAGCGTTCTTCTGTATTCATAGTAACAGGGGCAAGAGAAGGGACCATTCTGCTACTGAATTAGAAGTAGGAAGCATTTGAAGTGTTCCATGACTGCTGAAAAGCCTTCTGGGAATCGGCATATAATTGAAAGAGGTCTGGGGGTTTGTCATGTAAATGTAATAGCTAAACCCATTTTCAGTTTCTATCTGGGTGCTTGAAAAATAAAACAGATTCCTCATCTGTGGAACATAGCCTGGTTTCCTCCCAAATGCTCTCTTGCTCTGATATATTAATGGTCAGACTTTGTATTTCAATGAATATAGTACATGCTCTATCTCATTAATATATGTTTTATTCTGTTTTGGAAAAATGTAGTAGAACAAACCTACAGATATTACAGTATTTCAGTTAGTCGATCATCTCCTCAACATGAATACCCCCTTTAATGGTACAGATCCCAACTCATCCATGCCTTCTTGTCCTCAGTCATTCTTGTATATGTACTTATTCCCATAAATCTTTTACATGAGACCTACATATAATATATATGTAAATGCATAAATACAGGGTGTCCCAAAAGTCTTAATGCAGTTTTAAGATATTAAGTTATTTTATATTTAAGTTATATAATAATGTGTTATATATTTAAGTTCTAAATATATAAATACAAAGATTTTTTTCAAATGATTCAAATTTAAAACTGCATTAATACTTTTGCAGCTTTATTTCCTAGTACTCTTTCATACCTTATACGTTGATTGAAATACTTGCTACTTCTCCATCATTTCCCTCCCTTTACCATCTTGTTACAAATATACTTGTTGCCCCTCTTGCCTAAAATGGGTCTTTCTCGAATTCTCTCTATTTCTGCTGGCTAAAATCTTTCCGTTTCTTCAAGGCCATCACAGTTGTTGCCGCCATGAAATCTTTTTTGATTTCCCCATAGCTACAAGTAATCATTGTCTTTTCACATCTCTCATTCCTCTCTGACTTCCTCTTTAGACCTACCTTGCTCTAGCATGTATTATATCCTAAAAGACTTTGTCTTAAGTCTTTTCTATACAGGCATGCCTTGTTTTATTCTGCTTTGCTTTTTTTTTGTACTTAGCAGATATAGGTTATTTTTTACAAATTGAAGGTTTGTGGCAGCCCTACATCAAACAAATCCGTTGGGGCCATTTTTCCAACAGCATGTGCTCACGTCATGTCTCTGTGTCATATTTCAGTAATTCTAGCAAGATTTCAAGCTTTTTCATAATTTTTATATCCATTATGGTGATCTGTCAGTGATTTTTGCTGTTGTTATTGTTTTGAGGCACCATATAAGATAGTGAACTTAATAAATATGTGTGTTCTGACTGCACCACTCCCTCTCCTCTGACAGGACAATGTTGAAATTAAGTCAATCAGTAATCCTACAATGGCCTCTAAGCGTTCAAGTGAAAGGGAGAATTAATCAATCCAGCAAACTTCACTGTTATGTTATTTTAAGAAATTGTCACAGCCACCCCAACCTTCAGCAAACACCACCTTGGTCAGTTGGCAGCCATTGACATCAGCAAAAAGATTATGACTCTAAAGACTCAGATGATGGTAGCATTTCTTAGCAATAAAGTTTTTTTTTAAATTAAGGCATCTACATTTTTTAGACTTAATACTATTACTTAATAGATTACTGTATAATGTAAATATTACTTTTACATGCACTGGGAAACAAAAAAAATCATTTAGCTTGCTTTATTTTTTTCAATTTTAAAAAACATTTTTATTTATAATTTTGAGTTCCAAATTCTATTCCTTCTTCCTTCTCTCCTCCCTGAGTCAGCAAGCAGTCAGATGCAGGTTATACATGTGCAATTATGTAAAACATTTCCATATTAGTCACTTTGTACAAGAAGACTCAAATAAAAGAAAAAAATGAAAGAAAGAAAGTGAAAAATAGCATGCTTCAGTCTGTATTCAAACAACATCAGTTCTTTCTCTGGAAGCAGATAGTATGCTTCATCATTCATTAGTCCTTTGGGATTATCTTGGATCATTGTATTGCTGAGAACAGCTAAGTCATTCACAGTACTTCATTGTACAATATTGCTGTCACTGCGTACAACAACATTCTTCTGGTTTTGTTCACTTCACTATGCATCAGTTCATCTAAGTCTTTCCAGGTTTTTCCAAAATCATCCCATTTGTCCTTTCTTATAGCACAATGATATTCCATTACAATCATTTACCACCCCTTGTTTAGCTATTCTCCAATTGATGGGTGTCTCTTCTACTTCCACAATTCTTGCCACTACCAAAAGAGCCGTTATAAATATTTTTTGTAGAAATGGGTCCTTTTCCTTTTTGGTGGGGATGTCTTTGGGATATAGACCTAGTAGTGGTAATGCTGGATCAGAGGATACGTACAGTTTTATAGCCCTTTGGGAGTGACTCACTTTATTGTGATATTCACTTTATTGTGGTGGTCTGGAACTGAACCTGCAATATCCCTGAGTTGTCTAAGTGGTATGATGGATAGGGTGCTAGGCCTGGAGTCAGGAAGACCTAAGTTCAAATCCGGCCTCAGACACATACTAGCTATGTCACCCTAGGCAAGTCACCTAACCCTGTTTGCCTCAGTTTCCTCATTTCTAAAATGAGCTGGAGAAGGATATGGTTAAACCACTCCAGCATCTTTGCCAAGAAAACCCAAATGGGTTCATGAAGAGTCGGACATGACTGAAAAACGACTAAACAGCAACAAATGCCTATTTAGCTCCATCTTGCGTTTGTGCCCAGTCTAGCTATGCTTGACCTAAGCTTCTGACCATGCAAGGAATAACCATTCTGGATGGCTTTTCAGGCTTCATCCCCAAGTGGAACTGAATAGCCTCTCTCGATGCAAGTGTAGTCTGGTGTCAAATTTCTGTAGAACTCTCATCTTCTCAATAACTCCATCCTATCTTTTTCTTACTGTTTTAGAATTCTGCACAGGAATGCCTGGGTTCTCTTTATTGGTCATTTAACTGAGAACCTTGGCATTTCTACCCAAGACCAGTGCCAGAATACAAAGCAGCATCAGCAAACACAGTTATTTAACATACCTTAGTATAGATACAAAGGAAGTAACATCCTGCTGACTAGGATGTCTCAGAAGCCACATAGAATGAGAACTCTTTCACTTTGAAAGGTATGATGCCCTCTTGCAATACTTTTTTTTAAAAGATACTAAATCTAGTACTGTCCCTTACCAGCCCCAAATCATTCCCATACTTTTTTCTTTACTCATATTTCTTTCTTTACTATCCTGGTAAATGCCTCTGGTTGGCACTTAAAGCTCATAACAACCTGCGTCCAGCCTACCTTCTATCCTTATATTATAATCCCCTTCATGCCCAGTCAGACTGGTATTCCAACAATGCCCTGTCTTTTCTGTCTGTACCTTTGTGCTGGCTGTGACCCACCCCACCCCCATACATGGAATATATTCCTTCCTCAGCTCTGCCTTTTAGGATCCCTTGTTTCCTTCAAGACTCAGTTAAAATGCCTCTTACATAAAATTTTTCCTGAACTTCCCCAACTGCTGGTACCTTTCCCCTAAAATGATCTTGTACGTACCTGTCCATTTGGACTGATTGATTCAAGATGACCTTTATTGTTTGTTATTTTAAAATAGATTCCATTTAATGTAAGGTAGCTTTAATTTGACCAGATTTGAATGGATCACATTAGTTTTTCCTTTCTTTAGTACTCCAGTCCTGTTTAAAAGTTTCTGCTAAATTGTTTCAAAACTCCTGAAGCTGCTATTTTTGGTGCATTCTTCTTATCCTCTCACCCTTTCTCAGTTGTCTGTGCCTCCTCCAGTTGACCTGGGGCATTACCAGATGTCTTAGAGTCTAGATAGAGATAAGAAAAGGAACTTTTTTTTTCCTTTCCAATTTTAGCCTTTTCCTCCATTCCCCCACTAAGGAATTTGGAATTTGCTTTCCAGTGAGCCCGGACCCCACCTTGGGAGCTGATTTAGGAGCTGTCATTTGAGCAAGCTACTAAAGAGCTATTTTATACTAGCTGGCTGTAGGAAAGGAGATTATCCTTCTGAAATCAGCTTAGATTCCCTTTGCGTCTCTCTGGGAATATCGTTGTTCAGTCTCTGTCCGTTAAACTGGGAACTCCGTGAGAGCAGGGACTTTGCCTTTTGCTTGTCTTTTGTATCCCCCCGAACTTAGCATAGTGCCTGGCACAGAGCAAGTGTGCTTTATAAATGCTAATTGACCAACTGTCATGAGGCCTGAGAGTTAGTGAATGCTCGCTGCTTGTATTTTATTGGGGCTTCTTTAAAAGGGTAATGTAATGTGTTGTGTTGGAAAAAGCATTGCACAAAGGGTTACAGAACCTCAGCTTTGTCCCTAATTAAGCTACTTTTCTGGATCTCAGTTTCCACTTTGGCCAAATGGGAATTTTAATAGTAAGCTTCCCTATCTACCTCCGAGGATCTTTGCAAGGAACAAAAGGGGGCAAGGGTGGGAGTGATGACGGATGTAAGCATACTGTGTTAAACTCCAAAACATTAGACACACACACACACACACACACACACACACACACACACACACACAGAGTCTACTTGGGAGCAAATCACTTAACATCTATGAGCCTCAGTTTCCTTATCTGTGAAATGGAGCTAATAATACTTTCTGTTTTTACCTTACATGATTGTGTTCAGCCTTAAAGTTCTATATAAATGTGAATAATAGTAATAGTAGCAGCAGCAGTAGTAATTTCAACCTCAAGCCTTTTTGGCTTCACGGTAGTGACCCATTAGCAAACTCAGCTTGTATCCTCTAATTTAAATAAATCCATTCTCCCTAAATCCTGAAGTTTCAAAACAGAAAAAAACTCATCATTAGTTTCCTTTAAGTAGTCAACTCCTCAATGCTTTTTAAAAACAGGATTTTCATGCAGTTAGTTGGGACCACCAATACATCACCTAAGGTTCCCCTACACCAATCCCTTCCTTCTTAAAAGGAGGTCATGCTTGCTCAGTGGTCATTCCAGTCACAGCAGCCAATTTGTATTAATGAAAGAACCTGTTCTTGACATCCCCCCCTTCATAATCAAGAATACTTACATTTTTAAGATGGCAGAAAAGGGTTGGGAGGGATTGAGGAATTCAGTCTGTGGTTATGCAATCTTAAATTGCTCTTGTGAGGAGTTGAATTTGTGACTTTTGCCTCATTAGTATCACATAGGAAAGCTAGTTTCTGACTTGGGATCATCAAATCATAAGGTGTTATGATTTGACTGAACCTTGGAAATATTCAAAGTAATTCAGAAACTAAGTCTTCTGGGGAAAGTTTTCTCTTCTTAAAGTACCATTTGCTACCTAGGAGGTTCTCATTTTTAAAATAATATCCCTCCACACACAAAAGAAAGTGCATTTCTGTTACTTAAGTCAATGTTTCCATAGGTTTATAATAACAACAACAGATATTTATAATACTTTTTGGTCATAATTTTTGCCTCTGCCCCAAGCTTCTCTCAAAGACTATAATTTATAAATTATCCATTATTGGTGGGAGTTTTTGTACAAGGAATTCTCTTTGCTAATGAAATCATGGGTTTGGACCAAAATAATAACCACAATAACAATAATAATAAAAATGGATAATATTTGCATGGTGTTATAAAGTTTTGCAAAGGGTTTCAAATAAATTACTCTTATTTGGGCTTCACACCAATCTCGTAAGATAAATATTACTAGTATTAATACCCTCATCTTCCAGATAAAAAGACTGAGACTCAGTGGGGTTAAGTGACTTGCCCATGATCACATAACTAAAAATTGTTGGGGGAAACATGGTCCCAGGTCTTCCTGCTAAGCCTAACAATTTGTGCATTATACCATATTTAGTTCCTGTTTTTAAAGTTTACAAAGTATTTTACAAATAATTTTTCATTTGATAATTCATTTAGAGCATATGTTTGTGCCCTTTGAATTCAGAGTTCATAATTTCTCCCCAGATTTGTGTCTCCCTACCTTTGTATCTACCATATACAATTCATCTATCTCATTTTACTTTGTATTATAGTTATGAATTGAATTAGAAAATACTTAGCAATACTGAAATTTAGAAAATATCAAACATAATACAGATATAGTAGAAATAGAACTGCACATAATCAAAAGACTTGGGTTCCATTCTGAGTTCTGTTACTTACAAGCAGAGTGAAAATGCTTGCCCTAGCCAAGATAATCTCCAAGGTTCCTTCCAGATCTAACATTGATTTTAATTTTCCTACCTACTTCAGCAGAACATCCCCATCTAGTGGTAGCTGCTTCATCATTGGATTTGAACAGGAATGTGAAAAAGGACAGAAGCTAGTAGATTGCTTATTGTCTCTAACTTCCATACTTTCAGCTGATGATGCCTTGCTTATTTCTGGCAGATTTTAAAATGATAAATTTATTAATTAATGAAGAATCAGAGGGAAATGTTCAAGAAGGGAAGAAGATATAGCTTAGAATCATAGGACTCTAGAATAAGAGGTTATTTAGTCATCCCCTTTCCTGCCCATCCAAAATGTGAATCCTGACGTTTGACCATTGAATCTATGATTAAAGACTTCCAAGGACAGTGGTAACTACCAAGGCAGGCTATTTCAATTTTGAGGGAGCTCTAATTATTAGGAAGTTCTTCCTTATATCGAGCTGAAATGTGCCTCTTTGAAAATTCTGGTCATTGAACCTTCTCTACCTAACAGTTCTTCAAATATTTAAGGAGAACTATTCACTTCCCCCTTTAAATCTTTTTTCTAGGTTAAATCCCACCTCCATTTTATTCAGTCTGTCTTCTACAGTCTAGTTTCCAATTTCCGTATTCTGATCTCCTTCCTCTGAATGGACTCCACATAGCTAATGCTTCAGTCCTTCAGTGAAGATAAAATTTCATTAATGTGGCTATTCCCTCTACTAGTGCAGTTTGCAACCTAAAACTATCCAGTTTTTGAACATATTCTCCCCTAGATCTTCTACAGAAGGCCTTACCATTATGTGAGGGAGTTTCCTCTAGATCTTCTAGGTACTAGTACAGTAGTCGGAGTGTTCATCTCTTACCCTTGGCTCTTGCTATTTAACCAGTCTTCTTTCTTGCCTAATCAGACATTCGTCCCTTAATATGCTTTTTCCCCTCAAAAGCCATTATTGGAAATAGTTTTCAGCTTACTTGTACCCATCATTGACTTTTTCCATTTACTTTTTGTGTCATGGCATATTTGATTCATAAGGAATTGTGCTACCCCTTTCCCTCCCGCTAACTCCCCATGCCCCAAGGTTGTAAAGACAGAAGCTGTTTCATTTTTGTCTTTGTAGTAAAATGCTTGATTTGTCTATGACTTAATGATCTCAAGTCATCTTAGAAGGAAATTTCCTGGAGAAGGACCCAGGATGCTATGCAAGGTCCAGGGCTATTTAACATTTTCATCAAGAGTAGTTCTGAATCTCTCTAATTGTAATCATTATTCCTGAATTTGGCATTTCATTTCCTTTTTTATGTTTTTATACTGGCTGACTCCCATGCCCAAAATATACTCTTTGTTCACTTCAGCATCTGAGGATCAAATTCCTTGTAGCTTCTTTCCAGTCTCAGTTTGTGTACCACCTCATAGGGGAAGCCTTCCCTGATCCTCTTAGTTGTTACTGTTCTCTCTTTCCTCATATTGCCTTTAATTTTCTTGGTTGGAAATAACCTTCCCCCAGTAGACTATAAACTTCTTGAGGCCAGGGGCACTTTTCCTATATTTGTAGGTTTAATGCCATGCACACAGCAAGCACTTAATAAATGCTGGTTGAGTTTAATTGGGTAAAATTTATATTAAAAATGAATGAGTTCTTGTGCTAGAAAGTATCTTGGCATTGTTAAATGCACTACAATGTCCAAAATGCAATTTAAACTAATCCAGTTCAAGGAAGTTTTCAGATGAAGAAATTAAAGCTACCTATAGTCATATAAAAATGCTCTAAATCACCATTGATTAGAGAAATGCAAATTAAAACAACTCTGAGATACCATATCACACCTATCAGATGGCTAACATGACAAAACAGGAAAATTATAAATGTTGGAGAAGATGTGGGAAAATTGGAACACTAATGTATTGTTGGAGTTGTGAATTGATCCAGCCATTCTGGAGAGCAATTTAGAACTATGCCCAAAGGGTTATAAAACTGAACGTACCCTTTGATCCAGTAATACCACTACTAGGTCTGTATCCCGAAGAAATCATAAAAATGGGGAAAAGACACATATATACAGCAGTCTTTTTGTGGTGGAAAAGAATTGGAAATTGAGGGGATGTCATCAGTTGGAGAATGGCTGAAGAAGTTGTAGGTATATGAATATTATGGAATACTGTTGTTCCACTGTGTGTGGTTTGTCCTTTGTTTTTGAAGAGGACCATGACATCAGGAAGATGATGACATGACTTGCAAATGAATTGGATTTGAATGAAGGGAGGGCTTTGCAAAGTCACCAGCCTCACTTTCTCATCTGGGTCCAGTGGCCAAATGTGGATCAGGAGGACTGCAGATGGCTCAGGACGCAGTGGGATTCCTTGACCTTTTTCAAATAAGATCTTTCCTAATTCTAACTTTGAGTGAGGCAACGCCCATTTGGTGGATAGGCCTGTTTAAGAAGTGAGTGAAGGGATGACCCCTTTAATTCCCGCCCCCCCAAAAAAATCAAACTGAGAGGGGAACACCCTATTGTTCCATAAAAAGTAATGAGCAGACGGCTTTCAGAAAAACCTGGAAAGACTTACATGAGCTGATGTTGAGAGAAGTGAGCAGAACCAGGAGAACATTGTACATCCCAGGAGTAACAGCAACATTGTGCAGTGACCAACTTGGCCAGACTTAGCTCTTCTCAGCAATGCAGTGATCTAAGACAATCCCAAAAAACTCATGATGGAAAATGCTATCCACATCCAAACAAAGAACTATAAAGACAATGCATATTGAAGCATACTATTTTCTCTTATTTTTTTAGTCATGGTTTTCCCCTTTTGTTCTGATTCTTCTTTTACAACATGATTAATGTGGAAATATGTTTAATATGATCGTATATGTATAGCCTGTATCGTATTGCGTGTTGTCTTGGGGAGGGGGAGGGAAGAAAGGGGGAAAACTTTAGAACTCAAAATCTTATGAAAGCAAATGTTGAAAATGAAAAATAAACAAATTAGAAAAAATAAACTAATTCAGTTCAAATGAGATAACATATGAAGAGCACTTTGAAAATGTTTAAGTACTATATCTATTCTAGCTGTTATTATTATTATCATCTATTGCTTTCATTCAATTATGCGTCTAGTTTGGTTTCCATCACGTATACTTGTTGGAGAGTTTGTTTCAATTCACTCATCTTAACGGACTGGCCTTTCGGTTATATGTCATAATCTGGACGAAAGACATTTTTATCCACAATTTTTCTTGTATCAATTAGGCTGAAGTATTTTGAGAAAATCATGACTTTTTTGAGGTCAGCCTGTAATTTTCTGGGTCTTGATGAGATCAACAAAAAGGAGCATCTGTAGGAGCTAATTATTTTTAGGAAATCCATCCTCTGTTTGAACCCAGTGCAAGATGTCCTTCATGACAATGGCAAAAACATTTGGTAAACGTACACCTCTCAGTCTGATGCCTTAAATGAACCTTAGTAAGCTGCTCATTAAACCGAGTTCACCATGTTCTGTTTGTGCAATAATTTTATATGATCATAACACCTCCCCTATGTGAGAGATTCCTTATTGGAGGAGAACTGTTAAAACAGCTTTTTGCTCAACAAAATCAAATGAACTTTTGTAATCAACAGATTATACAATGGGATCTTATATTCTCTGCAACTTTCAGACAGTTGTGTGACTATAAAAATGTGGTTTGCTATAGAGAATAATTTATAAAAGTTTATCTGTTCCCTTCTCATTTTTCCATCTATGCTTTTCTTGATACCTGTGTGGATTATTCACACAAATATTTTATCATGATGAAAAAGTAGGCATGGAGATCAGCTGTATCGATGTCTTTCCAATTGTCTTTTTAGGGTATTTTTATTAGTATTTTTATTTTATCTTATTTATTATTTTTTCTATCCTTTTAATGTATTACCTTCCCTGAGTTTTTTGTTTGTTTGTTTTTTTTACAGGAAAAAAGGACTGTTAGGTGCTTTCATTGTTGGTTATCTCTAGCAGGGATTCCTTCAGCCTTTACTTTGTCTAATCCAATTACTTCTCCTATCCTTCCTTAAGTGCCATTTCTACCTCCTCGTTTAGCTCATGGGGGAGCCATGTATTGTTGTAGTTTTACTGTTATTGATGACGCAAATAGGTCATTCTGGAAACACTGATAAATCTGTTTCATCGTCCTCTAGCCAGTTTATTCTGTGTGTGTTCTTGGGACTTAGTTGACTCTCGTGCCAAACTTTCTACAGACTTCAACTTCTCATTGCTTGTAGATGATTTTTGTGGTACTATTTCTCATAATCTTACAACATGATCTTCTGTTGTTTTTAACAAATGAGTTTGTATTCTGAACATGTATTGGCCTTGCTTGCCGAATCTTTCCACCTGGCAAGGGAGGGCAAGTGTTTTCTGACGAGGTTGGTTTCTGGGTTCTTTGTGCACACTCCCCGTGGGAACTAAACTTCTGCCGAAAAGGACAATCAAGATCAATATCTTTGCCTTTTTCAGTTTTACATCATGGATAATTTATTTGAATAGATTAGGTTGAAACCACTGTAGTTGTCTACACTGGCACCTTGCATTTATCCATTCCTATTTGATGTGGAATTTGACCTTTGTCTTGTCAGTAGTCTGACGCTTGATCTTTTAATGCCAAATCCAATGGCCTTTTCGCAGTCCTCATCCTTCTTGACCTTTATGCAACCTTTGACACTGATCGTTCTCTTCTCCTTAATGCTCTCCTCTCTCTAGTTTTTCTCAAGACTGCTCTTTCCTAGTTCCCCTCCTACCTGTCTGATCACTCCTTTGCTGGATTTTTATCCATCAAGACTGCTAACTTTTAATATTCCCCAGGGCTCTGTTCTAGGCATGTTGACTTGGTGATCTCATCAGCTCCTATGGACTCAGTTATTATGTCTGTGTATATGATTCCCAGATCTATTTTTCTAGCTTTAACTACTCTTCTAAGCTCCAATTTACATTACCACCCTCCTTTTGGACATCTCCGTTTGGATCTCCTATAGACATCTTAAACCCAGAACGTACAAAACTGAACTCTTTATCTTTCCTTCCAAACTTTCCAGTGTCTTCCTCACTTCCCTATTACTGTTGAGGGCAGTGTCATTCTCAACTCTCTCCTCTCCCTGACTTATTAAATCTGCTGCCAAGTCCTATCAGTTTTACCTTCATAAAATCTATTGTGTGTGACGCCTTTCTCTCTGCCGACATTGCCTCCCCCCCCCGCCCCGGTGTGCCTCCGTCCTACTGTAAGACCATTGAACAGCCTGGTGGTTCATCTCCCTGCCTCACGTCTCTCCCCACTGCAGTCCATTCCTCCACTCACCTGTCAGAGTGATCTTCCTAAAGCTTAGATCTGACCATTCCATTCCCCTGTGCTTCACTGTTTCTTCCAGGACCAAATAAAAGATTTTCTCTTTGGCTTTTAAAGCATTTCATAACATAGCCCCTTCCTACCTCAGTAAGGTTTCTTCTACTTTGCTGCCCTCCACATGGTCTATGAGCCAGTGACACTGGCCTTCTTGCCTTTCGTTGCACGAGATGCCCCATTTCCTGGTTCCATTCATGTTCCCTAACTGTGCTACGTGTCTAGAAGTCTCTTCCTTTTCATCTCTGCCTCCTGGCTTTCTTTAAGTCTCAGCTGAAGTCCTACCCTCTTCAGAATGAAGCCTTTCCTGTTTCCTCCTATTGCTGATGCCTTCTCTCTGTGATTAGCTCCAATTTATCCTGCATATGTATTGTTTGTACATAATTGTTTGCATGGAATCTCCCTATTATATTAGATGGTGAGTTCCTTGAGGACAGGCATTTGGGTTTTTTTTAACTTTTCTGTTATCTTTAACATTTAACACAATGCTTGGCACATAGTAGGTACTTAATATATGTTTGTTGATGCCAAAAATTTTTTGAAGATGTCATTTCTTTTTTATTGACAGTTTAATTTTTTTGTGCTGATGTTTGCCATGTTAGACATTATTCCCATATCTAATCCTTTCCTGCTTTTATCTCGAATAAAATATAAAAATGATATATAGGCGTAAAGCTTCTGAATAATCTACAAACTTTTGGCCTCTTTCATTTTTTAAGCTTGAACCATATTTTCTAATGTACTTTTTGCCATCTTCCTCTCTATCTACCTTTGCTTTGAGGTTACTGATATTTTAAGTACGTGATGACTTGATTTGGAGATGTTCATCAGATCCTCCACAGAACTTCTATACTTCTTGATTCTGTGCAGTAGACATTGGTAATGCAGTTATCTTCATGGTGGTTTTTAAAAATTGAATTGTTTAATATGACCAGGTTTCCCTTTGAAATGATATTTCTTGTTGCATTTGGGTGCACACACACACAAAAAGCAATTCCACTCTTTTTCTGTCTTTCTAAGGAGAAGCTATGAGTTTATCCTTCCATTTGGATTTCAGTATTGATGTAATTCAGTCTTTCAATAGCTGCCAATTTGTTAGTCATTTGAGAAACATCTCATATTTATAGTGCCAACAATTAATATTCATAGATAGCTTTAAAACCATTTGATTCTAAGAATTTTCTGCTTTCTTCCATTACTCTTTCTCCATCAATGTAGAAACACAATGGAGCTGGGACTAGGAGCTATTTTTATTTTTCTTTGTTTGATATGTTAACTTGGCCCCCCAAAATCATTGTCTTGGATAGGAATCTATGAAAACTTATATTTTTTAAAAAAAACCATTGTGATAACTGTATTTAATGTAATTGTTTTCCTTTTTGATCCGGTGTAATTTGTTTTATGCATTTAAAACATTGAGAGAAGTATCCAGCTTCACCAGATTGCCAAAGGGATCCATGACACAAAAAAAGGTTGTGAATCCCAACTCTAGTGATTAACCTAATGGTGATGATACTCTTTGAACTTAACTAGTTTGGTTCTTGGACAGCACTCGGTATTAGGAGGTTTATATTTAAAGCCCTAATGTCTTTACTGCATGGTAATGCTTCTGAGAAGTTGTATTTTTCTGGCCCAACCTTTGCAAACCCAGGATTATCTCCATGCTATGATGAGGCATTGGAGTATGACTTTGGGAAAGAGATTATCAAGGCCCTCACCAAAATATAACATTAAAAACTGAATATTTCTATGCCCTAGGTCTGATCTAAACAGGGCAGAGAGCTAGTGAAATTGGTTCTCTTCTTCTGGGCACTCTGGTATTATTATTAATACAGCCTAAGGTTACATTAACTTTTTTTGATCTCCATATTTAAGTATTGATTAATATCGAGCTTAGGATTAACTAAATCTGTCTCTCTTGTCATTATTTTTTACTTGTGCACTTGCTCTGTTGAATCTAAGGCCAGGATTTACATTCAGTGTATTGGCTCTCTGAGCCTTATTTCCTGGTCTATAAAATGGTCACAATATTTTCATTATGCCCCCTCACAAAGTTGTGAAAATCAAGTGAGATTTAACATACGTGAAAGCATTTTGTCAACCAAAGAGCAACAAGCATCAATCAAATTAGTCTTGCTCAAGAGGCTAGGAAGAAAACTCTTAATTCAGTAAATAGTGGAATGCCTTCCATTGTCCTAGTGCCATTCATGGGCACTGCCTCTTTGCTGCTGTGGTCAGAATCACTCCTCTTTATCAAGGAAACTATTGAGATTCTGGCATGGGAATTTGAATTCCAGCTCTATCATTCACTATCTGTTTAACCTTAGATAACTCACTTAACTTCTCTGGGCCTCAGTTTCCGTAGCTATAAAATGAAGGGTTTGGAATAGAAGACTTCTGACCTCTCCAGCACTAGATCTATGATCCTACGAGAATCTAGTTCAGCCGCATCCTTTGTAATTCTTAAATGAGCGTGGTATAAATGTTAGTCTGTCAACAAGCATTTATTAAGCACTTACTGTGTTCTAGGCACTGTGGCAAACACCGGGAATACAAAGAAAGGTAAAATTATAGTCCTTGTCCTCAAGAAGTTCACATGTAGTAAACAACATGTAAATGACTATACATGTGTGATAGATATAGTGAAAATGGATGGTGGTCTCAGAGGGAGGCAGCAGCAGGTTTGGGCATGGGGACAGAAAGAAAAGCTGGTGTAGAATATGGGGTTTGAATTGAGTGTCAAAGGAAGTGGGGAAAGCCTGGAGGTAGGGGCTAGGAGGGAGCATTCCAGGCATGGGAGACAGTCAGTGAAAAGGTATTGAGACAGAAGATGGAGATGGAGCGTAGTGTGTGAGAACCATCGAAAAGGGCAGCATTGCTGGATTACAGAGTGTGTGAAGGGGTAAAATGTAAAAAAAAAAAAAAAAGGTAAAGTGTAAAATATAAAAAGACCGGAAAGGGAGGAAGCAGCCAGATTATGAAGGACTTTAGATACCAAATAGAAGACTTTATATTTGGTCCTGGAGGAAATAGCAGTCATTGGACTTTATTAAGTAGAGAGTTAAACATGGTTGGACCCGCTCTCTAGCAAAGTCTCTTCCGAAGCTTAATAGAGGATAGATTGGAATTGGGAGAGACTTGAGACAAGGAGACCAATTAGAAGGCTGATGCAGTATGCCAAGTCTGAGATCATAAGAGGCAGCCACAGACAGGGTGTATGAGTGGATAAAGGGAAATATCTGGAATAGATGTCATAAAAGTAGAAATGACAAGACTTGGGCCAGAGCCCTGAGGGACACCCATAATTAGTGGGCTTGACCTAGAGCAAGATCCAGTAAAGGACACTGAGGAGTAGACAGTAGGAGGAGAAACAGGAGAGGGTAGTATCCCAAGACCCTGTTTGTGTACCTCAGTTGAGGGTTTCTTGTCTGCTCGTGCTCCTGCTGGCTTCTCTAGTGGGACTCTTTTTCAGGTGTCCACAGCTTCTGGCTGTTTTTGTGCAGGCCCGTGTTAAATGAAGGAGGGCCTTAATGAAGTCTCTTGTCTGCTTGTGCTCCTGCTGGCTTCTCTAGTGGGACTCCTTTTCAGTTTTTGGTTGTTTTGTGCAGGCCTGTGTTAGATGAAGGAGGGTCTTACTGAGGTTTCTTTTTGGATTTCTTTGGCATTATTCAATCTTGTGCTCTTTCTCACATTATTGATGGAGTAAAAGTGGGAGAATTAGGTTCTCTGTACACTCTTCTTAACCGCGTCACATCTGAGTCATTTTTGAAACCCATTTTTAAATCTTTTTCTAAATCAGGGAGTCTTAACCTGGAGTCTGTTAACTAAAAAAAAGAAAGAAAATTTCAGTTACTTCATTTCAACACAATTGATTTCTGTTTCTATCCTATGTATTGAAAAGGAGGGGTCTATAGGCTTCACCAGACTAACAATGGGGGTCCATGACACAAAATGATGGAGCCTCCCTCCTCTAAAAGCACCAAGTATCGGATCTAGGGTGAGAGGGACTACCTAGTCATGTTATAAATAGATATGGCATTTGTGCATTGCAATACTTAACTCTTGGCCTAATTACCTGAGCTTATCCCCATATAACATAGCCTGGGCATTGCCAGGTTATGATTTATTGTGGCCGTGGAGAAAATCTCTATGAGCTGTAGCCTCAAGAATGACTAAATTCCTCATGACAAGATGAGTCAGAAATGACATGTGGTCAAAGGAGTCCATTTCAGAGTCCAGTTTGCCACAAGGACTGAGGATCAGGAAACCTGGTTTTTAGTCCCAACTCTCTCACTTACTAGCTGTATGATATAATACAAGTCTTGTAACCTCTGTTTGGACCTTAGTTTTCTGATCTGTAAAATGTATGGGGCTGGACTAGATACCAGATAGATGAAGGCCCTTTCTAGCTGTAAAATGCTTGGATTTTGGGTGGCTGTGTGTACAACAGGGTAGGGGGGTAATATGTGAGTCTATCTTAGCAACTGGTGATTTGGGGGTATTATCCTCACCTCTAAATCTATCCCTGTAGTCCATAACAACCAAATAGGAGGAAAGTAAGTCCCTTGATGAGTGGTGATGATGTGCCAGGCATAGAACCTTGCACATAGTTGATGTTCAATAAATATTTGTTGGATGAATGACTGGTGATGATGACACTTTATACTCCGGTATAATTTTACAATTTACAAAGCCCTTTCACACTCATTATCTCACTTGATGCTGACAGTAATCTCCTCCCTCATGCCCCACATCTAATCAGTTGCCAGATTCTGTCTATATCTCCTACATCCGCCCTATCTTTTCTACCCCACTGCAGCCACTCGAGGCCCTCATTATCTTTCACCTAGAATATTATAACAGTCTCCTAACTGGTCTTTATGCCTCCAATCTCTCTTCTGTCCAGTCTGTCTTTCACACATTGCCTGTGTCATCTTCCCAGTATCGCCACTCAGAGAAGTGTCGCTTCTCTGCCGAAGAACTGTCAGGGTCCTGTTGTTGCATACCAAATAAAGTATAACATTGCTGGTCATAGCATTCGAGGCTTCCTACAATCTGACCCTGGCCTAACCCTTCATATATTCTCTATTCCAGGCAAACTGGATTATTTACTGTCCTGCTGCTCTGTCTTTGAGCTTTTATTTCTACTGCCTCACAAAGACCCCAGAATCGACACCTTCTTTCCTTTGCTAGTTCCCCACGTATTACATTCTTTCTTTCCCTTCAAGACCCAGCTTAGGTGGGATTTCTGCTTGAAGCTTTGCTCCTTGAAATAGAAGAGATCTGTCTTTTATCAAATTTCTCATGATACTTTGGACCTTTCCCTTATATTTTTCACCTTGTCTTATAGCAGGTGTTCCTAAAGTCTGGACACATAGGCAGTTGACGGCAATATGGAGTTATTGCAGCAAGTTCACATGAATCTTGCAACCTTTGCATCACAAATGATGGAAATCATATTGAAGATGTTATTTGTCAATATTCTGATTTAAATAAAATGTTTTTGAAAATTTCAGTTTGCCTATGTGTCCAGACTTTAGGAACACCCTGTAGCTATTTGTGTACATGTCTCATCTCTTTTCTTAGACTATAGAATCTTCCAGGTCGGGAGATGTCTTATTTAATCTTTGTATCTTCAGTACCTGGTGGTTCCTTGCACATACATGAGCGGTCCTTAGGTGGACCAAACAACCCAATGACACAATGAAGGACAGAATATGTTGTACAGCAGGATAAATGGAGATTCAATCATGTTAAACTTTGCCCAAGATCACGTAACTAGTTGGTGGCAGAGCAGGGTCTTTTGTGTCTTAAGTCTGTCTTTTTCTGCTGTATCACATTTCTCTAATTAAAAGCATTTTAACTCTCATGGCTTGAGCAAAAGGCTTGGGTAGATTACAACAACTGGGAAACATTTCTTTTCCGTGTAGTCTATAAAAGTTATGTTCTGGGAAAACCCCTTTGATAGAGCTCACAAGTAACAGCATCCATCCTTTGATGTCCCTTGGCCCTGACCAATTTGGCCCTAGGGCATATGGCTGGATTTAGATTTAGATCTACAAGGCAGCCAAGCCCAGTTTTAGTAGCCAGCCAGTCAACAAGGATTTATTAAGCACTTATTATGTCCTAAGACTTAGATTACCAAATGTTAGTCTTGTTAACCAAATAATTTTAGAATTAAAATTGCAGCTGATTCAGTTCATTAGCAGGGAAGAGGCAATCAAGTTACATGGCGTAAAATACTTCACTCTTAAACATATAAAAAGGTATGGTCATTTTAAAATCAATAAATTATGAGATGGTTAGACTTATTAGAGATTTATTATTTACCAAAATGTGTTCCATAAGGATATCATAAAGTGAAAGACTGGTGCTCTAAAATATTATTTTGGTAATTTGTAAAAACTTGATTTACAAGAAAAACATTATACAAAAGAAAGGACTGATTCATGTGGTGATTTCTTCTGGTTCAGTGTCCAACCACCAGGTGGTGATATCAACCAGCTGGCATGAAATGTCAAGGCTATCTGGGTTTTTTTCTACCCTGAGTTTCAAGCCAGATAACGCAAGATTTAGAACCAGTGAGGTGGAATACATGACTTTAGGCAAATAATAATAATGACTCTGGGCAATAATTACCCCATCTTGGAAGATAAAGTGGAATATCACCCCTGTTTATTTTCAGAGTGCTGGTATGAGGAAGCAGGTTGATGAAGTAGTTTGAGCTCCCTAGGAAAAAAAAAAAAAGAAAGAATGCTTTTGGATTTCTTTTCTGTGCTTCGCTTTCCTCATCTGTAAAGTGAAGACCAGATAATTTCAAAGATCCCTTCTAATTCTAACATTTTTGTCATTTGAGATGAGATTGGAGCTCTAAGACAGCTCTAAATCAACAGCATCTCAAAAAAATATTCTAGGTATTTTTCATATTCCAGTGAATGTCCCACAGACACAATGTGTGTGTTTAAAAATAATTAGCTGTATGTTCTTAGGTAAGTCGCTTCCCTTCCTATGTTAAAATGAAAGACTGTGGACTAAATGATCTGCAAGTTCCTTCCAGCTGATTCTAATGTTCTATGAATCTGTCTGTTTCTGTTGAATTCTATGAACAATATTAAAAGTACTTTTCCTAATTTCTATCTAGACAACAACCATTCCCTGCACCAACAGCAACAATCAAAACTAAAGTCTGTCTCAACTCTATGATAAATACTTGATTGTGCACTGTTTGACTTAAGTGGGAGAAGAGAATAGAATTATTCCCATCAAGCAATAATTACCTTTCAATTCCCCTCACTTTTTCCCATTTCAAGTATCTTAGCCTTTAAGTAAAGCTCACCCATACTTGTAAATCACCTACTGAAATAAAATAACATGAAGGAAGATCCAGGAATATGGGTGGGGAAAAGGGGTGGGGCATGGGGATCGTATAGTACCTCCTTTCCTCTACTGGATACCAAATACTTTCACTTTTATTTTTAAAATTAAATGCTTTACAAAAGGCTCAACAATGAACTGAATTTTCTTAGGAGCTATTTAGATTTCAGTGAATTAAATTCATGTGTAAATTATCATAATTTTCAGTCATCTTTTCTAAGGATTCTTCATCTATTTCCTTTTTCTCATATGGTCGTAGTTAGTGAATACTCCATTTTAGTTCTGTTTTTTCACTTTGTACTACTTCGTGAAGGTCTTTCTAGGTTTCTTTGTATTTCTCATATTTGTATGCCTTAATTGCATTATAGCATACCATTACATCAATATAAAGTAATTTATTTAACTATTACGCTGTTGGACACTGAGATTACTCCAGTTTTTTGAACTTACATTTATACTACTGCTATGTAAATGTTTGAAAAGACAGTTTTGTTTTCATAACCCTTTCACTATTTCTAACAGTTGAATTATAGGATCAAAAGATATGATCATTTTTATAACTTTTATTGTGTACTATCAAATTGCTTTGCAAAATGCTTCTACAAGTTTGGATTTTCCTAGTAATTAATTATGTACCCTCTCTGACCCTACCAGCATTAAATTTCATTGCTGAGCACTTGCTAATTTGCTTTGGAGACAGGGCTTCTGCCTTTGAATGAATAAAATGGCCTATATCATTATTTAGACCATTTGAGAGCTATGCCCTTAAATATTTTAGAACGTGGACTTCTCTTCATAAAATGTAAACACTTGCCTTTATATTCTTTCATTGTATGAAATAGAGAAATAAAACTTTGTCTTATGAATGAGATAGAAAGTGATATTGTTTTTGCCAGTGGAAGAAAAATAGGCAATATGTCTAGCAGTTATTCAACAAAATGGTATTTCCTAAAAATTTATTAGTCAGTGGCACATGAGATGCTATATATGTTATAGTGGTAATACAGACACATTATTCATCATATCTTATTTGACAGAATAATGTAGGACTTAGAAATTGAAAATATATATATAAGGAGTCATTAATATACTGGTAGTCAGAAACATTAAAATCTCCAGAGGACCAGTCAACTCTACTCATCACAAATTTCTAACACACACCTGTCTGAAAAGCTATGTGCTCAGGACTCTGGACAGGAGTGTTAAATGAAGTCCAACGGATCTCAAGACTTAAACACTGGAGATATTTGTTGTTACTTCTGTCCTTCCCCTACTATTTAGTAATCCATGCTCTCTAAATGGATGGTTATATGGTAAGTTTGCCAGCACCGCAGAGAAATGAGAAATAACTCCCCTCACCCAAACTTACATATCTTAGCAAGATTTATTGAAAGATTTTTTTGCCATCATCTGGGCCTTAATTAAAGGATCAGAGGACAAACACAGGAATGGCAGATTCTTCTTACAGCGGGAAGTATGCATTTTGTTCCAGATTTGTAGATTGAGTATCATACTACTTATCTGTGCCATCTGAGCACCAACAACCCCAGATCAATACAAACATGCAAAAACCTTCTCTTTCCTTTTATACTCAGGAAAATCCTATCTTGGATGTTTTTCAGTGAAGGCCTCATTTGTAGTGTTTCCCCAGTTTTCCTTGATTTTGGGGAGTTCTAGGACAAAGATTGGTGAGGAGATGAGGTATTATTTGTTGCCTTGGTTCCTAGATCTGTGCTTTGGAATTTCTAAATTTTATAATCGGCTGAGAGAACAAAGGAAGGAGAGGAAGAAGATAATGGGAGTTAATCTGGCTCACCTCATGGCTGACCTGGAGTCTTCATGAACATCTGCCATGTATGTCCAGCCCTCATTAGGCAATGCTTTGGGAAAATACAAAGAAAGTCGATGATACAGTGTTTACCTTTAAGAAGCTTATGATGTCCTTGAGAAGATGAGACTAACCGTGCCAACGCAACGGACATTCACCTGGCATCTGCTGTGTGCTTAGCCCTGTTCTAGTGGGAGATACAAAGAAGTCAAGATTAGTTGTCGAGTTCAGTGTTGCTTTGGCAAGCCTCTGGTGATTTGTTCTAATCAATGTGCTATTCAACATTTTTTATCAATGATTTGAATAAAGGCATACATGGTATACTCACCAAATTTACAGATGACACAGATTTGGATAGAATAGCTAACACGCTAGATGACAATGGTCAGGACTCAAATGAATTTTCACAGGTTGGAACATCAGACTGAATCTAATAAAATGAAATTCAATGAAGAAAATGTAAAGTCTTGGACTTAGGTACCAAAAAACTAATTCTTCAATTATTTGATAGGTGAAGCATAGATATATGGCTACTGTGAAAAGGATCTGGGAATCTCAGTGGAGGGCAGGCTCAAAATGTGTCATCAGTGTGATGTGGTAGCCAACAAGAACTAACGCCATCTTCAGGCGCATTAAGAGAGGGCGTATCTTCCGTGAACAGGGAGGTGATAATTGTGCTGTACTCTGCCCTTGCCAGACCTCATCTGAAGCGCTGCGCTCGGTTCTGGGCATCATGGTTTAAGAAGGCAATTGATAAGCTAAAGAGTGTCCAGAGGAAGGCACTCAGAAGAATAATGGCTGTTGAGTTCATTACATATGAAGATTAATTGAAGGATATGGGCGTGTTTAGCTTGGAGAAAAGAAGATTCAGCTGTATTTAAGGGCTATGTGAAAGGCTGTCCCATAGGGGAGAGATTAGACATATTCTATTGGCCCCAGAAAGTAGAACCAAGAGCAGTGGGTCGGGAATTGGAAAGAGGTTAGGAAACACTTCCTATCAATTAGAGCTGTCCCAGCATGGGAAAACTTGCCTTGGGAGTTGGTGGGCTCCCCCTCTTTGGATGTCTTCAAGCAGAAGCTGGATGACTGCTTGTCTGGTATGTTAAGGCAAGGATTCTTTCATGTACAGGTTGGAGTAGTTGTCCCCTTTGGTTTTTTCCAACTCTCAAATTCTGTGATCCTGTGAAAGATAAAGTCCTTGTACTCAGAAAGAATAGTTAGAAAGCACAGAATTTAGAGTTGAAAAGTATATTAGAGATTAGCCAGACCAACTTCTTCACTTTACAAATGAAGCTGAAGCTTAAGGACATTGAGACTTTCCCAAGATGACAAAGCCAGTGATGAATAGAACCTGTTCTTCTGTTGCCAAGTTGAGTGTTCTTTTCACTATACCAAACTGTCTCACTCTGTGACAAAATATGAAAGACAACATGGTATAGCGAAAAAACTGCTGAGCTTGGAGTCAGGAGGGACATGGATTTGAATCATGCCTTTTCAGTAACACTAAAGGAGGGTAGTCACAATTACCCTGGTCAAGTCACAGCTCTGATTACAATGATCCAAGACAACTCTGAAGGACTTATGATGAAAAATGCTATCCATCCCCAGAGAAAGAACTAATGGTGTCTGAATACAGATTGAAGCATACTTTTTTACTTTATTTTTCTTCAGGTTTTTTTTGTCTGTGTTTTCTTTCACAACATGACTATTATGGATATGTTTTGCACAACTACACATGTATAATCTATATCGAATTGCTTGCCTTCTAAGGGGGTAGAGAAGAGGAAGGGAGAAAATTTGAAACTCGAAGTTTTAAAAAACAAATGTTAAAAACTGTTTTTACATGTAACTGGGAGGAAATAAAATGCTAAATAAATAAAAAAATAAAGGAGTAGCAAACAGAGCAGGATATCTATCTCTAATAGAAATGGGGGAAATTAAACTACATAAAAGGACCTCTGCTGGCCACATATTGAATTAGTTTTAAAATGTATTATTATCAATATTTTATTGTATTTTTATTTATTTTGTTAAATATTTCCCAATTACACTGTAATCTGGTTCAGACTACACTCAGGAGTATTGCAGGCCTGTGGGCCACATGTTCTACATCTCTGATCTACAGAGTATCATGGCCAAAGAGTTCTGGAGCCAGGCAGAGAGTGAGGATATGTCTGTCATTCCAAGGGAATTAATCCTCCTAGAGAGATATGGACACTGATTTTACTGAAATCTAAGTTCTCTTCTCTCAACTGAGTCTTTCTCTATTAGTGTTGAGAGTTTGTTTAAATGGGGATGGGACTTACGACTTTAGAGATAATTAAGGAAAGCAGTTTTATTCTTTTGCTAACTGGGGCTTGAAGGCAAATTTCTTTCTGTTCTCTACATCATTTAATAAATACTTTTTCTATGATTGACGTTCATCTGGAATTTGTTGCTCGTCGATAAACTGACTCAACAAACTCAACAAACAGCCAGAAATTAGTAAAATTTAGATGTTAGCAGATTGCCTACATGGAGACAGAACGTGAGGTATAGAGAGTATTAATTATTGAGAAGCTTTCAAGATTAGAGACCCAGTCCAACTGCCAAGAATAAAAAGGGTCTAGATGCCCTTCAGGCAATTTGGGGCAATCTGATTCCATAGGATGTCATCAAAAGGCAAACAGAGAAAAAATTCTTGGTTAGGCACAGAGGAGCTAAATGGCCCTTGCAGATTCTGTGATTCTGAGGCAGCTACATAATGTTGTGAGAGGACTGAATTCTAGGCTTGGAGTCAGGAAAACCTGAGATTAATAAGATGTGAGTTCAAGCCTATCCCAGTCTCTTAATAGCTGTATGACCCTGGGAAAGTCTAACCTTTCTCAGCCTCAATTTAGGGATAATAATACTACTTATCTCACTTGGTTGTGGTGAGGATCAAATAAAATTACATACATAAACCACTTTCAACCAAGCAACATTTATTAAGTACCTACAATGTGTGAAGAACTTTGAAAATGTTAAATATCTAAAAGTCAGACGACTAGCGTTTATTAAGGGCCTATCATGCACCAAGTACTGTGGTAAGGGCTGGTGATACGAAGGTAGGGAATACAAACAGTCTGTGCTCTCAAGGAGCTCACAGTCTGCTGGGGGAACCATATATGAACCGCCATGTTCAAACGATATGGAGATAGGATAAATTGGGAGTATTCTCAGAAGGAAGGCACTAGGGTTAAGGAGGATTGGGAAAGGCTTTTTGCAGGTGGGACTTTAGCTGAGATTTGAAAGAAACCAAGAAAGCTGGGTGGTGAAACTGGGACCGAGAGTGTTCCAGGCATGAGGATGGATATTCGGTGATAGAGTGGTGTCTCCAAGGAACAGCAATGGAGTCTGCATCACTGGATTAAAGGGTGTCGTAGGGCAGTGAGAAGACTAGAAAGGCAGGAAGGGGCCAGATTATGAAAGGCTTTAAAAACCCAGAGGCCTTTGTATTTGATCTTGGAGGTAAGAGAGAGCCACTGTAATCTATAGAATGGGGCGTGGGGAGAGCTGGTCAGATCTACAGTTTAAGAAGATCCGTTTGACAGCTAAAGGGAGGCCAAACTGGAGTGGGGAAAGACTTGAAGAGGATAGGTAATCAGTAGGCTCCTGCAATAATCCAGGCAAGAGGTAATGAGAACCTGCCCCAGAGTGCCTGTGTCAGAGGGGGACATATATGAGGCATATTAATGAAGGTGAGAGTCTGGATGATTGGGAAGATGATGGTATTCTTAACAGTAAAAGGGAAGGTGGGGTTTGAGAGGAAAGGTAGTGAGTTTAGTCTTGGTCATGTTGAATTCAAGATATGCATGGGATATCTAGCATACAGATGTCTACAAGGAGATGCAAGACTGGAGTTCAGGAGAGAGGTTAAAATTAGACAAGTAGATCTGAGATCAGTTAGTTACTATTAATATTATTCTTTGGGAGAAGGTTGAGTTTCATACTTTCATTCCAGTACTTACCTTGAATTTTAATTGGTTCATTTCCTTTGAATCTTCTCAATCAGTAATTGTTCATGCCCAAATGATTTTTTAACAGTAAAGTGAGCAGAACCAGGAGAACATTGTACACAGTAACAGCAACATTCTGCGATGACAAACTTTGATAGACTTGGCTCTTCTCAGCAATACAATGCTCTAAGAAAATTCCAAAAGACTCATGATGGAAAATGCCATCCATGTCCATAGAAAGAACTATGGAATTTGAATGCACACCATTTTATTTTTTCTTGGTTTTTTTTCTTTTTCATAGTTTTCCCCTTTTGTTCTGATTCTTCTTTCACAAAATGTGGAAATACGTTTAAAAATAACTTGATTATCAATGAGTATCAATGATTGAGAATATTTATTAAGCACCTAGTACTGTATGTCACAGACACTGTGCAACGACATTAAACCAAGGAAAACAACACATATTCATAAAAGAAAATATGAAATATATACAAACCAAAAGCTTGTTTGCTTTGTGAAAAACTCACCCCAGAGGCCAGATAAACATGAATAATTTGGAGTTTTGGCTTTACTTGCACTCAGTGAAACTACGTACCCTTTCTTTAACAGTCCTGTGAAGACCACACTGCAAAATTCATTCTTGTCACTAGAACCTCCCTTCCCCTTGCCTAGTCCAGCCTAGATTTCCTTTGGAATCTGGAGCCAGGAGATAGAGATATCATAAAAATAGAAGAGATCGAGCTGGCGCATCCCCCCAAGCTTGGAACATAGAATTCTATATTCTACAAGCAGTCATACCTCGCTGAAAAACTCAAGGGTCAAGTAAGTTGGCTGGGAACATGGCCAGGCAGCGAAAATGCACCCAGATCCAGTCTCAGACTCTGGAATCCTTCTTTGGTGACAAAGAAGACCAAAACATACAGTCAGAAGAAATCAACAAAGTCAAAGAGCCTACAACAAAAGCCTCCAAGAAAAACATAAACTGATCTCAGGCCATGGAAGAGCTCAAAAAGGATTTGGAAAGGCAAGTTAGAGAAGTAGAGGAAAAATTGGGAAGAGAAATGAGAAGGATGAGAGAAAACCATGAAAAACAAGTCAATGACTTGCTAAAGGAGACTCAGAAAAATACTGAAAAATATACTGAAGAAAATAACACCTTAAAAAATAGACTAACTCAAAT
>CM053624.1:78686755-78782550 GCA_028646595.1 Phalanger gymnotis | reverse complement strand
GTTTATACTTTGTGTGTCATCCTGGCTGTCTTGTTAATTCCTTATTGCCAGTTCTCATTGAGTTTTCTCAGGCTCTATCCAGTTACTTCAAGCCAACTACTCATAGAGTTTACATCTGTCTCCACTGGGATCTCATCCAGGAAATTTTTTCCTTTGATTTTCTTCCTCCTAATGAGAAGGGTACTGGTCTGGAATCAGAGGACCCTTCCTATGTCACTTGTGTGACTTTGGGCAATTCACTTAACTTCTCAAAGTCTTCATCTTTAAGACAAGGGAGTTGGACTAGATGAATTCTAAGGTCTCTAAATCTATAATCCTGTCCATCACTTGGCCTTTCTGCCTTCTGTTTTAGATCTATAATCCATTAGGGGTGGAAAAGAGGCTGCCATGTCTAACACCTGTCTGATTCCAGTTAGAAGACCATAGAATGTAATAACTGTAAGGGATCTTGGAGATTTTCTAGCCCAGCCCTGTCATTTTACAAAAAATCCTGAGGACCCAAAGGAATGCAAGGATCCACTGCCCTTCAACTATACTGTACTCTCTCCTTTACGAATCAAGGAGCTGATTTTTAAAATTCCCATTCTCCTGGTTTTTCTTGTCTCTGTGTGTCTATGGTTTCCATTAAACAGGGAAACCTGCCAGGGCTGGTGGATGTTCGGGAGAAGAACTAGCCAACACCATTTTCTCCCTTGTAGCATTCCTTTCTAAGTCTTCTGTCTTTCTTAGATAAATAACCCTAGGGGGAGAAGTGAAGCCCACCAGAAAGGGCAGAAACCTGGTGAAATGATTGCTCTCTTTCCCCTTTTCTTCAACTTTGGTGCTTGGGCTGCAGGCTGTGGGAGCATGAGCCCTAGATGGGGAGATGGATGTTGGGAATCATCAAAGAAGAGCGTGGGCAGCAACATCACAGCTTTATACCTGCTTGCCCCACAATGGGGTGTCTGGCTCCCCCGCCCTCCCCCATGGCATTCCTAGTGCTTTTGTCCGCAGGGCCTCAGGGGACTAGGCTGGCTCAGTTCCCAGGGAATTTAATCCTCTCCTTCGGGAGCCAAAAGTTATCTGGCCCCAAGCCCACTGAACTTTGTTAACAACCCCCCACCCCCACCCCTGATGTTTGCAATGTTAGGAATTAAGAGTGTGCCCCTAAATGCATGGCAGCCTGCTCTGGGACCAGCTAATCCTTTCCAAGAGACCTGTTGTGGGGGGAGATGTGAATGGCATATGCTGAGAGGGAAGATGGGTAGAGACAATCATCTCCTCTCCTCTCCCACACACCCAATATGTATACAAGGTGAATTGTAGCTCATCTCAGAGTGAAGTCACTAAGGCTTTTTAAAGAAGGTCGAATTTGAGCTGAGTCTTGAAGGAAGTCAGGAGGCAGACACAAGCTAGAGAGCATGTCAGGCACGGAGGGCAGGCAGTGAAAAGGTACTGGGATGGGAGATGAGAACTGGAGTGTCTTGTTTGAGGCATAGCCAGGAGGCTAGTGTCTTTGGATCACAGAATATATGGATTGGAGTGAGGTGTACAAAGGCTGGAAATCTAGGGAGGGAGCCATGTTATGAAGGGATTGAGAAGCCAAATAGTATTTTATATTTGACCCTGGAAATGTCTGCTCAATTCTTGCCACGTGGGATTATTTAGTTAGCTCCATAAGTCGAGCCTAGCCAAGTCTATGTTAAAAAGCCCTGTAAATTATTCATCTTACTTCAGTGCTTCATTGGTGTGGGTACCCCCTCTGTTGACAGAAACCACAACCTTTCTTCTTGCTATGCCTGAAAAATCTGTCCCTTTGCAGCCATCTTGGATGGACCTCTTCAAACTTAACTAGGTTTGGTCTTCGCATGACTAATTTGCTGGCCCCATATTCCATCTTGGTATGGTACAAAATTCCATCTGGGTACTTTATTGGAACATGGTTATGTTTGTGTATAACAGTACATGTATAGTGTGTATATATAGTGAAGGAGTTATATTTCTACAAGGAAGTTTTTATTTATACATGTCATTATCGTTCAGTTGGGTCTGATTCTTCATTATCCCAAGGACCATAGCACACCAATACTGTGCATGGGGTTTTCTAGGTTAAGATAGTGGAGTGGTTTGCCATTTCCTTCGCCAGTAGATCAAGGCAAACAGAGGTTAAATGACTTGCCCAGGATCAAACAGCTAGTCTGGGGCTGGATTTAAACTCAGGTCTTCCCAACTCCAGGTCCAGCACTCCATCCATTGAGCAACCTAGCTGCCTTTATTTGTATATAAAATGCCATATGTATGATAAATAATCAACTTAGTGGGGCATTTTTCAGAGTAGTTTTTAGTGGAAGATGTATGCTACACACACACACACACACACACACACACACACACACACACACACACACACACACAGAAAGTTTCCCTTTGATGCCTCACTGTAGTATGCTTCAGTTGCTATGCTTGAAAGCTTTGCAAGAAGATCACAAACTTTGATAGGATTTACCAAGCTGGAAAATCATTTGAGGACCAACCCAGGTAAGTGAGGAGAGATCATCACTAGAAGGTCAAATACTTTCTAGATGTGATAAATTTTTTTCAGCCAGAGCAACTTATGAAGACTTTCTACTGGAGTCCAGAATGCTTTGTGATCTTCTCATGGGTAAAGAGAGTACCCATGCCAACAAAATCACAAAATTCTTGAAGGGTTGAAAAGTGTGTGCATATTCACTCACAGTTCAAGTATGTTTTTACTATTAAGCCAAGTGTTTCCCACTCAGTCAAAATTTCTGCCGGAAATGTTTTCACTGCAGAAAAACAAATACTTACTGAATGCCTACAATGTACAAAACAAAGTGCTCAGTTTCCCTCAAGAGGTGAATGACATTGAGCCATGTATAACAATTGCCAAATGAGTGGCCTAGATAATCCATCCTATTATAAGAGGTCAGAAGAGGTAGAGATTTATCCTTGTAGGAGTTTGAGAGAAGTCTGAGCAGTACAAAGTTGTAGTGTAGACAAAGGTAAGGGATTATTATTATTCAGTCTGTGTTAAAATTTTTACTGGTCAGCCACCTGAATTCCCAGAAGAGGCTGCACCTCATTTCTTCCAAACCCAAGACCTTGCCATTTCTCCTTGAGAGGGTGGAGTTAGGCAATAATATGAGAGGGTGTTCCCTGCCCGTTGTCAGATGCTCTTAGCTAACCAGGATGGAGTAAGCATTGCTTGCTGGTGATGCAGACTCACTAAGTTAATTCATCTCCATCATTTCTCTGGGTGGCCTGAAAGAGAGCCAAAAAGTAGAGTGAGGTATGATGGAGCTGAAGATGTAGGAAGGGAGTATGGAATTGCTTGTGTATCACTTGTTGTTTTAGACCAAATTGGACGTGTGGGTACAGAGGGTTTGGAAGCAGAGCTGCTTGAGCAGTCTTGTCCATTCTCTGCTTCCTGCTGTGGGCCTGGGTTAAGAAGCCATTTTTCTTTAGTTCTCCCTTTTGCAAAATCTGGAGCAGGGTGTGGTGGGCAGCCATTTTCTGCTAATGACTTGCAAAATGCTTGGAAGGCAGAAAAAGAAATACTCCATTGATGTTAAGTGTTCCTAATTATGGTTATCCCCCCATCATAATTAGGAAGAGCCCCAAACTGGTTAACTGAACCCTTAACCTTGGCCTCCTTTTATTTTGAAGACTCTTTAAGTTCTGCATGGTGACTATGCAAAGCCAGGCTTACTCCATTTAGCCACAGCTTCAAATACCATTGCCTCTTAGGATTTTCTCCTTTTTACAAGAGCTGTTCAGACAATGAGCTCGCTGGTCTGTTGTACACAGTGCAGCCATGCCATTGGTAGCACGTGGTTTTCTTTAAGCCTCTGTGGCAGCCCTATAAAATGGAGCAGCTGTGGCTATTGATGACTCAACTCAGGAGACAGCATGGTACAGATTTGGAGTCCAGAGACCTAGATTCAGATTCTGGCAAGTCACTTAACTTCACAATTTCCTTAACTGTGAAATGAACTCATTAGACTAGATGATTTCTACAGGACCTTTCAGCTTTAAATCTATGGTGCTAGGAGCTTGTAAACTTACCCTTGAAGAGAAAGATTGCTCTTTGAGACACAGAAGTCTGTAGAGAAGCACATGCTGTGATTCGATTTTAAAACAAACAAAAATGTTTCTGCCAAAGAAATTTTTTTTAAATCATCAAACCAATGGAGAATGTTTTCAGCCATTAAAATGTATCAAAGTGATATGCAGAGTTTTGGGAAGGAAGGTTATATGAACATTGGTGATGCTACAGAAATTAGGAGACTGGAAAATGTAAGTTAGGACCCTTTCGCTTTAGTGCACTAATGTTGAAAAGTTTGTCCCTGTGCTTAGGTGGGTCATGCTGTAGGAGTGAAGGATAATTGAAGGCCAGCCTGTGTGCTCCATTGATATCCATGTGCATCCCCTGTGAACTAAATACCAGGAAGTCAATCAGTTCTCAAATCCTTATTAAATATGTCACGTCAAAAGAGATAAAGGAAGGTCCCTTATGTATTGGATGGGACCCCTGGGAAGGATTTATGGTAGAACATGGACAAGATAAATTTACATGGGATAAAAGGGGATGGATCAGTTTCAATCTGCATTGTACTCTGACTTTTATAGAAAAGATTACACACAGATTTACTCATTGTCAACCTATCAAAGTAACTGCTACTTGCCATAAGATTCAAATCTCTTTCCTAAAAATCTTTGGCAAACTTAACTTTTTGAACAATGCTTATGTTCATAACATTTTCTTTTCCTCTCCGGTCAGGTGGTGCTTCCTCTCTGACCCTTCCTTTGTGAGCCAAAAGCTCTGCCTGCTCTGCCCCCAGTGACCAGCTGGCCATTCACAAGCCCTCCCAGACAGGGGTGCTGTTTCATGCCTTCTTGCTGCGGTTCTTCCGACGTTTGCTTAGGTTGACATCTCACCCACTAGCTTAGAGAATCAGCACTCAAGTTGAGGCTTGAGTTTTTGTGGCCTGTTGTTTTTTTTTTTAATATGTGCTGTTACGCCATTTGGATTGCACAGTTGCATCAATATTTGGAGAGAGTGTTGCAAAAGTTTTGTTAATTACAGATCTTCACACACTTCTACAGGCCCTAGTGTTTCAACCACCCTCAAGCTTATGGAATAATCAGAGGGTTGGTTAGTGGTGGTGGTGGGGAGTGTGTGTGTGTGTGTGTGTGTGTGTGTGTGTGTGTGTGTGAGAGAGAGAGAGAGAGAGAGAGAGAGAGAGAGATTTTTTTCAAGGGGACATTTCAGTTGTCGATAAAGCATTGCTAAAGGTTTGGGTTGATTTTGTGTTGCAAGTCATGAGCCTAAAGTCACTCAAATAGATTCATGGGAGAGTGCTAAATCTTAACTTTGGAGGGAAAAGAGACTTTTGTAATCAATTAGTCCAAGCCCTTCAGCAGATAAATGAGGAAATTGAAACCCACGAAGTTGAAATGATTTAGCCAAAGTTGTACAATGAGTCCAGTGGGAAAGCCTTTCTGCCCATTGCCCCTTTTATTTCTATTACAGAAATAGCTTGGCTTGATCAAAGAATTGAGTCTGGGAACTAAAAAGAAAAAGAAAAAAATGCCAACCTAGTTTCCCAATTAGTCTGGGAGTTATCAAGCAATCAATTAATAAACATTTATTAAATACCTACTCTGTGCCAGGCACTGTGCTATGCACTGGGGATAAAAAAAAGAAAAGATAGGCAGTGCCCTCGAGGAGTTAACACTGTAATGGAGGAAACAACATGCAAATATTTGCAAAGCAAGCTCTTTACTGGATAAATAGGAAATAATTAAAAGAGAGAAGGCACTGGAATTAAGAGGGCTTAGGAAAGTCTTCTTGTAGAAGGTGATATTTTAGTTGGAACTTAAAGGAAGCCAGAGAGGTCTGTAGTTGGAATGGAGGAAGGAGAGTATTCCAGGCATAGGAGACAGCCAGAGAAAATGCCCAGAGCTGAGAGATGGAGTGATTTGTTTGTGCAACAGCCAAGAGGCCAATGTCACTGGATCGAAGAGTATATCTTGGGGAGTAAGGTGGAAGAAGACTGGAAAGGTAGGGAAGGGCTATGTTATGAAGGAGTTTAAAGGCTGAACAAGGCATTTTATATTTGCTCCTGGGGGCAATAGGGAGCCTTGAGAGTTTAAGTTAGGTGGGTGACATGACCAGACCTGCATGTTAGGAAAATCACTTTTTGGCTGAATGAAGGAAGGATTGGATTGGGGAGAGACTTGAAGCAGTAAACTCACCAGCAGGCTATTGCAGTAATCAAGATGTTAGGTGATGAGGCCCTGCAGTAGCATGGTGGCAGGGTCAGAGGAGAGAAGGGGATGTATTTGAGAGATGTTTCAAATATGAAATTGCCAGTCCTTTACAATAGCTTAGATGTGGAGAGTTTGGGGTGAGGATGATAGATAGTGAAGAATCCAGCATGACTCCTAAGTTGCAAGTCTGAGGGACTGGGAGGATGATATTGTCCTCTATAGTAATAGGGAAGGTAGGAAGTGGGGAGGGTTTAGGAGAGAATTTAATGAGTTCTGGTTTGGACATACTGAGTTTTGGATGTATTTTCCAAAGACCTGGAACTTGTCTTGAGCAGATGTCAAGATCTCCAAGGGCCTTTCTCTTTAGAGGAGGGGTTTACTGTGAGGAATGGCTGGAATGGCCTTAATGTCAGCCGCAAACATTGGCTCCTTTTAAAATTTTGTGATCTTTAACATTCTAACGTGTGTCTGTGACAGTGAGGTTGGATTCCTAGCTGTGGTTCTGGATTGGGTTACTGAAGAGGTTGAATCAGTGCCAGATCTGGTAGCCCAATCATTGGACATGGTCAGATGGGACTTGGCCTACTTGCCGTATCACGTTTTGACCAGTTGGCGTCAGGGATCAAGTTTTAAAAGATTTTCATCTCTAGCCTTTAAATCTCTGAGCTAGTAAGACCAGTAGTACTACTTGGTCCCCATGTCCCATAGCAAACCCTTAAATTAGCATCACCATGAGGAAATGCTTTCTTGAGAGCATCATGTGTCGTATTGGCAGTATCCAAGTTAGGTCACCTAAGTGAAATACTGAAGTCTATAATGATTAAATGTGGGAGGCTGCCTTGTTTTCTATAGATACACTATCTTGTGGATATGAGCTGAGCAAACAAAGATTTCATTTATGGTTTCTGTGGTATGGACTCTATTTCCTTGAAACCCTTTCAGGATGAAAATAGAAAGTTTCATATATTAAAACTTAGTTGGAATGAAGTGTCTGTGTGTGCTCTATCTAGTCATGCTCATAAAACTCATTGCCCCTGGATGATCTCAAAGTAGAATTGGTGAGATATAATTGGTATTGACCAGGACTGAAATGAGAACTTTATCATCATCAAAATAGCAGCTTATATTTATAGAATTCTTTATGGTTACAAGGTATTATCTATGGAGGGAAGTAAACTATAGCTCTACATAAATATAAACTGTTGTTATTATCATCAAGTTTGATGCTTATAACACCCCTCTAAGGTATGTAGTAGAAGTGTTATCATTTCCATTTTATAGATGACTTGAAGAGGTTACTTAGTCTCAAAGAGGTTATATGATTGACTCAGGGTCTCACAGCTGATAAGTTGCAGAGGTAAGACTCAAACCCAAGTCATTCTGACTCTGAGCCTGATTTTCTTTTCTGTATTCCACACCGACTTTCCACTATATGACACAACTTTCATAAGGACTGTAGTGCCTGTGAGACTATGAAACATCTTACCCTGGGGTTCCTGGCCTCGCTTACTCTGACTTATAAAGACATTTGGATGGATGAGGATGGAGAAGATTGCTTTGACTTTGAGAGTCAGAAGATAACAGGGTGTGTATAGCTAAAGCCTTTCAATTCCAGGAATTGCCACACCTCCTCTCTGCCCTTTCTTCTGGTGTACCCACAAGTAGTTCATCTTTACTCCCCAGCTTCCCAGACTGTGAGAACTTGTGCCCAGCTTGGCTCTGAACAAGAGACGAACGAGGGCCATCCTCACTATTCCATGAACGTTCTTGGATGAGGCTTTCTCATTGCCTCAACTTTGATTATGACATGATGCACATTACAAGCACCATTTCCCCACCTGTGCTCTCTTAGATTGCATTGTTAGGTTCTTTAAGCTCTTACAGGAAAAGAGGCCACAATCTGGACAATGTTTATTCTCATCATATTATGCAAGGACCTATGATAGATGATGTGTCTGGTTTGCAGCGTCACCAGATTCAGCTTTCATATCTTGATGATTGATCTAGGGTTTGACCACAGTGGTTGTGTTTTGTGAATGTCATTTTCTCTTCTTTCAGCTTTGATTTCAATAAATAGTCAAATGAACTTGCACATAATTTTGAAGATAACCATGCAGGAGGCATCATAACATGTTCAAATAACACATCAATTATTAAAACTCCTTCAGTAGGCTTATCGCATTGTTTCTCTGTAAAATGGGGATAATCATTCTTGCACTATTTTTGACTTGTGAAGGTCCAAAGAGATAAAAAATCTTTATATGACACTCTGAAAACTTTATGACACTATATAAATGTAAACAGATATTGCTAATGGCTTCTGGACACGCATGCACATCTTTAATAGAAAGCAATACAATGGAGCAGCTAGGTGGTACGGTGGATAGAGTGTTATGCTTGGAGTCAGGAAGACTCATTGTTCAGAGTTCAAATCTGGCCCCAGGCCCTTACTGTGTGACCCTGGGCAAGTCACTTTACCCTGTTTCAGTTTCCTCGTCTGTAAAATGAGTTGGAGAAGGAAATGGCAAACCACTCCAGTATCTCTGCCAAGAAAACCCCAAAATGGAGTGATGGAGAGTCAGATATGACTGAACAATAGAAATACAGTGAGAAGAGGTATCCTGTTATTTTGCAAAGGGAGGTAGGAAGGAGGCACAAGTGCTGGACTCATGGCCAGTGCTTAATAAATCCATGTCACTTGATTTGAGCAAGTAGGAGTTATTGGCTACCCTTGGTGACAGAACAAAGAAAAGGAAGATTCACTAAATACACGGCAGGGTTGAGATTCTGAAGACCCGGTGCTGAATCCCAGCTCTGTCATCTTCTAGATATGGGACTTAAGGCAAATCGCTTAACATATACTTTGAGATTTTAGTCTATAAAATGGCAATACTACTACTACTACTACTACTACTACCACCACCACCACTACTACTGCTACTACTAACTACCCTGCCTACATCACATTGATGGTAGGAAAAAGCAGATGAAATGGGACTTGAATAAGATCTAGGCTTTAGATACAGCTAGGCCAATCATGTTGTTGTATGACCTTGGCCAAGTCACTTCAGCACTCTAAGATTTCTGCCAGCTCTAACATTTAATTCTAGACTATGTTGGAAAATGCATTTATTATTGCGATGACTGACAATTATAACTCATTTGTTTAAAACAGCACATTACTATTGTTACTTTTGTTGGCTTTAGAAAGGAACGGAAGGGGAAGGGAACAAGCATTTATTAGGTGCCTACTATGTGCCAACCACTGTAATTACTAAACACATAACAAATATTATTTTTGGCACTGCAGCTTTGGGCTTCTGAGCTCTCTGTGCATCCAGGCCACTTCTCCAGACTCTGCCACAGATAAGCACCATAATGTTGGCAACTCCTATGCTTGAAAGTGTTGTCAGCCTACAGGAAATTCAATCAGTGACATCTTTAGGGTCTAGTGTCTTCTAGAGACCAAGAGAGAAGTAATAGGATAAATATTCTTGCAGGTCAGAGTCTCTATGAGAGCCTAGCCAGGGGTCTTTATCTGGACGCTAACCCTTCAAAGGGCAAGTCACTGAAACGTGTTTACTTCCTGCTTCTATTTTCTGTGGCCCCTGGAGAACACTTACGAGAAATAACAAGCCTTGCATACAAATGGAAATACAAACCTTGCTGGACAAAAACCTGACTTCCTTTCTTAAGTGAGGCTATTTCCCACATCATTTAACTCATATTATTTGGCCAGTTTCCCCTCCTAATGTGACTCTCAGTACTCCTGTTTGTTGTTAGTGTGAGATGTTACCACTTGGAAAGTTGGATGGTTTGAGGCACACTGTGGGGACCCTGATTGGGCTACTTTTCTCTCATTGGTGTAGACTTTAGTTTAATGTCCTCATGGGACAGGAGGCCCAGAAGACCCCTATCATTTCAAGTAGAATAGGAAGTGTGCGCCTGCACACACAGGGAGCATGGAGTCTGGATCTCCTGCATCACTGAACAATCATAGACCCAAGCTAGGAATCTTCTTAGCACAGGAGCTATGTCTGCTATATCATCTTTCATGTATGCCCCAGTTTCTTCTGACACTTCCTCCACCCTACTGCAAGCCCTCATCCCTCACACCTGGTAGTCTTCTGGTTGGTCTCCCTGCCTCAAATCTCTCCCTGCTCAGTCCATCCTCCACTCAGTCATCAAAGTGATCTCGCTAAGGTGTGGATTTGAGTATCACCCATCTATTCAATAAACTCCAATGGCTCCTTATTACCTCCTGGATAAAATATAATTTCCTCCAGATGTTAAAGACCTTGATAGTGTGGTCCCTTCCAACCTTTCCAGTCTTATACGTTACTCCCCTCCACGTACTCTGCAATGCAGTGACATTGATTCCTTTGTGTTTCCTTAAAAAAGACGCTCCATCTTCTGACTCCATGCTTTTTATTGGCTGGCCACCAAAGAATTCTCTCAGAATTCCTATTCTGCCTCTCATGATTTCCTTCAAATCTCAGCTAAAATCCCAGCTTTTGGGAAAGAATCCTTCTCCAGTCTCTGTTAGTATTAGTGCCTTCCTTCTAAGATTATTTTCAATTTATCTTATATATGTACATATGCATATATATACATATATATATTTATGGAGAGAGAGAGAGAGAGAGAGAGAGAGAGAGAGAGAGAGAGAGAGATACTGTTTGTACATAGTTGATAGTATGTTGCCTCTCTCATTAGACTGTGAGGTCCTTGAGGACAGGGTCTGTTTGTAGCCTTTGTTTGAGTCCTTAGCAGAGTATCTGGAACTCTATCCGCTGCACCACCCAGCTGCCCCTTAGAGGCACATATATGAGCTTAATAAGAGCTTGTTGTCTTGACTTAAATCTAGGACAGAGACTCTTAACCTGGGGTCCGTTAACTTGTTTTTTGGAAGTTGATAACTTTATTTCAATAAAATTGGTTTCTTTTGTAATTCTATGTATTTTTTAAATTTAATGTATTATTTTAAGAAGGGATTGATAGATATCAACTAAAGTGGTTGGTATTTGACACTGGAAAGGTTAAGAACTTTATTTTGGAGGAGAAGCAATAGAAGTTTGGAACAGGCACAGGTCTAACAGTGTTACCACGAGGATGACAAGCATACGTGTCACCCCCCTCCAAAAAAAATGTGTAATTTAGTAGAATGTGTCAGAAGATCTACTTTTGAATTTGTATGGTCTGTAAGGACAGAAAACCTCCAACTCATCTATATAAGAATGCTCACAAAAGCTAAAAGGGCTCTCTAGACCTAGCCTAGATACTAAGATGGCATTTGCTACATTTAGCAGCATGATTCAAGACTTATAAGGCTAGAGACCTTCTAAGTTTGTATGCAAACAAATGTTTCCCAGCTTTGCTAATTCTTTACTCCATCCATTCCCAGGAGGTCTTAGAAAACTGGGTAATACTCTATTGTACTTTGACTAAACTAGATCTCTTCTGTGACTTCCATTTCCTTTTTTCTTCCTATTTCGTGTTCTGAAGGATGATTTGTGAGACCTACCCAAGAAAAGCAAAAGGAGTTTGAGAAAGGCCTTTTCCCTTCTGAGGAGGATATAGATGTTCTAATGTGTCTGCAGGCACCCTTTTGGGGATATTAAAAACACATTTACAAGGATCAAGAGAAGGGAAAACTGAGAGCGCATTTCCCACCTGCTCGTTTATCTGGGTTTCTCTGTAGCCATGGATGCCTTTGTGCCTCTTGGGCCAGAGTAAGACTAATCTAAGCAGGCACCGGGTTTATCCCAAGTATGTGAAACCAGTGTGAGTGGTGGGGAGACTCCAGTGACAATCCCATCAGAGAATGATAATATGGCAGCAAGTCTTGGCTCTCTGTTCTGAGGATTAAGGAGCTTCAAGTACACAATCATTAATCCTGTTCCAACCTGGATTACTGATTGAGTAATAGCCTTTTTGGACTTTCTTTAAAGGAACATTCTTTTTACAAATAACATTCTTCTTCTTTAACATTCTTTTGGGACTTTAATTCTTAAAAAAAGGCATACATAGATGTAACCCATGAAAAGGAGTAGCAGGAGCCTAACATAATAAACTGGGAAACCACAAGTGGTCACAGAACAAATTCTTTCACTCTAATCGTTTTGGGAAAGGTAAAGGGAAAAGGATGATATCTAGCTGAGCAAGCCATGCCGCTTTCCTTGAATATGTCCATCTGTTGAGGATGATGTATGCTGTATTGGAAAGAGTCTTGGACTTGTAGTCAAACCACTTGAGTTCTCTTTTTTTTTCCACTTACTGGCAGTCAAGCGCCATGGGCAAATCACCTTTCCTTGCTTTATTTTTTCATTTGTAAAATGAAGGAGGTTGGACTAGAGGATCTCTAAGGTTCCTTTCAGATCCAGTGTCTTTGATTTTCTCTCTGTCTCTTCCTCTGTCTGTCTCTCACCCCACTCCTACTTCCTCTCTTTTGAACATGAAAAGAAAACCTAAGGACTGTGGGTCTTAGGAGAGGGAGAAGATGGAAAGGGAGAGGAAAGGTGGGGAAGGAGAGAGACAGAGAAGAGAAAGAGGGAGAGAGAGAGGGAAGGAGGTTGGGAGGGAGAGAGAGGGAGGGAGGTTGGGAGGAAAGGGAAGAGAGAGAGAGAGAGAGAGAGAGAGAGAGACAGAGAGAGAGAGAGAGAGAGAGAGAGAGAGAGAGATTGACTGAGGGCAAGGGGAAGAGAGAGAGAAAGAGGGAAAGAGAATATTAGAACTGAATAGAAGAGTCGTTCTCAAACTTCTTGGTTCTTGGGATCTCTTTACAATTATTGAGAACTCCCCCAAAGGGCTTTATATATATCAATATTTACCATATTATAAATTAAAACTGATAAATTTTAACATTTGTTAATTCATTAAAATAATAATAAGAATATATTAACACAGATGACATCTCTAATGAAAAAGAACTATATACTCTAAAACAAAAACATTTTGAGAAGAATGGTATTGTTTTACATACTTTTTACAACTTGCTTTAATGTCTAGTTTAATAGAAGAAGCTGGATTCTCATCTGCTTCTGCATTCAATCTATTATGATATGTTGTTTTTGTAGAACTTTATGAAGAAAATCCAGCTTCATACAGATATGTAATTGGAAAATAAAATGATATTTTAATAAAAAAATAATATCTTAGTATCAATGTGAAGTAGTTTTGACCTCAAAGACCCCCCTGAATGGGTTTCAGGGATCCTTCAGTAGTCCATGGACTACACTCGGAAAAACTACTGGTCTAGAACGTTCAAGACAGATAAACATGAACTTCTTATGTTTGGCATGACAGAAAGCAGCCCAGGGAACAGAGAGAAAGGAGTAAGGCCCATCAATTTCAAACGCAGGAATAAATGAGGGGAAAAAAGGAAGCTTTAAAATTGAACTCTGGAATTCTGGAAATGTAAAGGACCCTAGAGACCATCTAGTCTAAGGCTGTCATTTGCACAGATGAGAAAATGAGAGCAACAGAAGGAACATGATTGGCCCAAGGTGCCACATATCTAGTGAGAGACAGAACTAGGACCAGAACCCATTTCTTCCAACACCAAGTCTAAGCATCTCTCTGCCATGTTGTAGGTCCTTCCCAACTTACAGAGATTGTCAGGAGCAGTAGACCCTATCTTCTGGGCAAATTCAACCAGTTGTGGTTTCCACAATGATAGGGCTAGGATTAGAGTTGTCATCCAAGTCTAGTGTTCTTTCCATTTTAAAGTGCAGGGAGACCTGATTTTTTATTTCCTGTGATGATAGCCAGAAAGCTTGATTAGCTAGAGACAGATACACAAATACCCTGAGGAATGATTTGTTCTCTATTCTTCTACCTATGATTCTTCCTAACACGAGGTTATCTCTGCAGAGCAGTAGAAGATGATGAGAGGCATGGAATTAGGAGATAGTTGAAATAAGCTTTAGAGGACATCTGTTTCTAAACTCTCGTTTCATAGAGGGGGAAACTGAGGCCTGGAGAAGGGAAATGATTTGCCCAAGATCACACAAGAGGCAACCACCAGAAACAGGATTTGAACCCAGCCCCTCTGACTCCAGAGGCAATGCTCTTTCCATTGTACTGTTACTCTGCCTCCTTTGTGATGGAAATGACAATGCATTAGGAATAAGGAGGTCTGGGATCTAGACCTGACACTGAGATTCTGACCAAAGCCAGTTCCCTTCTGGAGGCTCCACTTTCCTCAATGATGGAGTCAGACTCTGTGATCTCTATTGGTCCATTCTGGCTCCAACACTCTATGCCTTTTATGGAAAAGGAAATGTGGATGTCTTTGGCTAGGCAGAAGATACTCTTGTGCCTTGGTTTATAAATCAGTGGGATAAAGGACACTGGATAAACCTTTATGTTTAATCTGCATTATTAACATTTCATCTATCATTTTCTTAAGTCTACACAATCAAAAAAAACAATAAACCAAGCCCTGATTTGTAGCATTTGAGAACTTCTGAGGTGTAAGTGTTCACACTGAAAATGTTAATTGTCAAATCTGCCAGTTCCAGCTGGCTCCGTATATATCTGATTCACCTCCTGCCTCCCACAGAAACCTTTGGACACTCAGTTTCTCATAGGTGGCCTTTTGATTCCTGACTTAAATCTGTTGTCTCTTCCCAAGTCTCATTTATTAAGTAGAAGCTAAAAATAGGACGAAGAACTCCTAAATGATGAGAAATTTCAAGTCGACAAGGTTATGGCTCATAGGGCCAGCTGTAGAATACCCTACTGAATAGACTTTTCTTCTATTGAAAATCAGGATATGGTTTCCCTCTCTTGTGCCAAAGTCACATGTTGCTACGGTAATACCTTATGCCATCTGTTAGGAAGCTTGTCCTCACTTTCATCTTTGTTTTGGTCACACTCAGATATCCAGAGCACAAGAGGGAAGGATAAGGAATATTCTTTTTGGGATGTGTAGAACAGAGCTTTTCCAGACATGATTAAGTAATGTAATTAATGTAATGAAAAGAATCCCAGTTTTGAATCCTAGCTCTGCCACCTACCTTTGGGACTTAGGCAGGGTGCAACCTTGCCAAGCCTCTGTTCTCTCCTCTGTAAAATGGGGGTAAAGAATACTTCATGGTTGTTTTAAAGATCAAACAGAGTAAGGTAAGCATTCATGATAAAATCCTACATAAATATAAACTATTATTATAAGAAAAAGCAAGGGAAGACAGAGACAGGAGAGAAAATTATACTGGAAACTTTGGAGCGGTGAAGTTGTTTGATTTTTTTTTCTCCACCCTTGGACAGAAGATGAATGTGAGAGCACAGAAAGGATGGCAGGTCCCAGGTATCGAACTATGGCTTTGGCCTGTGTGGTATCTAGCTTCACTGTAAGTCAAAAGTTCAGTCCAAGCCCCTCTAGGTGGCTACAGTTCTTACATCAGCCTAGTGGCCACCATGGCTAAATAAAGGAAAAGAAAGAGAGAGAGAGAGAGAGAGAGAGAGAGAGAGAGCTGTTCTTTTCTCAAATGGAGAGATAAATTGCTCTTTCTTTGGTATTCATGGAGGAGGTACATGGTCCAGGAGGCAGCTGGAAATGTGAAATTCTGTTCAGGCAAAGTTGATTGGCTAACAGAGTTGAGAGAAGGCAAGGGTAGAATCCTCCCTTTTCTGTCTTAGTAGAAGAAAATGCATTCCATCTGTTCCCTAATGCAAGTTTGTCCACTGGATAAATGGTTAAGGGAGGGATCTGAACAGCCGTTTTGCGATGACAAGTGTATAATGGGAGGAATGTCTTAAACCTTCAATCATCAGTTTCTTTAAATGGTCTTTTGGGTTGGTTTTGTTTTGTTTGTTTTTATATAACAGCACAAAAAAAGAATTTCTTTTGGTTCGTTCCAGTTTCCAGGCAGTAGAAGTGAGTAACAGTCTCAGATAGCTGGGCTGATTGTTGCTTTCTGTAACCTAGCAAAGAGACACCTGTGAATTGAAGATTGTGAATTCAGAAAGTCTCAGAAATTTTGTTCCCTTAAAAAAAGGACAACTGGGCAGGGTGAGGGGGGGGTGTTGCGGAGGGTGGTTAGGGTTGGAAGGGAAGTGAAACAATTAAGAGTGGAAAGTAGTGGGAATAAGTGAATTAGTTCTTAAGGGAAGGAAGCTGGGAATGGCCTTACGGGAGAGGTCCCTACATTCAATAGCTTATTCACAACTATGGGTTGGCTCTATTTCATAGACTCATACTATAAATTTAGAGCTGAAAGGAACTTCCTTCCTTAGGAATCTAGTCCAACCACTTCATTTCACAGATGAAGAAACTGAGGCTTAGAGAGGTGATAAGAATGGTCAAGTTCATTCAGATACTAAGTAACATAACCAGCATTTCAACCTAGGTCCTCTGACTCAAACCCAGTGCTCCTTCCGCTGTACCATACTGATATTGTCCTATGTCATATTAAATTAAGGGATGCCTGGGACAAGGGAGTAGAAGATTACATTACCTAAGATACCTGCCTGGAGAAGAGTTTTAGTTATGAATTGGGAGTGTGGAGTAATAGGGAGCAGAGCATCCTAGGTACAGCTATTTAATGATTCTCTTATAAAATTGGGTACCTTGGAAGGTGTAGGGTTGTGATGGAATGAGTAGTGCCACCTTAGGATTTCTCAAGATCCCTTTTAAGGCCTTCAGGAGGAAATTATAGAGAGAGACTAGGGTAAAAGGAGTAAGGGAAGGAAACCAGGTAAGTGGGCCCTGGTATTTTTATTTTAAATGACTGACATAATTAGTCTCACTAGCTCAATACCTCCTTCAGAGACCTTCTCCAAAGTCCTGTCTGTGTGGCTCTGGCCCTGGGGTGTTGATATGTGAAAAGACTCAGAACATATGGCATAAATATCAACTGATATTGTTGGCCATTCACACTGGGAATGTGTCATGCAGCAAGAATGGCTCTTGGAGACCATGTGACTTTTCTTCCAGTATTGGGTATGTAGTAGAACTGGGTCTCCTTTCTCTCTCTCTCTCTCTCTCTCTCTCTCTCTCTCTCTCTCTCTCTCTCTCTCTCTCTCTCTCTCTCTTTGTCTTTCTCTCTCTCCTCCTTCTCCTCCTCCTCCTTTTCACCCCCAAGCTTGTGACTTTGTAAGAGGAAGCTTGTAAATAATCGGCGTGCAGAAAGCTGGTAGAATGTCATTGGAATTTCCTAGGGAGCCACATTCACAACACCCAAAATGACCCGCGGCTCCGGGCCCTACAGGTCAGAGCTCAGTGCCTGGCACCCTGATATTTTTCAGAAAGGTAAGGTTGCATGATGTCATCCCCGTCTTCCCCCACACGGAGGAGAAATGAATAATTTTCTTCACATTTCACCAGTACATGTGACCCTCCTGATAAGTTTCCCATTGTTAAGATTCTGTGCATGCAGACACAATTTGTCTGTTTCCCTTCCTTGTCCTCTTACCCCATTACAATTTTTTCCCCAAATCACCAGCACCAGCAGGTTGACATGTGACCTCAGGCGTGTAGATCTCCTTCCTCACTTCCAGTGTGAAAATAACATCTCCGCTTTGGGTTAGCGACTCCAGACCCTGCTTTCATTTAAGTGCGTGATCAGATAATTTTTAAAAAGAAAAATCTGACCAGAGAGTAGTCCTCAAGATCATTGAATGCCTAGGCATGGAAAAGAAAACATTTAGAATTGCCTGACTCCCAAAATATGAGATGTTCTCAGGATTGGAAGATTTTTGCGTTCCTGGAATTTTTGAGTGGCAGAAAGTGAAAGGTAGGGTTTTTGAGATGGGCTGAACCTATAAAATGCTCCATTTTTTTTAAAGTGGAGAACAGATTCAATCTGAAGAGGAGTCTCCGAATTAGTGAAGAAAGAATATTTTCGAGAAGAGAATGTTTGAAACAACACAATTTTACTAACCAGCCCTGATGTGCTTCTTTACCACTTTTAGAATGCTAGAAGTTAAATTCCAAGCTGGATTTCAAAAGCAGAATTTTTAGACTTGCCCCCAAGAAAGCAGTAAATGTTTAAGCTCCTAAAGTGAGATTTGGGCAGACATTTTTACATGGATGTAATGAGCTGTAGCAGGCTGCAGCTCGGTATGACTCACCTCATTTCTTGTTTCGCTTCAATAAACAGCTTCAACATGGATAGTAGTAGTACCTACTGGTTGCCTGCTTGCAAACATATAAAAGATAAATCCACACTTTTAAAAATGGGTGCACATAGAACATACATCATGGGAATTTTTTTTTTTTACCAAAAATAATGCCATTTTATGACTTTGCCTATCAGTTGCCGCTTGCGTTTTCTTGGAGTTCTTTCTTGCATGTCCTTTCAGAGATTTCAGATAACTGTGAAGGATGGGGTTAATATTTTCACACACTCCTTCCCACCCCTACACATACTAAACAGCTGCCACATATGATTTTGTGGAATTTGATATTTCCAACAAAATGACTTCCTTACTTTCCAAAATAATATACTAATCAATTTTACCATAGAGAACTCAGTACATGTCAGTTCCTGACTCCTTCTAATTAGCAATGGATGGAGTCAGCAGAAGGGAAAGCCAAAAAATAGCTAACAGTGTAATCTTGGCCGTCAGGTTCAGATACTGTTTTCAGTCTTCTGCCACGGTCGGTCTTGGTCTCCTTGGCTTTTCACCATAGGTTGAGTTTGTGGTTGGGTTTTTCCCCACCAAGAAATTAAGTGAAATGGCCTGTGTGCATGTTTAATCTAGACGGCCCAGTTGATCAACTGGTTCAGCTTGTCTGATCAGTACTGAAAGGGGCATGTTCTCTTGCTGCTGCAGCTTGTACAGAACTGCTGGATTTTTTTTCCCTAAAGATTATGCAGAGAAAGCTAATAGTAGCCTGTTCCATATGTAACCTAAGATGCAGCAGGCTTCTGAACAAGCGTATTTTGCCTGTTATTCTGAGAATTTTTTTTAAAATTTTTTGGCCAAGCAACTTCAACTGCTTTGATTTCTGAGTTTTTGCTTTTTTCAGAGAAAATATTATTGATTTCAAGTCTTGGTCTTTTAATCAAAGGAGTTGAAATGAAACATTCTCATTATGGGCAGACAGAATCCTAGAATCTCAGTAAGAAGGCTAGTCTAACCTGAATGAGAACCAGTCCCCCATCCCCACCCCTTCCACTCCCGCCCCTTACATACCCAGCAAGTGATCGTCCAAGCTTTGTTTGAAGAAGTCCATTGAAGGGGAACCTATGCTTATCTTGTTTCTCTATCTTTTTTTTTTAAAGCTCAGTGTGAACAGAGACATGATCTTAACTTGTGGAAAAAAACCAGGTGCTTAATTAGCCTGAACCAAATGACCAGAAAGTTATTACTAAGGTTGGGTGAGATTTGAATGTTTGGACTCCAGGCAGCCCAATACTAAGGAGCATGTTGAATTTCTTAAAGGACTGCAGTCACTAGATTAATCACATATATTCATAACAGTAGTATTTGAAACTGCCAGGGCAATAGGAGGAAAACTCTGTGAAATTTAGGTAGATTGATAGTTAACAAAATTCACAGTGCTACTCATACTATATTAAATGTTATTAGTTTTACCTACTTGGAACGCATAATATCTCTACATTATTTGTGTACCTATCAAATATAAACAAAAACTTTTTTTTTAAAAAATTGCATTACTGGGTTTCCCCGCAAAGAATATTATAGAACCACAAAAATACATGGGATCTTAGACTTCATTAGTCCAGCTCTCTATTTTACAGAAAAGGAAACTGACGCCTAGAGAGATGAAGTAGTCATACAACCAGTTGATGACAGAACCAGGACTAGAACCTGTATCTCCCAAATTCAAATCTAGATTTCTTCCCATTATGTGTAATAATAATAGCCATTTGGTTCGATGAGACTTTATAGCCTGTGCCTAAAGTTTACTTAAATATTTCTTCAAAAGACCTGTAATTCCATTCTTCCACCAATGAAGACAGTAGATAGTTTCATAAATTTCAGCAGAAAAGAGATAAAACACTTTGGTTAAAATATCCAGTGTGAAAAAGAAACAACTGCGTGTTTAGCCATTCAACTCATCCAATGGATGTCTGCACATTTTATACTTCAGGGCTTCAGTGAATTAATGGTCTTACCACTATAGTACTCTTGTCATTGGTACAGCTCTCGCCATTCATCCATGTTTTCCTTCAACCCAGATGTGTCCATTTTAACTTATAAAACGTATTTAAAATTTTGTTTTAATTTAAATCGGTTTGAATTCCATAACCGTGAATTTGTTGGAGATATTTCAGAGGGGTGAAAGCTAAATATCCCATTCCCTGTGACGATTCAATCTATCATCAAACTCTAAGCACCTGCTGCGTTCCAGGTATTGTGCCAAGCCCTAGAGATACCAGGAAAAAATGAAACAGACCTTGCCCTCAAGGAGCTTACGTATCACTGTTTGCAAGAAGTTTTGTTGTGGTTTTATTGTTCGTTCTTTTCAGTCTGACTCTCCATGACCCTGTCTGGGGTTTTCTTGGCAAAGATACTGGAGTGGTTTGCCATTTCCTTTGTCCAGTTCATTTTCCAGATAAGGAAACTGAGACAAACAGGGTTAAGTGACTTGCCCTGGGTCACACAGCTAGTAGCTTACAGTATTTGTGCTTTAAAATGTAGAAAGTGCTTTTAAGTGTATAATCTCCAGATTTAGAACCCAATTCAAATAATACTGGGGACTTTTCCTTTCATTTTATTCATGAGGTTAGTAGTGTTAATACAGCCCCATTCTATGCTTCTTAGAGGCTACAGTACCATTAGTGGATTGAGTGCTGTGCCTGGAGTCAGGAAGACCCGAGTTCAAATCCAGCGTCAGACACTTACTGTGTGATCCTGGGCAAGTCACTTAATCTCTGTCTGCCTTTTTCTATGCCTGAAAATAGCATCTACCTCACAAGATTGTTGTGAGGATCAAATAAGATAAGATTTGTAGAGAAAGAGCTTAGCACAGAGCCTGGCACATAGTAGGCACTTAATGAATGCTTGTCCCACCCCCCCACCCCTTCCCATACTCAGGTCTCCTGATTCCTGCAGTAGTATTCTTTCTGCCTTATCAACGCTCCCTCTCTGAAGTGTTGTAGCAGACAGTACTCAAGATAACCACCAGGGATTTGTGGGCTGCTATAGGGCATTCACATTCATTTTCTTGTTTGATCTTGACGACAGCCCTGTGAGGTAAGTGACCGCAGGTGCTGTGAGCCTCGGTTCACAGACTAGCAAACAGAGGCTTAGAGATGTTATGTGACTTGCCCAGGGACACACAGCTAATAAGCCTCTGAGAGTCCATCACTGCATTCCCAATACTAGACTGATGCTTGATCTGAACCCCTTAATTTATAGATGAGGACACAGAGGCTCAGGGGGGATGTGACTTGTTCAAAGTGACACAATAAATAACTGACAAAATCTGGGACTCAAACTTTTGATTTCAAGGCCAGCATTTTCCCCCTCTAGCTTGTAAAGTCCATTTTCCTACTCTGCCTATTTCATGTCATCTTACAATAAATACTTTTCTGGAATGGACAGCAGTGTTTTTCAAGATGCAAAAATACATTTTAAACCATATTCCAGGGTCCTCTTTGAAAGGTTTTACACTCAGGGTATTTATTTTTACTTGCGTTCCTGTTGTATGCTTCCTAATTGCACAGTCAGTTCGTTTCAAATGTTTGAACGAGTTAATGGGTTTTTTTTTTGTTTGCTTCTAGTTTGGCCAATTCTGAGTTAAGAAAATGAGCCGTTTGTTTTCTGGCTTTGTTCGTTAAGTTATCAGTTCCCTTTTGCACACCCTGGTGTAGCCTACCAAGTAAATTCCAAATCACAAAATATTCATATCCTGACTTGCCATGTGTAAAAATACTGATAGGACGTGGTTCCAGGAACTGAGCAAGAAGAGCAATCTAGTGAACCAGAGCAGTGGGCACAGTTGATATAAGTGCCTGGTGATTAGGCTTAGAACAGAGATCACTCATAAACCCAGAATGTTAAAGCTATGAATACAAATCAGACAACAAGGATATTTGGGCTTCTCTAAAGTGCATTGTTCCTCAGGGGTGCCATGCTGATATGAACCATCATATGACAATAACTTTTATTTATATCGTGCTTTAAGATTTGCACAGCACTTTACATACATTATTATTTGGTTTGATTTTCCCAACAACCCTGGGAGGTGGGTCTTCCTGATTCCAAGTCTAGCGTTCTATCTGTTATACACTACCCATATTGCCTCTCAGCAATACCATGCGCAAAGTCCAACAATGTTCTGAGATAAACCTGTCTCAATATTAGTCAGAGAAGTCTCATCTGTGATAAATCTTAGGAAAACAAAAAGAAATGGGTAACCTCAGCCTATTAAACACCAGTCATTGTTGGGACTTTGGAGGTAGATGAAACCTCTGTAAACCTGGTTAATGAGCAATCCTCCTGTGTTCTTTTAAAGGCTTATCTGGTGAATATGAATGAGGCATTGTTGTGAAGTATCAGAACACCTGAGTTCTAGTTCCAGCTTTCCAGGTCTGCCATTATTAACTAGCCAAGAGGCCTTGCCCAAATCACACAAACTCTCTGGGCCTGAGTTTCCTCCAAAGGAAAAGGAGGGGTTTGGAGTACATACTTTGAATTCTGTTCTGGATATGGCATTCTATGATTCTGTGATATTAACCAGAGTTTGAATTTTAGGCATAAGGAGTACTGTTGTGTTATCACCATCAAGTAGTGTTCTCCCAACTGTGTGGTAGGGTCCTAAATCTCATGCTAATTACAAAGTACAGTTTAGATGTTCCCTGTACCTGGGAAGAATTTATGTCCTAGTAGATGGAACAAATAGAAAGGATTCCACTTGGAAAACAAAACCTCCATATTTGTGTGTGATTTTGCGTACTTTGGTCTATTTGAGCTAATGTTACTATAAAGGCCCCAATCCAGAGTGAGTGAATCTGGCATACTCTTGTCTGGTCATGAACTTTTCCTTTGAAGACATTTTGTACTTGTAGATTGTAAACTCCTTCAAGGCAAGAACTGTGTTTTTGTTTATCTGTGTATTCCCTATGCTGACACAGTGCCCTTGACAAGTAAGTGCTTAATAAATGTAGTGCATTTTTTTTAAAATTTGAATTCAATTTGTACCCAACTCATGAATTCACTATTTGGTCTTCTGGAAGAGAGTTCAGAATAGCCGACTGACAAGGTGAAATAGAATCCATGAATGGGATTACCTCTTAGAACAGGGGTGTATGAACTTGTTTAATGCACATAAAAACACATACATACACACTCCAATATCAATGGCTTTATTTGTTATTCTTTGTATTTTATTTTATTAATTTAAAAACAGTAGTCTGTAACTTCCAAAAGGTTTCCATGACACAAAAAGAGGTTAATTGCCCTTGAAGAAAATGTCTTGTCTAATTGGAAATGTTACCAGTCTAGTCTCTTTTGGCCTAAGTGATGTGCTTTATAATTCAATTCTTTCACCCCTGAGTTTAAGCAGCTATGGCAGTGGCCCAAGTTATGACTGATATCAGGTGATGATGAATGAAATTGCACGCCTAGGGTAAGTTTTCTGACAAGTGAAATATTTGCTCCAGCACCACAAGTAATTTCAGTTCCTGAATTTCTCCTAAACTTTCATTTAACTTATATAACTTCCCTCTAAGGATCCTTTGATCCTAAAGAGAGAAATTTGTTGATATGACTTTTCCTATAGGATTCGTGTACACAAAGCCAATTCTTCCTCTGGGATAGTCTTTGGGGATAGACCATGAGGACCTTGGAAATAAAGAGTTATAAGTGATTGGAAACAGCAATTTTTTCAACATTTCTGAACAAACAGGAGCCTGTCCATGCCCCAGGCAGTTTTTCTGGGACGTATGGAAGTATCATTTCCCAGCTTACCAGCTTCACCTGGCTGATATTTTCTGGACCAGAAAAATGGCTTTTGTAATATTCTCCTTTGTGGATTCCACACAGGAATGAAGTGGAGGATGTAAGTAAAGTCTGTCTCCTAGACAACGTTGGGGAACTTGTAGCCTTGAGGCCACACATGGCCTTCTAGGCCCTTGGGTGTGGTCTTTTGACTGAGTCCAAGTTTTACAGAACAAATCCTTTTATTAAGAGAATTTGTTCTGTGAAGTTTGGATTCAGTCATAGGGCTGCACTTGAGGACCTAGAGGGCCACATGTAGCCCTGAGGCTACAGGTTCCCCATCTCTGTACATATACTCTAAGAAAGCAGTGGCTCACTGGTCAACAAATTCCTACAGTGGTATTCCTGAACAGGTTTCCTATTTAGTCTTTTCGTCACTCTCCTTTAATGGCATGCATGACGCTTCTGATCCAGTGACCCGTGTATGACTGACAGTTCCTAATGGAAGAGGCCACAGTGTGTCAGGATTCCTCAGAACAACTCAGCTTATAGCAATAGGGATCAAGCTATACCCAACTAGTGCCTAGCACATGTGCTCAAAGTAGGATAGTAAATCTCAATTAGTTTTTGGCATAATGCATAGTTGAGTTTTTTTAAAATTTATAACTTTAAAAAATTATTTTCCCTTGAGCTGATTTACACTGGACTACAACAATGGAGAACAGTATATTTGTGAGGAAAGTTCTTGTCATCTGGCATAGTAAAGTAGAATGCTAAACTTGGAAGAGACCTCAGAGATGATCTAGTGTCCATCTCCTCTGTTTGACCGCAGAGGAAGCTGAGACCCAGAGAGAAAATAGCTTGCCCTTGGTCACACAGTTAGTTAGTAATAAAGCTGAGACTAGAACCCAGGTCTCTTGAGTCCGGATGTAGTGTTCTTTCTGCTAGATTAGTGGTTCTCAAGCTTTTTGGTCTCAGGACTCTGTTGCATTCTTAAAAATTATTGAGGATCCCCTCAAGGTGCTTTTGTTCATGTGGGTCATGTCTATTAATATTTACAGTATTAGAAAGTAAAGCTGACCAATTTTCAAAATGTTGATTTATTAATTATTTTTTAAAATAACAATAGCAAACCATTATATACTAATGTAAATGCCATACTTTTATGAAAAATGACTATTTTCCAAAGAATTTAGTGAGAAGAGTGTCAGTGTTTTAAATATTTTTGCATATCTCTTTAATGTCTGGCTAAATAGAAGGCAGCTGAATTCTTATATCTGCTCCTGCATTCAATCTGTTAGGATATATTATTTTGCTTAAGTATGTTAAGAAAATCCAGCCTCACACAGATAATCTAGTAGGAAAAGGGTGGAACCCTTCATTATGCAAGTAATGTCAGCATTATTATGAAAATAGTTTTGACCTCACGGACCCCACCCCACCCGACAGGATCTTGGGAACCCTCTGGGCCACGCTTTCAGAACTTCTGCAATGGCTCGTACTGCTTTCCAGATGCCCATCTATTAAAATGGTGCTGTTACTGTTCAGCCAACTCTCCATGACCTCATTTGGGGTTTTCTTGGCAGAGATGCCAGAGTGACTTGTCATCTCCTTTTCCAGCTCATTTTATATATGAGGAAACTGAGGCAAACCGGATTAAGTGACTTGTTCAGCGTTGACCAGTTAGTTAGTATCTGAGGCCACATTTGAACTCAGAAAGAGCAATCTTTCTTACTCGGCACTCTATTCACTGCGCCACCTAGTGGCCCCTTCTATTACAGCAGCAGAAATGTAACTCGGTTCTCATTAGCCAGACTTGAATGGAGCATATTTCGTACTAATCCTTGGGTTCATCACAGGATCCTATTTAGGTTCTGGAGTAAAATTCAAGATAACCTTTTAAGCCAATAGCTTTTAGAAGGGGTCTACCAAGTCCTACCTGTTGTATATCTTTTTAACACAATGGAATTAAACTATGGGCAACATTTTATTTGTATCTCCTAAATTTCTGGACGTGATAAGTACAACTATTTGTCCTTTAAGTTTTATTTTATTTTCAGGCTATGGGTGTGCTTATAAAAATACACCCAACAGTTTTAAAGACAGCAAGAGTAGAGTTTTATCTAATCGTGCAGTATGTGTTCCCTGCATGATGAACTAGCAACCAAAAATTAAACATCAGCCCTGGGGTGGTGAGCTTTCTATGGGCTGAGATGAATCAGAATGGTGTATACATAAATTCTCCCATAGTGCATGTTTAAGCACTTCATTTACATATAATTCCCCAGGGGCCAAATAATATACCTTCTAACTGACTGCTCAGTTTCCTAGGTTATGTAACTTGACTTTTGCCTTCTTCCTTAGAACAAATGTGAACTTGATCAGTGGTGATGGAACACACGTATGTGTTCAGTAGACTTGTAAGGAGTCGAGGCAGGGCAGGGAGTGGAGGAGAGGAGGGATAGATACCAGAAGTCCTGACCACTCCCAGCTCCCTAAATCCCTCCCAATCCAAAGTCAAGGACAAGAGGATCTCCCCGTCTCTTGCTTCTCTGGAATGCGGGTAGGAGTACAATAACTAGCAAAGACCGTGAGGGGCTTCAGGCAATAACAATGAAAAGAATCTTCAGGTGAGCCACTGACCCCGGTCATAAAGGCAAGCAGACTTTTTAGAAAGAAGTGGATTTGTCTGACGCTCACAAAAGAACTGGTCTTTCCACTGGTAAAGATGTTCTAGTTGAGAAGACCTGGGTCACAAAATGGTCTCCCAGGGGCTTGTAAAGAGGGAATACTCTTTGCAAAGTGGCTCTTTCCTTCGGGGAACTTATTTCATGTACACAGGATTCAACCAACATTCTACCCATCTTCTCTCCTCCAAAAAAAGAAATTCAAAAAAGGCATTTTGCCTCCTAAGCCCTTTGGGAAATATTGTCTTGTAGCATGAAAAACTTTGGAGAGAAGATATTAGTTCTGGTCTAGGCTCTGCCACTAACTAGTTGTGTGACCTGGAGAAAGTCAGTTCTTTTCTGTGATCCTCACTCTTTTCTTTACTAAAATAAGCTGATTGCACTAACTGAGGTAAAAGGTCTTTCCCAAGACTAACATTTTTGCATCTCATGACTGGCTTGGATACCACTGTATACAAGAGACAGCTGATATGTCTCTGCTCTCCCTTGCTTCTGGTTCTGTACCCATTCCCTAAGCCACCTTTGTGATAGTAAATGGTGAGCAGCAGACATTGCTTGTGTCAGCCCTCTTATGGGCTGCAGCAGTTGGGAATGGTTCTTATTTCATTGAGAAGTTTATTTCATGCTAGATTAATTCCTAACCTTGAGTGCCTGGATACCAAAGCTAGAATGGATGGTGTGAAATTATTCCCCATGGGCCACATTGACTGACAACATTATTTTCATAGGCTAGTGAACCATCAGAAGCCAGACACTTTTGATTATTGAGACTTCACTTCTACTTGGAATCCAAAGGGCAGGAGGTCAGCATCACTTTATTGTCGGACCAGCTGTTGTCAGATGCCACCTCTGAGGTCCTTTCCCTTCTGTTCCATTGTAGCAGAAAGTATTGCTAGGGGTGTTCATTCTTTCCACAGAAAATCCCCTGCATAATTTGTCTTCATATAGCAAGACTGAATTTATGCCTTGTGATGAAGTGGTAGATACTGACATTTGAAAGATGAGCTATTAAAAATACTTTTAAACTTCTCGCTTTTTTGGCATCTCAACATCTTTTGTCTGAAATAGTCTTTCAGTTTAATTGTTTTAATTGTCAGTTTAATTGTTAAGAGTAGATAAACTTTTATTCAAATTGAATATCCATTTAATAGTAGTTTGTCAAGCAAATAGCAGAGTTCTATCAACAGTGGGCAGACAATTAGGTCTTTCTTCTTGATTTGTGTTAGGTCTCAGGGTAAAACGACCACCAGCTGTATATTCTGGGCCTGACTCCAGGATTACTGGTTCCCTATGCCAAACCCGCAAGTATTTTAAAATGGTTGACTACACTGGATTGAAAAGATAAACCTTCTATACATAACTGTTTAAAGATATGCATTCTCTCCCCACTCACCCCCACCCCCAACAACTCCCAGCCCAAAACACTGCACAGAGTTGGTTTTTTGTTGTTTTGTGTTTTTGGAAAATCCAGCTGAGTTCTCAGAAAAAAATATCCTTTCCCATTCTGGTTATGGAAACTCCATTGGCACCTCATTAGCACCTTGTTAGTGAGGACAGGGCGTGTTTTGGAAAAACCAGTAGGGAGGTTTGGCTGCTGTAAGGATAGGGTTTTGAGTTAAGCCTAATTGCTCTTCTGAAGCTTAGCTACTTAATACTGGCTAGCATTAAGGGTCTATCACCAGCCCCTTGACCATCCTTTGCTTCCTTTCATATTCTCACCTACTCAGGCAATTAGCACCTTCCTAACCCTACTCCCTCTTCATCTTTGTCCCTGTCCAACCCCAACTGCTGCCTCTGAGCCATGACAGCCTCCCCAGAGAGCAAAGGTATCTTCATCCTTGTCTGCCCTCCAGCAGACATCTTAAAATACATCTGACCCGCTCTGCACTCGGAGAGAAAGAGTATTGTCTATTGGTCACCCGCACCTTTAGTCTAGTATAGTCATCCCTTGATTATTCACTAAGGGGAGAGAAAAGATGATCCAGAAGTTTGACTTTGGAATATATTTCTGTACTGGCATTTAAATATGGGTGTGCCTACTGTTCTGGGAATTCACTTCAAAGAAAACAATGAAGCCATACTGTAAAGACATGACTCAGGAGGAGGGTGGAAGTGGTATGCTATTAGGATCCTATACCAACTCTTTTCCTGACCGACTCCTGCCCTTAGCTTCATACCTTCCTGAACATTTATTTCATGACAGAGATGGAGAAAGTGGCATTTTTCTGATTAAGGTACTGAACCCCCTAAGCAAAGCTGCCTTCCCTCAAACCTTTTCTGAAGTGGAAGAGTTTTAAGTGTAACATAGAAAATTCTCTCTTTATCTTAAGCCCCACCCTTCCCCCCATATCTTTTGTTTAGTTATATGCTTTGCTTATTGTGTGAAGTCTATCTTATATATTGAATATTGTAATACAGATTTTGAATTTTGAAATTCAAGTATTGAATTTCAGCACAAACCTAAGACAACAGTAGGTCATACCACAAAGATTAGAAAGGCCATATCTGCCACATGTCACCCTTAAGAAAATATGTGAGATATAAGAGGAATTATTCACTGAATAATTCTCACAGAACTGTGAGTGCCCATTGGACTTCGAGGTACTATGTTAGACACTGAGAGGGATAACAAGACAAAATATGGCCCCTGGACCAGGAACTTACAATCTAATATAAAATGGCTGTTCTAAGTTTGTCACAGTACAAAGTTCTATGACATATTTGAGGAAGAGGTGATCGCTTCCATCAGGTGAGATCAGGGAAAGCTTCATAAATCAAGCGGCACCTGAGAAAGCCATTCAAGGTTGGCAAGGATTTCAGCAGGCAGATGGAGGGGCCAAGGGTGTTATGTTGTAAGCACACATTGTGCTATGAGAAAAGGCATGGAGTGGGAAAGAAAGGATAAGAAAATATCAGGAATGATGATTTATCTAATTTGGCTAGAATGCAAAAAGGGTCCTGGGTCACATTGCATCCCCCTGCGCTCTTCTTTGCTAAGGATACACGACTTTCCTTCTCTACAAAAATTTCTTCAAGGACAGAAGAAATGAATTATGTGGCATATTGGAATGGTAAGCACAGCTCTTGGCCCACAAAGAATCTGGCTGTAGGTCTTGAGTTCAAGGACACAGATTGTGTTAGGTAGAGAGTCTTTTATAAGTGATTCTTACAAATAAAAACCAGTTTAAACCTGTTTCTTTGCAGTGCTGCCAAGCTTCTGGACAAGAACCCGTTTTCTGTCAGTAATCCAAGTCCTCTGCTTCCATCGCCTGCAAGTCTTCAACTGGCCCAACTGCAAGCCCAGCTGACCCTCCACCGGCTGAAATTGGCGCAGTCAGCAGTCACCAGCAACACTGCAGCTGCCACAGTCCTGAACCAAGTCCTCTCCAAAGTGGCTATGTCTCAGCCCCTCTTCAACCAGCTGAGACATCCATCTGTGATCACTACCCCACACAGCCATGCTGGGGCACCCCAGCACCCAGCAGTAATGCCAAATGCCAGGTTTTCATCTAGGGGGATCACATTTTCACCTCCTGGTCAAGGACAGGGCCTGGGACCATCCATGAACCTGCCCAGTCAGGCTACCAATGCCATGGTGATGCATCCTTTTGGTGGGGTCATATCTCAGACCTCTAATCAACCAGCGGTTGTCCTGGGCATCAGCAAAACTGGCCCTGTTCCTGCTGTGGCAGGGTTCTATGAGTATGGTAAAGCTAGTGGTACTCAGGCCTATGGTTCAGATGCTGATAGTCAGTCGAGCTTTCTGTCAACATCGGGTGCCACCTCAGCTGGGGTAACCTACGAGGGTCAATGTAGTCATACAGGACATCCAAAGCAAGATGGCCAAGCCAGCTTCCCCAAAGACTTTTATGGGCCCAATCCCCAAGGACAGCACATGACTGGAGGACAGCCCTTAGGCTTCCCTGGAGAACAGCACATGAATACACCCTGCACAGGCGGTCCTAAAGGAGAGGTGGACCCGCTGCTCCATGGCACAGGATCAAATAGTCAATGGGACTGGCCACCAATCAGCCAATCCTATGAGCTGTATGACCCGGAAGAACCCACACCAGACACCAAGTTTGGGCCTTCGACCCCTACTTCCTTCAACAAGAAGCAGAGTTTCAGCAGCACCCAGAGGCGAGGGAAGGAGGAGCCCATGCTGTCAGTGAGGCCTCTCCAGGCTCATGAGCTGAATGACTTTCATGGTATCACACCTCTCCACCTGCCACACATCTGTACCATCTGTGATAAAAAAGTCTTTGATCTGAAGGTAAGGCAGAGAAGGGCAGGGCATTTGGCTCGCCTGGTGTATTGTACACTCTTTACCTATCCACCATTAAAGCTTGATGACCTTGTCTAACCATGTCATTCCTCTGCTCAGTAGACTCCAGTGACTCCCTATTGCCTGAAGAATAGAGTACAGACTCCTATGCTTGGCATTTGAAGTTCTTCATGGCCTGGCTCTGACCTACTTTTATGTCCTTGTTATCCGTTATCACTCTCTTAGACGCACACCACACTCTAGCCAAATTGGCTGTTCCTCACACATGACATTTTCTCTCATGTTCCTGCCTCTGTACATGTTGTCTCTCATGCCTGGAATGCATCACCTCTTTACTTCTGTCTCTTACTATCCCTAGTTTCCTTTATATCTGAGGTTTGAAATACAACCTTCTACATGTAGTCTTTCCTGATCCCTCAAGAACTGTTCCCATTGAATGACCTTGTATTTATTTTGCATATATTTGGAATATACTTATATATGTATATATTGTCTCCTCAGAAAAAAAAAATTTACCTTCTATCCTTGAGGATTCTATAGAATCTTAAGGATTCTATCCATTGACCTCAATTTCAGCTCGGTTTTCTCATCTGTAAAATGGGGACAGTACTACTTTCAGTGTTGTTACAAGGAGCCAATGAAATAATGTATGGAAAGAATTTAGTAGCAATCAAGCATAATGTAAATGTGAATTCCTACCATTATTCATCTGCCTTCAATATGTGCTGGAGTACCCTTTGATGATTCACATCTTCTTCTAACCTAGGACTGGGAGCAGCATGTCAAAGGGAAAATGCATACTCAGAAATGCATGACCTTCTCTGAAAGGTGAGTTCTGCTGACAAGAGTGGATGACTGTTTATTATTATTGTTCATCCTTCATTCTCAAAGAACTTGAAGAGAACATATATTTAAGTCTCTTCTTCTAGCCAGTCCTCATTTCTTTTAAAAATCAATAATTCATTGCAAACTCAACTTTAAACAAAACCAAAATTGATTAAGCTTATCTTTACAACTCTTTAAACTTAAAAATGACCTGCAATAGTAATAGTTTATTAGTTAATCCCTTCCTCTCTGTCTTCATCCACTGTCTTTATCCATTCATATTCATTATATATTTTTCTTTTGTTACATGATAATCAATGCGAAGACTTAATTTTTGGTTTTGTTTTCTTTGCTTCACATCATTTTATAGTAATCTTTCTATATTTAATCATACTCCTCAATTTGTCTATCTTAATTACATTATAGTATTCCATTGTATTGATATAGCAGAATTTCTTAGTCATTTTCAAATTGTTGGCCATTTAAATTCCTTTCAGTTTTTTAAATCGCAAATATTGGCACTATAAATACATTTGGAAAGAGCTCTTTTTAAAATTACATTTTAATGGAGAGCAATTTGGAACTATGGCCAAAGGGCTATAAAAATGTTCATACCCTTTGACCCAGAAATACCACTTCTAGGGTTGTATCCCAAAGAGATCACACAAGTGGGAAGAGGACCCATATGTACAAAAATATTTATAGCGGCTCTTTTTGTGGTAGCAAAGAATTGTAAATCAAGGGGATGCCCATCAATTGGGGAATGGCTGAACAAGTTGTGGTATATGAAGGTAATGGAATACTATTGTGCTATAAGAAATGGGGATGATACAGACTTCATAACAACCTGGAAGGGTTTTTAAACTAGTAGATCAGAACAACTGTAGGTATTGTTTGCCTAGATTTTAGCAACACATTTGATAAAAATTTCTCATACTATTCTCGTAAGAGAGATGGAAAGCTTTGCGCTAAACAATAAAACAGTTAGATGGCTTCAGGCCTGAGTCAACTGGACAGATTCAAAGAGTAATCATTTATGGTTTCAAGTTAACTTTGAAGGAGCACACTTCTGGAACCAGTGCATAATACTGTACCATTTAACATTTTTATCAATGATATGAGTAAAGGGAAGGGGAAGGGAACAAGGATTTATTCAGCACCTACTATGTACCAGGCACTATACTGATATAATAAACGTCTTGATCCTCACAAGAACCCCATCAAGTAGGTGCTATTATTATCCCCATTTTATAGTTGAGGTAACTGAGTCAGGCAGAGGAGAAGCGAAAGGCATAGATGATATAACATTTTTCAGATAACATAAAACTAGGTGATAACACGCTGGATAACAAAGTCAATATCTGAAAAGTTCTTGACAATCTAAAGCATTGGACTAAGTCTGATAAAATGAAATTCAGTGGAGGGATAAACGTCCTATGCTTGTGTTTAAAAATTCATCTTTATATGTACAAAATGGTAGCATCATGGTTAGAGAGCAGTTTGTCTGAAAAAAGATCTGAATTTTAGTGGACTTCAAGCTATGAGTCACCAAAATGATGTTGCAACCCCCAAAATTAATGCGCTCTTAGACTTTATCTTCTAAGAATAAAGAGTGATTGCCCCTTGTACTCTGCCCCAGCCAGACCACATAAGGAGTATTATTTTCAGTTCTGCGCAGCAGAGTGTAAGAAAGTCAGTGAGAAGCTGGAGAGTGTCCAGAGGAAAGCATCCATTCAATGAATTGAATCCATGTTATATGTTAAAAATAATAGGTAACATTTATGTAGCACTTTAAGGTTTGCAAAGTGCTTTACATATGATGATTGGTCAAAAGAACTGGGAGCAGAAGGCAGCGTTTAGCCTCAAGAAGAAAACACTCAGGGAAAAAATTGCTGTGTTCAAGCATTTGAAAGAGTGTCATAAAATACTGGGCCTGAAGTTATCTTACTGAGTTCAGATCCAGGCACAGACACTTACTAGATGTGTTACGCTGGGCAAGTCGCTTAACCCTGTTTGCCTTGGTTTACCCACCTGTAAAAATGAACTGGAGAAGGGAATGGCAAACCACTTTAGTGTCTTTGCCAGGGGAACCCCAAATGGGGACGTGAAGAATTGGACACAGCTGAAAAACAATTGAACACCAATAATATACAGAATAGGGATTAGACTTTGACTCCAAAGGGCATATTAGGAGCAAAGGATAGAGACTAGAAAGAGGAAAACCAGCCTTGATATCAGGAAAACCTTCCAAAAAAAATAAAGCTGTCCAAAAGTGGAATGAGCTGATTCAGGAAGTAGTGGGTTCCCCTTTATTTGAAGTCTTCAAGCACATGCTAGCTTATTTGTCAGGTGTATTAAGGTAGGTGTTTCTATGGGTTGACCTAGATGGTCACTGAAGAGCCTTCCAACTCTCAAGTTCTACATTTGTGTGATTGATAATCATTTTCTCCCTTCCAAGCCTGAGGTAAATATATAATTCTTTTTCTTCTAACTTTTTTATCTTTTTACATTTAATCCTTCCCTTTATCATTTTTTTTAGCGCGGCTATTCGATGTGTTGTTGGCTCAGCAGAAGAAGCATTGTGCACCTCACCAAACAGCACAGCTGTTTTTAACCCACCTGGAACTGAAGGTAAGAGATGTCTTTTTCTGATGGTACCTTGTTTGAAATTTTTCAAGCCCGTAGCTTCCTCCGTGTCCCATCTTCCAAAGTTAAAAATCTTCAGAAAATCAAATGTATTCTGCTTTTCTTATATTGATATTTTCAGTGTTGGGTTTTTTAAAGTATATCTTTATGTCAACGATAAGTGTTTCCATGAGAAATTGAGAAATAATCATGATGGACATTAGAAAGTATTTTTTTTTAAAAATCCTTCTTTCCCTGTTAGTCCTAGGCAGTTGACATTTGAAAGCAATGTGACTGTCTCTTTTTTTCCCCCCACTGGCCTTATGTAATTCCTTTAGATTTTGCCTCAAATATTGGATCGTCATTTGCTGTGGTTCCAACAAGGTCCTTTGCTCAGTCAAATCCCACTTTCTCTCCCACTGCTTCCGGGACAAATGTGAGTATGAAAGCAATTCCACCTTTGTCATCATCAGCAGCAGCATTTGTAACACTTGTTCATGTGTGGTATTGGACAAAAAAGAAACATAGTCTTTCTACTATATGTCTTTCTGCTTCCAGAGTTGGATGAAATGAATGTGTTCCAGACATGGCTTAATGTAGTTTGGAAGGATATGTCCCCAGAGAGTAGTATATAACTTAATTAGGTATAGCTAGTTTCAGAGAGAGAAAACTTGACACACATACGTTGAAGGGGAAAAACATACAAAAGCAAATTCTATTTTTCATTCACATTTTTAGTTGGGACCTACACTGGCTTAGAAAAACATTAAGGTCTTGTGGCTTCCGAAATGAATTTTGACTTTTATACTGAAGTGGATCATGTCCCAGAAGAGAGTGATCCTAGACACCAGAATCAGAAAGGAAAATATATCTGAAAATAAAAACTATGTATTGATGGATTTTGAGGTACCGTATAGAGAACTAGTTGTTGATAGAAGTTTTTTAGCTCCTTTCCTACTCCTCATAGCCTGCTTTCCATTACAAAATAGTTCCTACTCCCTGCTGCCTTCCACCACCAGCTCCTGTAGCTTCTTCTGTCCCTCTATTTTCTACAGAGTCCTAATTCATTCTCTGTTCTTCAGCTCTTCCTCTAACTTTTCCTCTCTTGAGCCTCCCCCTCATTTCTCCAAACCATCCTCCTTCTATCACTCTCCTAAAATACAAGGCAGGGTCTGGGAAAGCAAAAAGCTAAACAAAATGTGTTTGGCTAAACTGTGGGTCTTAGGTTTGAATATATATGTTTGTGGATGTATCTGTTTTTAAAGTGTGTGTGTGTGTGTGTGTGTGTGTGTGTGTGTGTGTAGCTGTATCTTCTCTTAAATCTTCAGGACTATAAAATCCCATGAGAGGCAGTGTGGTAACAAAGAGGGTTAGGTTTAAACTCAAAAACACCTGAGTTCACTTCCTACCTCTGACATGTTCTGGCTGTGTGATCTTTGGCCAAGTCTCTTAACTTTGCAGTGCCCTAGATATGCTTTAAGATTGCCAAGCAGTTGCTGATCTACATTGGTAGAGGAGTCACTGGGAATTCTCCAGGTTGACTTTCCAATGAACTTACAGAACTAGGCAAAGTAAAATTAAATAAAAAATTATAAACTTCTCAGGGAGAGGAACCTTTGTCTTTTTAGCACACTCTGCTATGGGTGTTTGTTTAATACTGGTAACAGTCTCATTTTGACATGATATATTCTTGGAGGCCACATCTTAGAGTACATCTCTCTGAGCCAAAATCCTGATTTCTACTATTACTTCTTTCAGGCATTGGTAGGAAACCTTGAATGTGTGGGCAAAGTGACAAAAAAAATGAAGTGTAGGAGTTCATTAAGCAGCATTAAATCAGTGGATTGATGAAATGTAAAGAGTGGAAAAGAGATCACCTTGAACCAGGAAAACAACATACACAGTGATTACAACAGTATCAATGAAAGAATAAAAACACAAAACTGAATGCTGTATAATTATAAGGAATAAGCCAGGCCGCAGAGAAGAGACAAGAACACATACTTGCTTCTCTTCCTTTGCAGAGATGGGAGAGAGTGAACGTGGAGCATTGTATTCATCGTCAGACTTGGTTGATGTGTTGGTTAGATTTGCTGAAATGCTTTTTTCCTCTTTTTTATTCTTTGTTCTAAGGTATGGCTTGATAGATAGGGAAGGGAAGACGGATATGTAAGAGCAAAAGGTATCTGTAACAATTTTTTTTTCTTAAGAAAAGGAAATACCTGTAGTCAATTTACAAAGGAAGCATTTGTTTCCTTCCGATTCTTAATTCAATTCAACAGATATTCATTAAGTACTTTACACAAGGTATTGCTTAATGGGAAAAATGTTGAATGAGGGTGCCTGGTACATAGTAAGTGTTTAACGAATATTTGAATGAATCAGCAAATGCTCAAATTTCCATAGTATTTACGTGTTAAGCAACTTGGTAATTCCTTGCTCTAATAGTCACATTTGGCATACTTGTGGCACACAAAACGCATATAATGTTTGGTCTAAAGAATAAAGAGATGATAAATTTGATGTTTGTTAAGTTATTTCCGTCTTCGGGGGCCTAATATTCCTGATTTCCTCAGTCAGCTTCCATGAGTACTTAAAAGGTACCTGGTGCTGAAAGTTGGGATTCTGATGTCACTGACCACCTGCAGATCCCGTTGGACCACTAGCCACAGGGAGGTTTCTGTGCCTGCTACCAAAGACAAGGGGCCCTGCAACTAAAAGTCTTTGGGCAGTTGCGTATAGGTAGAGGAGGTGAAGTCAGGGAAGGCAAAAGGATTGCAGAGTGATAGGGATATACCTAAAATCGAGTCATTTTGTTAGGGCAATAAAGACACTCAGTGTCTAGAGAGAGAAACCTTACAGTTTCTGAAGTCCTTTCGCATACAATTAACAGAGATAGCTTTTTTCCCTCTTTCCATGGTCACTGACCATATTCCATATAGCCAAGGGTGGGGCTATCCCTTATTGGGACTCAAAAGAACAAGTTCCAGATCCCCATCCTGTCACTTCCTAGTGCTATAATCTTGGGTAAATCTCCTTACCTCATGGGACTCTAGTTTCCCCATTTGTATCATGCGATAGTTGGGCTCTATGCTTCCCTTCCAGTGCTAACATTCTATGATCCTATTATCCAGAGAATTATACAACTGTCCATTTGCCTCTGGTTGGTCTCTGAACCAGCCCTGACTAAATGATCAGATCACTTGCCTTTGATCTCTGTTTGCTGCTTTTGATGAATGAACCAAATACAGGGCCCCCTCTGTAAGAATATCTAATGTACAGTAATTTGGTTGGCAGAACCGTAGAATGTTGGAGCTAGCAAGGGACCTTAGTCACCATGTAGCCAGACCACCTCATTGTACAGCTAGAGGCAGATAAATGGGTGAGGGGGATAGGGACTAGGAGGGAAGATCCACATTACAAAAGTCTTCTTTCACTAAAGGACTCGTCAGAGGGTCCCTTTAAATTTTAAGCAAATTTTGTTCAACCTGTACAAGTCTACTTGCATGCAACTTTTATGAAATACAACCAAATACAGCAAAATAGAACTAATATTTTAAACAATCATTATTGTTTATAGAGAAAACAATTGCTACCTTTAAGTCTCTCTGCTTTTGAGTAGGACCATGGAAATTTAATGGGTCACAGTGAAAATCTCCCTTTGGATTGTGTCACAGAGACCCTTCTCCACCATACTTCTTGCAAAGGCAACTGCTTTGATAGGTATAATGTGGCAAAATCTCTTGACTTTGACTGGATGGTGGTCTTGTGTTTTCATATTTGTCTTGGGCAGTATGGAAAGATTATGTAGAATTGATTGTGCTTATAGATCATGGAGGCAGTCTGCATCTGGACTTTCACCAGCTGGGGTGGGGGCTTGGAAATGATTATACCTTTGTGAAACAGTATTCACTTTCACTAAAGCTGCTGCTGATGGATAGAACAGCGGGGAGTTTATACTTGGCTCTGGAGTCATCATAAACAGAGTAATCAGATTTCTAGAAGGGGCTGCCTGGGCCCTCTTTGGCCGTAGATAGCTTCCTAGAATCTGCAAGAGGTAGATGCAGAGTGACGGGCTGCCTGTCCCTATAAAATGACCTTTGGATTTTCACAGCCTGCTGTGTTTATTTAGTGCACGGTGCCAGAGCTTGAGGCACTTTTGACCCAGGGACATTTGAGGTGTTACTGCAGTTAGGCAGCTGTTAGTATTGGTTTTGTCTTCCTGCAACCTTGAGCATTAGAGCATTCACATAAATGAAGATACAGAAAGCATAGAGAAAAGTCATGGTTTGCAAAGATGCCATAGATTGTCAAAGGATAAAATGTACGTACTTCGGATCAGTCGTGAGCCAGTTTCCAGTGTGAGCATTCACATCTCAGAAACAGGCAAATGCTACAGCTCAGAGCTCGATTTCTTGTCTTATTGATTGTCTAGACTTAAGAAAGCAATGGAGATAAGTTTAATAAGGCAGACTAGACTTAGTTTGTTATGTGTATGGTTGCTATTTTTTCAAAGTCAGTTGTTAAACCTTTACCAGCACATCCTTACTTTGGACTATTGTACATGTGCTGAATGCCAGTCTGTCTACTCCATTCCATCTTGACGCCTTTGTATCTGCTTTGCTACATTCCCTGCTTTTCATGGCCAAAGATGCATCTTTGCCTACTGACAATCTAGCCTTTGTCTCCTCACAACAGGATATCACTTTGTATTTTCACAAAGCATCATAGAGTGGAATGACAGTTGAAATCGGAACCAAGCAACCTTGTTTGGATCCACAGCTTTTCCACTGACTAACTACGTTTCAAGTCATTTCCCTTACTTGAGACTTAGTTTCCCTTCATCTATAAAATGGTGGAGTTGGACTGGTAATCAGTCTTTAAGATACCTTCTGGCTCTAACTTTTAGTGATTCTAAATAGTTAATGGGCATATTGGAGAAAGTTAGTAGAAGAACTTCCAGCCAATGTTGGCCCCAAAAAAACGATCACATCATACACCACCAATACTAATGTGCCTTAGAAATCTTTCAGAAGGTCCCAAACTCTAGAATTCACATTCACTGGCTAGTTGTATGATAACCTCAAAACAAGGATGAGATAGAAAAACTTTATTGTTGTTTGTATTCAACACTATATGAGGTAATTGTATAGTTAAGAGAGGCTTCCAGAATCTCAGAAACTCCAGTGTTTGGAAGGAACTTGCTTGGGAAGGAACTATATTTCTCTCAGTGTAGCCTAGAATAGCATGAGCTTTTTGGCTGCCATGTTACCCTGCTGACTCTTGTTGAACCTCTCATCTGCTAAGACCCCTAGATCTTTTCCAGAAGAGGTTGTGTCTAGTCACACACACTTCATCCATCCTTAAATTATGGAGTTAATTTTTTAACCTAAGTATAGAACTCTACACACCTCCATTAAGTTTCATCTTGTTAGATGGGCATCCTCCTAAGCCTGGCAGGATCTTTTTGGATCCTGATTCTGTCATCCACTGTGTTAGCTGTCCCTTCCAATTTAATGTAATCAACAAATTTGACAGGAATCTCTACCTTCAACTAATCCATGGAATAAAATGTTGAATGGCACTGTATCAATTCTGAGAGACCTCATTTCAATTTGAGGGGGGGGGTCATACAGCTCACATATTAGAAAGGTGAGGTTATTTCTACACACTAATCAACACAGGCTCATAGGTTCCAAGTCAGAAGGAAATTAGGCCACCACTAAAGGAATTCAGGTTTAGAGGAGTGAAACAATTCGTTGAAATTGGAATTGACGCTTTAGGGGGAAAGGGCAGCTCTTCCTTGGATTCCTGAAGCTCATTGTCAGATTTTTACAGTAACTTATGGTAGGTGAGTTCTTTTAATTGAACTCTTTGAACCTGTCTCCAAAACCTAATCCTTTCCTGCATGTCAGGCCAGGTAGTGGAAGATTTTGAAATCTGCATGCCCTGGTCTGTTTGCTGTCCTTACTTTCCGCCCATCTATAAAAAGTTTGCAGGCAAGTTGAATGATCTGGGAACCAGGCACATGAAACATCAGAAACCAGTTTGGAAGCAGTGCAGCATCCAGTTTTAAATGAGTAGTGCCGGTATGTGTCCAAATGTGAAAACCAGAGCTTCCAGTTTCTACCAGGAGGAGGGACCCTCTAGGCTGAATCCCTAGTGCGGTTCCTGTTGGTACAGGGCTTACATTCCTGATTTTTTAAGCAGGAGAGTTTTGAAGGCAGCTCAGCATCCTGCTCTCACATGTATCTAACACCTGGGACTTCTGTGGAGTCCATATGCATTAGGATGTGGGAACAGCACCTTGCCACCTTTAAACCATGACATAAATACCCCACAAAGAAAATTCCGGTAGGTGAGCCATGACTAGGATTGTTAGATTGCTCACCAGACTTTGCTTATCTGTCCCAAGGCATATCTCTTTAGAGTGAGTGCTCAATAAATGTAGAATACAGTCCTGGCATGTATCTTCCCACACATGTGTTTTCTGTTGATCTCAGTGTAGTATACTGACATTAAAGTTCAAAGCTGAAATAATCAAGCAAAGAAAGCAGTTATTTGTGATCCAAGGAAAATGAATCAGGCAGATACATTGAGGCACCATGCTATAATGGTGGAAATAGCACAGGACTGGGAGTTTGGAGACTGGAATTCTAGTCCAAAATCTACTGCTGACTAACTGGGAAAATCACTTCACTTCTCTGGGACTAGATTTTTTTCACCTGTAAATTGAAAAGCCTGGGCTAGGTGACTAAGAGCTCAGATTTTCAGGTTTTGCAAACACTATATTCACTTTTAGAAAGTCATTTAATCAAGTAAAGTAGCTCTGGATCTTGTGAAAACAATCTCTTTTTGTGAAAAAAATTGCTGAGATGTAGTTGCTGCTTTTACAGAGCTTATAATTTTGTTTATTGGAGTTGCTAAGGAGGGTCCCCTCTGACATAAAGAAGTGCACAAGGAATGTAAATTAAAAGGCAATCTTACACATGTTTGTGTGTGTGTGTGTGTGTATGTATATATATATGTATGTAACCTGGATTTGAGGTCTGATTCTGCCACTTACTAGCCCTTTAACCTTGGGCAAATCGTTTGTCTTCTTTTGAGCTTCATTTTCCTCATCTATAAAACGGAGGCAATACTTGTGCTATCTATCAGGGTTACTGTAGGTAAAGCACTATATAAATACATGATATTGCTGTTATTATTGTGGAACAATTGTATGCCTAAGTGGAACTGGGGTGGTGGTCAAAAAAGGGGATACAGGAATTTCCTGTTTAGACAAAGGAGATTAGAGAAAGCTATCATTATCACCATTCCTTTGGTTAGTCTGGGAAAGTTTCCAGGAGGAGTGGGATTTTAGAACTTGCCCAAGGGTACTCAGATATATATTTGTTAAATTAAAAAAAATCTTTACAGGCATTCATTTTGACCCCTTTTCTGTGTCAGTTTCTGCCCCTGTGATTGATTGCCTTTCACTGATTTAATGGTATGTTAGAAGGTATTTATTCTTTGGGAGGTGGATATTCCAGCGTAGCCAGCAGTGATTGCACCAATAATGTGGGAATGAGAACCTCTCACACTTTTCTTTCAAGCTAGAGAGAAAACTTCAAAGTTGACATTGCTGTTTGCTTTCCTAGTCACTAGGCAGTAGGGCAAGGAGAGGTGTGCTAAAATCATTACAGAGTTTTGGGGTTACAAATAGTAACTTGGCCTAGGTGAAGTTCTGTGTTAACCACAGAAGACTTGGGCACAAAGACATATACCAGCTCCCAACTTGCCAAATCCGAATGAGAAACCACTTTGCCGAACTTAATCTTGAAAGCTCACTTGATTCGCATCTTGCTTTGAACTGCTCACTCTAATTAAGGTCTGAGATCCAGAGCTCTTTAAAAGGCACTCCCACCTTTCTCCTCAGAAGGGTTCTAAATGTCATTAGCTCAGCTCAGTTACATACCTCTTACATGTGTAGATCTGTCTTTGCACAGAATGCAGAAAGCTCCATTTCCACTTAAGGGAGATGGGTGATTGCTTTGGGAACCTCATTAACAGCATGCAGACTGGTCTTTCCACTTTGGGGAAACAGTTACCACTGGGAGAGCAATTGATCTCTGAGTCCCTTTAGGGAGAGGTATGGTGTGAGGCACTTAGCCTCCTATCTAAGAGTAAACTCCAAAAGAGGAATTTTCCGTGAATTTAATTGTCCTCAGTACAAAAAAGAAATAAAAAGTTTTCAAAATGGAATTGCCAAATAATAGCCCTTGTATCAATCTCCAAGTACATTGTTATATTTATATAAGAGACAACCCAGACCTAAATCCCAGTTTGAAGATTTTACTTTGTCTATGGAAGGTGGTGACTATGAAAATTTGAAAAAATAATCTTGTAACCTGGTTGTGTTTTTAGAACTGAGTCTTTCTGTTTCATAATGCCTTCAAGTAGATTCATGCTTGAGTATTTCTTGAGACACTGACTGATGTGTGCTAAATGTTACAAACATAAGAAGGACATAATTCCTGCCCATTGGAAAATTCTGTTTTAATGGCTTTTATCAGTCATTGTGAATGTCTTTGTTTATATGTGTGGGCCTAGGTGTGTAGGCATAGATTCTTCCTCCCTGTTCCTTCACTGTACAAACCCTAGGAACCTGACTCACTTCCTCGTGCACTCCCATCATGTTCTCCCTTCTTGGATCCTCCTTCTGAGTAGCTAAAAGCTATTGGAGGACCATATGGACTGGGCCTACTATAAATTCATATTATCTAAACCCACCTGGGTCTCACTGTTGCACTGCAGTCCTTTTTTCATCTGTAAATAATGCTGCTTTTTACTCCCCACACTGCCTTTTCATAGATTGTGGATTTAGAGCTGAAAGGGATCTGAGAGATCACTTGGTCCAACCCCCTTATTTTACAGATGAGAATTTTAGACCCTAAGAGGTTCAGTGATTTGCTCATTCTCACACAAGTTTTAATCAGTAGGGCCGGGAGTTGAACTGAGTTCTTCCTCTGACTCCAGTTCCAGATCTCTTTCCGTGGTAGTATGGTCTTCTCCAAACTCCTCCATCCTGCCCTCTCCTCAAGTTTCACTCAACAAATGATGTACTTTAGTGAGAAGATAGAGGCCATTTGACCCATGTTTTCTCACTTACCCTTCTCCCCACCTCACAACCTTTCTATAACTTCTGCCTCTCTTCCAGGATGAGGTTGCCCTTCTCCTCACCAAAATTAACCCCTGTGCTTGTACCCTCACATCCATACCTTCTCATTTCCTCGGGTGGCTGCCACATCAAATATTATCCACCTCCAAGACCAGCCATGCCTTTTCAGACACAGCCAATGTATGAATTTGCTTTGTGCTACTATGTTTGTTTGTTACGAGGGCGGGCTTTTATTTGTCAGGGGCAAGGGACTTAGGGGAAAAGAGGGGGGGGTAGTTAAAGTGACAAAAAATAAGAAGAAAAGAAAGAAAAGACTAGCAATGACACATTAGAAATACACAAAAGACAGTAGAAGTAAATTCAGAAGGGGACACTGATGAGCAGGGCACCTGCTATTATCATATAAAATTTAATATGGGCTTCAAAAATAAGCTGTACATTATAGAGATAAAAACTATTACTCTCTCATGTTCAGGCCCTACCTATCTATTGGCTCTTTTCCCAGTGTTTACAAATATTTTCAGGTCTTCTCTATCCATTTAAAAACAACCTTTTTTTTTAATCCTGCAACCACCTTAATATTTGTTGTTGTTATTAAGTCATTTTTAGTTGTTTCTGACTATTCATGACTCCAGTAGGATTTTCTTGGCAAAAATACTGGAGTGGTTTGACATTTCCTTCTCCAGTTAAGAAACTGAGGCAAACAGAGGTTAAATGACTCGTCTAGGGTCACACTACTAGCTAGGTGTCGGAGGTTGAATTTGAGCTCAGGTCCTTCTAACTCCAGGGCTGGCACTCTTATCTATTATGCCACCTAGCTGCCTAGAAGCATAGTTTACCTTCCCCCCTTCCTCACCAACCACTTAATGCCTCACCATATGGCTTCAAACTCTACCACTCCACTGAAATTTCTCCCTTAGAGGTCACCAGGGTTCTAATTATTAAATCTTGTGGCCTTTTCTAAGGGTTCCTCTCCCTGGACCATTCCACAACAGTCAGAAGCCTCTTCAGTCTTCTGGGGCACTACTTCTCCTGACTGTCCAGCTGCTTCTTCCCTGGTTCATTGTTATTTTTCTGTCCCCCAAAAGTTTGGATGTCCACTATGGCCATCCCGCAGCCCATTTTTCTCTCAATACACTCTCTTCCTGGGTGGTCCCATTCCTCCCATGAGTTCAGTAATAATCACTGTGCTCATGACTTGACACTCTCTTCTCTCCCCCCATGCTTTCACCCAGAATCTCCCCCCCCGCAGATGCTCCAACAGCATCTCAGATGGAAACATGACTGGAAATGAACTCATCTTCCCAACTTCCCGCTTTAAAGTCAGTATTCCATAGTGGGCAGAATGCTGGACTTGGAGGCAGGAAGACCCAAAGTCAAATTTTATCTCTTATACTGTTGCCCTTAATGGCTGTGTGACCCCAGGCAAGTCAACTTCTCCGGGTTTCAGTTTCCTGATCTATAAAATGGGGATAATATTTGTAGCGTCTATCCTGCAGGATCGCTGTGAGGCTTAAGTGAGACTATATAGACCAAGCACTTTGCAAACTTTAACGTACAATATAAATGTCAGCTATTATTGTTACTACTAATAGTTAAATTAAAATGTTATCTAAATGGAAACTAGGTGGCGCAATGGATAGGATTCAGGAAGATCTGAGTTGAAATGCTGCCCTAGACACTTATTAGCTGTGTAACTCTGAGCAAATCACTTAAAGTCCTGTCTGCCTCAGTTTCCTCATCTGTAAAATAGTGAAAATAATAGCACCCACTTCCCAGGGTTGTAATGAGTTAAATAGTTTTTGTAAAAGTGCTTTGTAAACCTTAATGCATATTATTGTTATTTTTATTAAATTCCCAGTCACCCAAGCTTGAAACTTCAGATCTTTGATTCCTCCAGCTTCTCTTTTGCAGTCATTTGCTAAGTCTCACGAGTTCATTCTTCATAAGATCTCTTGCATCCATCCTTTTCTCTCATCCCTAATGCCAGCAGTGTAGTTCAGTCTCTCATTATCTCCCACCTGGACTATTATAAGAATCTCCTAATTAGTATCCCTGGTCCAGACTCTCCATCTCTCCAGTTTTTCCTTTGCACAGCTGCCTTCTTGCTAATGCACAGGTCTAAAAAAAGTCAGCGGTCTCCCTTAAAGTACTTCACTTGGCTCCCCATTGTCTAGAAGATAAAACACAAATGCCTTAGCCAGGCATTTAAGGCAATCTGCAGTCTCCCTTTCCAGCCTTACTTTACATTGCTCCCCTTCGAGCCAAACTGGACATTATTCTTTGTTCCACACGAAATTAAACTACTGGTGTTTCCTTCAACTCAAATGCCATCTCCCATTTCCATGCTTTCATATATCATTGCCCGGAATGCACACCCTCCTTATCTCTGCTTTTCATAACCCCTTCTTTAAAGGTACAGTTTAGGTGCCAAATCATCTGTGGAAGTTTCTCTAATCCCCAAGTATGAAAGTATTTTCTCCTACCTCAAGTTTTTATGAACATTTTTTTAGTTGTCTCTTTAGTACCAGTCACATACTACTTTGTATTACACTTCTCTGCATAGAAGTCATATATGCTCTTAGCAGAATGTAAAGTGCTTGAGGATAGGCAGAGGCTAAGCAGTTTGTTGTCTTTTTATCCCAGTATCCAGAACAGTGTCTTGCACTTAGGTTCTTAATAAGTGTTTATTGAATTGAATTAACTGGATTTGTCAGCACAGAAAGACACAATCCCTGCCCTCTGAGAGGTTCTATTCTAATGTCATCAGGCAAGGACTCATTGTAAATGGATTCCTTTTCTTCATTTATTCATTGCAAAAAAACATGTCATTGTCACTGTACTACTGAGGTTGGTAGGTATCTAGTCCTGAGAGAGGATTAAATCAAATATACCCTTTTGCATAAAGCTTTCACTGATTTTTAAAATCAAAAGGGATTTTCCCCCTTTCTTAGAGCTTTCATAATGCTCTGTTCATGCTCTGTACACCTGTATTTTGTTTTGAATCCTTATATTTTTTGCATCCCCTGCTAGTCTATATGTTTCTCGAAAACGGGCTATATTTTATTTGTCATTCTGTCTCTCTCAGCTTGGCATGGGGCTTTGTAAATGACAGGAACTTTGCCGCTGTTTGTTGACTGAATGAAAGAATGAATGATTGAATGAATGAATGATGTGTGTTTTGAAGACCAGCACTGCTGTTGTTCCCATCAGTTTTCACAGCGGAAAGCCACTGCTGGCCGAGTGGTACACATCTGCAATCTCCCTGAAGGAAGCTGCACTGAGAATGATGTCATTAACTTGGGACTACCCTTCGGAAAAGTAACCAATTATATTCTCATGAAGTCCACCAATCAGGTTTGTTTATCTTTCCTTTTCCCTTCAGCTGCAGTCTGTACTTTTGTGTTGGAATATATGAAATCTGCTATGAAAGCAGAAAAAGTTGTATGAACTTTACATAGATAAGAATGATGTTAACTTAAAAAGTACTGCCTTCCACATATGGTGCTGACCACGACCAGTTGAAAATTCACTTAAAGTTATCTTTTCCAGTGGTTGAGATTTTTACTTGAAGCCATAATTCACATTTCTTTACCTTGTCCTCTTTTTAGGGAGTCTCCAGTGGCTGGAGCTGGGGGCAGGGTGTGTGATTGGTGAACAGAGAAATGCTAACGAACCCATAATGAAGATAGAGACAGCGACCTTGGCCCCAGGAGCCTCATATTCTACCCACAGAGCTAATACTATATTCCATATCAACTCTTCGAATGTGTTTAGGCTGAATTTAGAGCCAGTCAAGAGCTGACTGGGAACAGTTTTTTTTATCAATTGGTCCTTTGTGATAGCTGTCAACTCTCCTTTCTAACTGTCATCTAGCTCTTTCAACAGCCCTAAGCCAGCAAAAAGAGTAGTGTGAAATTATTAAAGGATATGTTAGTGTTCCACCTTACACATGAGGAGCAGAACCAGTGAATGATCTTACATTTCCTGAGGTGCCTGGTGTTCTGGGGATCGAGTATTTTTTAGCTCCATTTCCAAAGACAAAAAGGAGTATTAATTTTCCGATAAGAGTAAAAAAAATTCTTGCTTTTACCTTTGAATCAAGGTACAGGAGAAAGCCTTTTTTCTATGATGATTCCTAACTGGTCATGATTCTTTTTCCTTATTATGGTGCCTCATAAAATTTGGCAACTCGGTCACAAATTTTCCCCCATTTATTTTGCTTGTCTTAAGGTATGTGGCCATTTTCTTTTGTTAAAGGTTTTAGAGTTCTACTTCCAAAATGAATGCCATGAGATTTACTGTTCTGCTCTGGATTAGCTGTTTTTTTGTTTCTATCTGATAGCTGGGACATGATAGTCGGCACTACTAGAGAGTTTACATATTAAAATTACTTCGAAAGTTGGTTGTCAGGGCCGGGAATCCGACTTATAGTGCCAAACTGCAAAGTCCTTCTCACTCTGCTATGAGCTGGGCTAGAACAGAGAAGGCAGTTAATAAGAAACTAATTTTTTTTGATTTCATATAAACTTTTTCCCCCTGAATCTGTCACAAAAGACTCAACTCGAAGGTATAAGAAAGGCTTTGAGCTTAGATAAGGTGCTCACTCTTGCAGCTTCCTAGTCACCCATTCCTCAACTGTCATGGAAAGTAGGATTGAGTTTTTTCCTTCAATTTAGTTTATTTTTTAAAAAAAAGTTTTTGGAATAAACAAACAGGTTTAACCAGTCAAAATAATTAGTCCAGAAACACCAGGTAGACAGATTCGCATAAGAAGTATCTTCACCTGTACCCCCACACACTCGTAATGTTTTATTAGAGGAGTTAAAGAGAGAAGTTGTGAGGTGGTCATCAAAATAGTTTTCTTTCTTCTTGACACACAGGAAACACACCTCCAGACTTTGCATGTGTCCTATAACTTCAGGCCCGTGCATTGCAGGCTTGAGTTCAGAAGAAATGAGTCTAATCCAGGATCTTTAACTACCTCATTTGTGATGATGGTGGGCTAGTCATTCCCCTTCTCTGGGACTCACCTCCCTCATTGGTGAAATGAAGAGGTTACATCACATAATTTTCTAACATCCCTTCCAAGTGCAACATTTTAGGATTCTATCATCTCTGCATCCACAGGCAGTCAGGATTCAAATACTATGGGCTTATAATTATGTCTCTAGACACCTACATCTGGCATCACCATCATTAATAATATGAAATATTTAGTACCTAGCATATAGCAGATGCTTGAGGAAATATTTACCAATAGGCTTGATCCTAGGATAATCACTTTTGTGTTTTGTCACCCAAGATGGTTATGCATATTTAAGATTTAATATGCCGTAAACTTAATAATAGCTGGTGTTCATACAACACTTTCAAGTTTTTAAAGTATTGGACATACTTCATCCTTAAACAACCTTGTGAGGTAGGTCCTGTAGGTAGTATTATTCTCGGGAGACTCAGACTTAGAGAGGTTTAGTGACTTGTCCGCATTTACGTAGCTAGTATCTTACAAGCCATGTGGTCTAAGGCTCTTAGTTTTCTCATCTATTAAATGAATGCTTAGATTGGATGGTTTCTGTATTTCTTCTAGCTCTAAACCTATGGTGCCATTATAAGCATCCTAGGCAGGATTTGAACCTGTCTTTTTCCTTATACCAAGTCCAGTGCTTTCTCTAGTATGCCATGCTTCTTTATTATAAACTGCCATAAAAATCGTAAGATTGGCCAGTCAATAAACATTTATTAAGCCCTTGCCACTGTGCTATACAGTAAGGATTCATAAAAAGGCCAAAAAAAGTCCCTGACCTCAGAAAATTTACATTCTAATAGGGAAGACAGCATGTAAATAAGTGAACACATACAAGATATATGTAGAGTAGATGGAAGGTAATCTCAGAGTGGAAGTCACTAGTGTCTGGGGGGCCTGGGAAAAATCTCCTGCAGAAAATGGGCTTTGAGTTGAATCTTAAAGGACCATCAAGAAGCTAAGAGGTAGCATTGAGAAAGAAGGAAGAAGAGCGTGTGCAAAGGCACAGGTATTTCATGCTAGATGGGAACTTAAAAGTCATGTAATCCAGCTTCACATTACAAGAGAGTAAACTGAGGCCCAGGTTGTAGGTAGCAAGGATGGGAGTCAGACCTATATTCCTCGTCTCCAAATGCAGGGCTCTTTCCACTACACAATGGGACTCAAGTAAGGAATGATTTTACAATGTGACTATCTTAAAGCAAGCTTGCTTTTGATTCCACGTCAATGAAACCCCCTTGGTTGGAGGCCAAGACTAATCTTCCTACTGACACATAAAAAGTGCTAAAAACATGAGTCCAATAAAGATATTTATTTTTTTCTTTGGTATAGGCTTTTCTAGAAATGGCTTACACTGAAGCTGCCCAGGCAATGGTACAATATTACCAAGAGAAGTCTGCTGTGATTAATGGTGAGAAATTGCTCATTCGGATGTCCAAGAGATACAAAGAACTGCAATTGAAGGTAAAGAAGGAAGGAGAGGGTTCTTGCTTTTTGTACTATGACCATGCCGTGGCTGAGAAGGAGACCACTCAGTGCCATTGTTTGCTGCCAAATATGCTTCTTTCTTTCCTTTTTCTTCTCCTTGTCTCTCCCCCAAAACCTCCTTCCCTTAGTCTTCTACTCCCTATCTCTTCCCTTTCCCTGCCTGTACTTCCTTGCCTTAAGACCTGTCGATGACTCCAGTGGGCACTGCTTAGTCTCAGTGGCTTCATCAGAGTGAGAGAGAGCTTTTGGATTATCACTTTCAGGGGTGTATCCAAAATATCCCAGCTGTAAATTTTCAGATCCGCCTGAAAGGTTCAAGTCAAAAGGCAAAGACATATTCGTCTGTCTAGGTGCCAGGACTCTGACGTGTCTGCGTTTGCAAGTTAAGTAATGGGTCAACCACTTTCCAACATTAGATGCTAAATTCCTTTGCCAGCAGTTTTGTTTCAAGCCAGACCTCTGGATATTCTTCTGATTAAAGAAAACGTTTTGCTCATTTCAGATAAGGGAAAGATCTTTTCTATGTTTACATTCAGCCAAACTTGGCAGAAGTCGCTGTTCTCTTGGGATGTACCCCAAAGGACTGGAATTGAATTTCCACACTGAATTCTCACTGGAATTCTGATTAGGACTAATAGTCATAGTTATCATCATCAAAACACAAAGTCTCCAGACACTTTATTCCTGGGAGAGAACTCAGGGTCATGCCTTTCTAAAGTCTTTGCCCCAAACCCAGACCCTCTATTTCCAACAGGTCAAGTGTAGCCCTTGCTGATAGCCCATTCTGCCTTCTAGATATCTCATCTAGAACCTCTTTCTGGGATTCAGTGAAAATGACCATGTTTTTCATTTACACATATTTTGGCATCCTGCCATTTCAAAGGACTTTAGAATGGCCCTCCAGGGGAGACCCTGGGACTACATGAATCTGTGACAAGAGCCTTTCTCTTTCATGAAATCTCACCAGGGCTCCCAAAAAGCAATTGGGTTGGTTCCATTGCTCTGTCCCTTAACTGTTGTCTTAGCCAATGACTCCAAGAGGGAAAGGAAAGGAGATGAAAAACAATCAAGTTTTTCCCCTTTCTAGTCAGTCCTCTGCACAGCTAGCCAAGTAACATTCTTAAAGTGCAGGGATGACCATGTCACCCCTCTGATCGCCAGACCCCACTGACTCCCCATTTCATCTAAGATCAAACACAGACTCTTCTGTTTGCTATTTAATACTTTTCACAACCCAGCCATAACTGATAACCCTGACCATATAGCCTGCCTACCTTTTCCTTCCTGTACTCTATGGCCCAGCTAAATTAGCCTTCTTGCTAGTCCTCATATACAACATTACATGCCCCCATCTTCCTTCTTTTGCACAGGATGCCTACCTTCCCCACCCCCACCCCCATGCCTGAAATGCAATCTCTCCTAATCTCTTGGAATCCTTAGTTTCAAATATCATTTCCTACCTAGGGTTTTCCTGATTCCAGTCACTAGGGCCTCCTCCAGAAAATTACTTTATATTTATTGTATTTATATACTTTGTATCTATTTATGTGTATACATATTGTCTCTTCTCATAGAATGTAAGCTCCTTGAGGGCAGGGACCGATTCATTTTTGTCTTTGTATCCCATATGCCTGGCACAGTGCTTGCCATATAAAGGGCCCTCAATAAATGCTTGTTGACTGACTTCTCATGTTTTGCCATGTATTATGGTTGTTCATGAATATATATTGTATCTCTCACTAGATTGTAAACTCTTTGAGGTCAGGAACCATGATCTCCATTTCTCTGTTCCACTTAGTACCTAGCCCAGGACGATACACATAGTAGAAGCTCAGCAAATGCCTCCAATGAATGTAAGAGAAAGAGATAGAGAAGTTGAAGAGGCAGTCTGAAGTGTGTTCTTCTTACCCTCTGAAGAACTAACATAAAATGAAAGCTGTGCAGAACAGGACCAGAATGTTCTGTCACTTCAGGCCAGAGAGCTCGTCAGGAGCAACACGCACTTATTGAATGACTGCTACAAGTGGGAGGCTCTGCGGGCATCCGGAACCTCAGCCCTATGAGCCTAATATTTCTGCTGGAGGGAAGCTCTGTGGAGCAACGGCAGTGGTGGTGGTGTTCAGTCGGGTCTGCTTCTTCATGACCCCATTTGGGGTTTTCTTGGCAAAGATACTGGAGTGGTTTATTATTTCCTTCTACAACTCATTTTACATATGAGGAAACGGAGGCAAACAGGGTCAAGTGACTTGCTCTGCAGAGCACAGAGGCGTCAAAGCTAGGACGGCGGGGAAAGGTGCTGTCTTTGGCAAGGGCTGGGAGCTCGTGATGGTCTAGGCTTCCTTTCGGCACATCATCCACATTTCTAAACCAGGAGTGTTGAGAAACGCTTGGAAAACATCTGATGAACTGGTCAGTCACCTACATTTAGAATCATCAAGAGAGGATTCTAGCATGTGACAGCTAGGAGGGGCATTGGATATGATCTGGCCCAAACCCTCCTTCATCTCCTACAATTTTTTTTCAGAAGAGAAAGCAAGCCCAGGAAGGGGAAATGATTTTCCAGAGTTCATATAGATATTGAGCCTGGTGTGCAGAACTTTATGGCACAGTGGGCTTGGAGTCAGAAAGACCTGAGTTCAAATCCAGCCTCTGTTACTTACTAGCCGTGTGACCCTAGATAATGTCATTTAACCTCTCTTTGCCTCAGTTTCATCATCTGTGAAATGGGGATAATAATAGATCCTACCTCCCAGGGTTGTTATTAGGATCAAATGAGATAATATTTGTAACGTGCTTAGCCTAGTGCCTGGCACATAGTAAGTGCTATGTAATGTTAATTATTATGATTATTGTCATCATCATCGTCATTATTATATAATTGTAATGTGCTTAGCACCGTGCCTGGTATATAGTGAGCACTCTATAAATGTTAACTATTATTATAAAAGGTGTTGTGAAGGGGCACAAAGGCACCAAGAACTGAAGTCCTGAAGATTACAGCATTTTCTAATTAATCTAACCCTTTGTTAAGATGTCACAAATGTTGCCTGAACATCTCCCATGTGTATATAAACCATCATACCAGGCACTGTAGCATAAATGTAATGATTGTAGCTAATATATCACATTTTAAGTTTAGAAATCATTTAACACATTATATCATTTGATACTCACAAAAATCCTTTAAAATGGGTGCTGTTATCATATCCATTTTATAGATGAGGAAAGTAAGGTTAAAAGGTTAATTGATTTATGTAAGGTCTAGCAAGAGTCTAAACAGGTTTTGAACTCAGGCCTTCCTAACTGAATCTACCATGCCCCCTCATTGTCTCTGTGATATGAGATGCAAAATGAAACATGCATTCTTAGGCATGATTAGTGTGGGAATTTGTTTTGTGTAACTACGCATATCGGTTACAAGGGTTTTGTTTTTTGTTTCTTTTTCTCCCCCAGGGGCTGGGAACCAGGAAAGAACAGAGGAGGAAGGGAAAGAAAATAAATGCTTGTTAATTGGTAGAGGGGAAGCCCAACAACAAATAAATAAAGAAGTATAAAATCATTTTAGTAGCTTAAGGTATAGTTGGAGAGACAAGACAGAAATCTAGGGGGATTTAACCAACAAGACTATTCTGAGTTCAGAGGAGGGAGAATGACTGTGGCTTGGAGTAGGAAGGGGAGGTTTCCTAAAGGGAAGGGATTTGATCAGAGCCTAGAAGTCTGGGGGGATTTGGCTTGGGTGGTGTAGAAGGGAAGAGCAAACCAGGAAGGGGAAACAATACAAATTAAATGCAGAGATGGGAAAACACAGCAATAATAAGAATGGGGCGATTTTGATAGCACTCATTTCTGAGGCGCTCTGTGCTACCCTGTGGCCTTAGTAATGATAACTGGCATTCGTGTAGGTCTTCTAGGAAGTATACAAAGAACCTTATACATGGATTTCTTCTTTGGGGCCTTATGACAACTCTCCCCCTTCCACCCCACCCCTGCCTTTTATAAGTGCAGCCCTTGTAGGTCCCTAGGCAATAGATAGCTGTACAACATCCACATATATCTTCATTTTGCATTTGGATAAAATAAGGTTTATACAGTCAACTCTAGGAGACTGGGCCAGATGGACAGAGCCAGAACTGGGCCTGAGCCCTCAATGATGTAGCCTGGGGATGAAGCTTCCAAGCATTTCAGCCTTTCTATGGGTCCATATGCACTTCCTTAGAGCCAGCATCCTTTGAATCTCTCACTATTTTGTCTTAGAATCAGCATATATGGGTTCTTGTGCTGCTTATTAGTCTTACATTGTATAGCTTCGCTGCATGTAGCTGGTAAGTATAACATCTTCTCATTCCCTGGGCCAAGAGGGCCTTCATAATCACCTGTCTTTTTTGACCTTTAGCAACATGATGAATGAGATTCAGCATTTCCTGGGCCATAAAATAAAGGTCAAACAGCACTTGTTTGTGACTCCCTGTTTCCTCAAAAGCTCATCTTTGTCAGATTCCTCATGGAGTCGAGCATGGCATTGGAAGGCAGATAATTATTTCCACAGAACCTCAGAGAAGGAACAAATCTCAGAGACCATCAAGTCCAAGAAACCCTTTGCTATCTTTTTTGATAAGTGGTTCTCTAGCTTCAATATGGAAATCTTTGATATGGAAATTGGGGAACCCATTCCATCATACACATCCCTTCCCCTATTCTACCTTTGGGCAGATTTGTTAGGAAGTTTTTCCCTCACATCAATCAAGCTAAAATCTGTGTCTCTGAAACTTCTGTATCTTGCCCCTAATTCTGCTCTGTGAGGCCAAGCAGATCAAGTTTAATTTTTTTTTCCACAGGACAGTCATTCAGTAAACTGGAAGACAGGTATATCTTAACCTTCGTCATCTCCAGGCTAAATATCCCAGTTCTGTTAACTGATTCACATCTAGCGTGATCTGTAATCATTTTACCGTCCTGATTATTCCCTTCTGGATATACTCCAGCTTGTCAGCGGCCTAAAATTCGACTCCCAGAATCGAACATAGAACTCCCTATTTGGTGGGACCAAAGCAGGATACAGTGGAGGTATCAGCTTCCTCAATGGAACCATTTGCTTTTTCAGTGACCATATCACACTGCTGATTTCTGTTAAGCTTGTATTCTATGAAAACATATTTTTCACAGGAGGTGTTTTCTAGCCACACCTTCCCCATCCTGTACTAGTGAAGTTGATTATTTGAACCTCGGGGTAGAACTTCACATTTATCCCTGTAAATTCCACATTATTAGATTAAGCCCATTGTTCTAACCTGTCAAAATTTCCCAACTCTGTCATCTGTTATGTTAGCTCTGCCTCCCAACTTCATCTCACCTGTAAATTTGACAGTAATGCCATTTTGCCTTCCATCTAATTTATCAATTAAAGTGTTAATTTAACAACAGTCTAAGACATTTCACTGAACTACAGACATCTCTCCAAGTTGACATGATGCCATTAGTGAATATCTTTCGGGTGCGAACATTCCTCCATCATTTAACCCACCTCATCATGTACCATCATATAACCTACATCTCCCTATCTTGTTCTCAAAGATAGCATGATTGATTTTGTTGCATGCTTTGCCGAAATATAAGCTGCTATGTCCACAGCATTCTCACCTAACAATTCTGTCAAAAATTAGAAATGACCTGGCATGACGTCTTCTTGTTGAAACCATGTTATTGATCACCGTCTCTTTCTGAATGCTATAAACCACCTTAATAATAAAGTCTAGAATTTTGTCAGGAATCAAAGTCAAGTTTATTGGTCTACAAAATTAGCCCTCTTCTATTCAAGGATATCTTTGGTCCTTCAAGTTCTTTGACATATTACCAGCAGCATCTTAATAATCATATTTGCCTTTTCTTTTGGTATTCTAGGATCTAAATTCTTTTGGGACAGGTGACTTCAACTCATTGAAGATAGCTTTGTGTTTGTCTTATCTCTTAATGTACCACAGGTTTAAAATAACATTTTTCTTTTATCATTCTCAGTCCACAGATAATTCCCTGGGGGAAAGGGGGTGATGGGGGAGAGAGAGAGAGAGAGAGAGAGAGAGAGAGAGAGAGAGAGAGAGAGAGAGAGAAAAACAGAGAGAGAGAATGCATAATGAGTTGAGTAGTTATCTTCTCACTGTTGTTTATCACCATGTTATCCACCATGAATGAATGGATCCCTATTTCAATTTTCTTCTTGCCCCAACACAGCTTTTTAAGCCTCTTTTTGTTCTCCTTAGCAATCATTGCCAGCCTTGGTTGATTCAGAATTCATTCTGAACTGTAAGGCTCTCTTGGAGGACCATGGTCCTCTTTTGTATTTATCCTCAATTCTCTGCCTATGGTTCTGTCTTTTTAAAAATCAGAGTTGATTGATGAACTCCTAAAGAAGCTACATCAGCATCTTTTCTCTCCCTTTTCTCAAATTTCTTTCTTAAGAAATATCAATCTCCCTTGAGTTGATTTGCCTTGAAGTATGCCGTTCAGTCATTTTTAGTTATATCTGACTCTTTGCAATTCCCATATGGGTTTTTCTTGGCAAAGACAGTGGAGTGGTTTGCCATTTCCTTCTCCAGTTGATTTTACAGGTGGGGAAACTGAGGCAAATAGGGTTAAGTGACTTGCCCAAGGTCTCATACCTAGTAAGTGTCAGAGGTCAGATTTGAGCTCCAGAAGATGAGTTTTCCTGACCAGACCCAGTGCTCTGTCCACTGTGGCACCTAGCTGCCCCCTATTTTAAGCTATTGCATTCTCTCTATCCTTTGCCTAAACTCTTTGAAATCCATTTCCCCAAATTCTAATGTGCCTATATTTGGCTTTCGCTTCCTCTACCACAAGTCCTAACAGAGAGTGGTTACTTGTCCCCAAAGATTTCGTTATTTATACTTCAACAAACAGTTCCCGTCTTCTATCAAGTCCAGAGTGGCAATTTCCCAGGGCATTTTCTTCTTTTTTAAAAAAGGATAAAATTGATAAGGCAAATTAAAAATTATCAGCTGCTCTGCTTTAGGCAGAAAAGTAATCCCAACAGATGTACAGATGGTTTCAGTCCCCTGTTTCTTCTCTATCATGCCTCAGGACAACATTTATGTTGTGTTTCCTAAATTCATTATCTAATTGTTCCTGTGATCCAGGTGGTCTGTAGCATCATCTCTTATCCCATTCACTTCTTTTATCCCTTCCACCTCACATTTATTTAGTCATTTGTTTGTTTTTTAACTGAGACTGGATCTCCATAGTTCCCCCAGGGTGGAAGTGCTGGAGGCACTCTCTGGCAGGATCCCAGTGCTGATCGGCAGGGAAGCTTTGGCCTGCTCTGTTTCTGACCTGGTCTTGTTGGTGCCTTTTAGGCAGCCTAGTAACCCTCAGCCCCCAGGGGCTCACCATAACTGTGCTGGATTTAGTGCAAATACCCAATGGGCTTTAGCCCTATTACAACTCAGACCTCCTGAGCTCAAAGGATCCACCAGCCTCAGGCTTTAGGCGTGTCCTGTCACTTATTTATCTTTCAAAGCACTTTTACCTTCATCATCTCTCTGGATACTCATCATAACCCCAAAAAGCAGGCAGAGAAAATGTCATTGTCTTCTTTTGAAGGCAATGTGGTGAGGCAAGTGGTTTGTACAAGGTCTCATGACTGGGAAGAGCACATCTGGGATCAGGTTTCCTGCTTTCACCTCCAGTTTTTTTTTCTACTATATACTATCCTGTCCTTAAAAAAAGATAATTAAAACATTTCTACCAACAGCCCAACCCCAGCAACGGGGAGGAAATTAAATGGGCATTTTATCTTAATCAGCCTTTATTAACCCAGGAAAGTAGCTATCAAATCTGTTTTGTTTTGTTTGCTTTTTACTCCACCTCACCCCAAAATCATCAGGGCTTTTGAGCTTACTGGTTGAGAAGCCTATATTTGAGACCAGGAAAAAAAAATGTGTTTTTTTTTTAAATCCAAGAAAAACATCTATCCCAGGAGGGTATCACCAAACATACTTCTTTGACCCTGGGGATTTAGGGAACCTTTCTCTGGGAAATTGCTGGGTCCTCTCAACGTTGCTTGAAATTTTCAGGCAGCCACTAGAGGATGCTGTAAACAGTGGGGAAAGATGAAAGTTCCTTCTGGAAGTGAGGCCAGCCACACACTTAGAGACTTTCTCAGTGAAGAAGGGGAAGGGAATAAGCATTTATTAAGCACCTACTCTAAACAGCAAAACAGAGTTGAGTTTAAGCTAAGGGAGAGATGGTACTGGTCCCTAAGATGACTGAAACCCGGAGGCAATCCTAACTCATTTCCCTTTCTTGAACACTTCAGCCTTCTCTCCACCTTCTTCCCCCCTTCTCCTCCGTTGTCTTTGGGTACTGACCCAGCCGCTAGCTTGCAACCTCTCCCCTGGGACAGCAGAGAGAACTTGTAGTAGCAAGATGGAACTGATTCTGGGAAGTAGCAAAAGTCCTGACTGCAACAAATTGATTTCCTACTTTGGAGACTTTTTTTAGCTTTTTTTTTTTTGTGTGTGTGTGTGCCTTTTAGCAATGGGTGGAAAAATCAAGGGCTTGAACATCAAGAGACCCGAGTTCTAGTCTAAGTCTAACCAGCTGTGACCTTGGCAAGTCACTTAACCTCTGTTTGCCTCAGTTTCCTTAACTGTAAAATGTGGATATTAGCACCTTCCAAACAGCGTTGTTGAAGGGTTCAAATGAGATGTTTGTAAAAAGTGCTTAGCACAGTGCATGGCACATAGTATGCACTACATAAAGCCTTATTCCCTTCATTCTTACCCATACCTGCCTCATCCATAAACTGAGAGAATTGAATTAGATAAGGACAGAGCCGGGGGAGGGATGCAAGAGAGAAAGAGAGGGGGAGACAAGTTGTGGAGGACAGTGGGGAAGAAAAGTTATATGAGGTTAACAGCAAGAGTAGCCACAGGGGCTCTCTCTAAGAAGAGCTTAGCTGTCTAGCTTAGGTCATTATCTCATGACCTCTCTTTCAGAAGAGCATGTACTTTTTAGAGATTTTTTTTGGAAGAACATTGATCGTATTGCCTTTTGAGCGTTAGTGGAAAAAAGCCAAAATCTGATTATCAAGAAATCTTCAGTTCTGGGTCCAATGGCAAATCACTCTGTGGAACTCTCTGAGTTCCATTTTTGTCGTGTATAACATAAAGGATGATTAAATTAGATGATTTCTGAAGTCTTTACTATATCTAACATTTTGTAACTCACAGGGGGATAATATAAATATTATATTCGCAGATGGGGAATCCTATCATTCTTCTTAGTTTTATTTTTTTAATTAGTTTTTATATTTCATTTTCCTGAACTTGACAAACTTCCATTAACATGAACATTTCTATATACAATAAAGAGAAAGAGGATTATATATGAAATCACAAAGTTCTATTAAACACAACTTGCCTTGCAAAACATAGAATGAATTCAGTTTGTTGGTTTCAAATCTCACTTGCTTATCTGTGTCTCTCTCTGAACTTCCTACTGTTATATCCTTTTTAAAATTAAATTTTACTTTTTAATGAACAGAAATCTGTGATAATGCTTTAATAACCCTCTTTCTTTGTATTCTTTTTTTTGGCATCACTACAGTATTCTTCCCCTCATATCCCACCTCCCCAATGTAAAGAAACAAAACTGTCTTGTAACAGATAAGCCAAATCAGAAAAAATAGACACGTCTGAAAATGTATGTCTCATCTGCCTCTTGAATCCATCACCTCTCTGTCAGGAGGTAGATATAATGCTTCATAGTCAGTCCTCAGAATCCTAGTTGGTCATTGCATTAATTGGATTTCTTAAATCTTTGAAAGTTGTTTTTCTTTACAGGATTGTGGTCAGTGTATAAATTATTCTCCTGATTCTGCTTCTTTCCCTCTGGATCAGTTCATACGAGTCTTCTCATGTTTCTTGGAACCAATCCTTTTTGTGATTTGTTATAGAACAATGTTATTCCATTATGTTCAAATGACATAATTTGTTTAGCTGCTTCCTAATTGATGGGCACTCCCTTATTTTCTGGTTCATTGCTACAACCAAACAGTGCTGCTATGAGTGGTTTTGTACGTGAGGGTCCTCTTCCTCTGTCTTTAATCTCTTTGAAGATGTAGTAAGCACAGCAGTGGTATTGGTGTTGCTTCGTTTTTCATCTTGGTAGATGATGCTAACAGTAGCACTAATGTGTCTATCTATGAGTAGCATTTTATCATGTTACACATGCATTCCTTACTGCCTTTGCTTCATTTCTTCCTCCCTCTTGAATAGAGTATTTTTTTATAGTGGCTACAGGAATGACCTCATCCTATAGTCTGGTATTGTCAAGAATGACTTAAAGCTGATTTTTTAAATTCTTTGCCTAGAAACCTGGGAAGAACGTTGCAGCCATTATCCAGGACATCCACTCTCAGAGGGAGCGAGACTTGTTCCGGGAAGCGGACAGGTGAGGCACGTCTGGCCGGGGGACTGGCGGAGCAGAGTTGAGCCGCATGTAAAGCAAATTCTGAACAGTCTATGAAAGTCACCCATTTTACATCATAAGGGAAGCTGAGCCAGGCGGCGAAAGCCTTGACCGTAAATCAAGTTGAGTTCTTGTTTTTACGCTCTCACCCATCCAACGTAAGAAAACTGCTTCCTGGAAGGGATCCCTAAGGCATTTTTATCATGGCCAGTCAGCCAGGGTTTTATAAATACTGTTCTGGGGCCCCAGCGCATCATCTCTCCCATTTGCCCTCATGACCTACCTAGTCAACAGTATTATCCAATTTAGAATTTAATGCTTTACCCTCAGTCTTACCTCAAAACTGCTTAGTTCATGTGCCAAGAGCTCCGATATCCATATGAGCTTAGGTCCAAATGCAGCTTGTACAATTTATTTTCAAGGGGAAGGTTAATCCATAAATAATACAAATAAGTCCAAGGACTATTAACATAGGAATGTTATCTGAGTAATTCATTCCTCTACTGGCCAGTTCTACTTTTTACTTAAAATAAGCTAATTCTAATAGATGGCTCTCCAAATCCCTTCAGGGCTTGGGTTCAGGCCCTGGCCTTAAGTCATTCACTCATCTGACTAAGACGCACTTTGAGCCCCTTTTCCCATGGACTCTTGTAGGAATCCACTCCTCATGGGCACTGCAGAAAACAACAGGGCAAGGTTTCTTCTCCCTAACATTTTACCTTCCTAGCAAGCTTTTAATTCCATGTCCTACCTCTTGCCAATCATGAAGACTTTAGGAACAAGCCTTGGATTATCCCACAGCCACCCAGTTGACTGACGATTAGAGTAGGGCATGCCCCATAAAGCAAAACAACTGATTTCCCATCACCCAGGGATAAATGCATCCCAGCATCAATTTCACCACTTAGATTTCTCGATGGCCCCGTGTTTATACATCACACCCACCTCAAGAGTTAACATTCTGGTTGTCTGATGAAAGGATTGTCTGAAGCCTAGGACTGCTCTTTGCATAAATTTAGCCTCTGGAAAAATATGAAAGTTGGGGTCCTTCTTGTATGCACAAGTATTGGTGAGAAGAAATGGTAGGAAGGAGCCTCTCGTTAGCCCGATTCTTTGGAGCATGTCTGCTTTCATTTAAAGCTTCAGAAGTTTTTTTTTTAGTGGTTTCTACCTACAATCTATTCTTAAATTATTTATGCAGATGGACAGGAATGTAGATAACATAAGAGAATCATCCACGAAACATCCATTCTGGGCTTTGGAATGAATTATTTTTCCCCCAACAGATTTAATCTTCCTAACTCTGTTTGACTTAAGCCAGTATGTCAAGCCAGGATTAAAACTTACCACAAATACCAGCATACTATCATATTTAAAGTGGCAGCCACAGAGTAAGAGAACTGATGTGATGTGATTTGTTTTCCATGCTCACAGTAGTATGGATGGAACCCAATCTCTCTAGTGTTCCTAAATCTCAGGTTTTCTGTTGGTTCAGCTAGGTAACCCTAGCAGTACATGTGAGATCTGATGGCTGTTAACATAACTATGGTCTTTGTGACCCATAAGCAACTCTATGGTTACAAAAGGCAAGTCTGCTTCTTCTCGATAAGACCTGGAGTGGATAATTTTATCAAAGTGCTACAGTATTCGAGTGTCAAATATATGTGTATATATATATATATATATGTATGTGCATATATACATCTTATTTAATCATCAAATATTTGTGTAGGACTATGTTTACACATTTTTATGTGTGTGCTTTTCAGTATCTATGCATAATTGTGATAATGCCTTTGTGTATATCCTTGTGTACTTGTGTGGTATAGAGGGTGGTTCTGGACTTTGAGTCAGAGGGACCTAGGTTTATATCCCACTTCCTTCACTTATTATCTGTGTGGACCTTGGCAATTCACATAACTTTTCTAGGCCTTACTTTTCTCATCTGTAAAATGAGGCAATTGGAGTCAATTGCCTCTGTGTGTATGAGTGTGTATATATACATGTACATATGCACATATATATGTATGGACATGTGTGTATGCATTTATATGTATGCATGTACATACAGACATATACACATGCATACACACAGTATAAAGATATATAAATAATTATATAAATAGATATCTGTGGCTAGGAAATGAATAATAAATAGATAAATGTAAATTATATGTGCATACACATATATATTCCTATATAGATAGACGTACCTGTGTATATGTACATGTATATGTATATACATGTATATGTGTGGATGTGTATACATATATGTATATAAATACACACATATTCCATATATTCATAGATTTAGAGCTGGAAGAGACTGCAGAGGCAATTAATTCCAATTGTTTCATTTTATTGCTGAGAAAAGTGACACCCAGAGAGGGTAAGTGAATTGCCAAGGGCCACATACCTAGTATACACACACATATGAATCAGTGTGTCTTACTACATGAGTGCATGTATTTGCTATGTTTAATAATATGTATATTCTATGTTTAATAATATGTGTATATTTATAAAATATAACCATGTATTTGTCAGTGTTCATGATTGTGTGTTTGCACAAGCATATCTGTGTGTGAATATGCATTTTGGTATGTGTGTATATCTCTATACATACACATCTTCCCCTTCTCCTTCACAGATATGGCCCTGAAAGACCGAGGTCTCGAAGCCCAGTGAGCCGCTCGCTCTCCCCAAGGTCTCACACTACCAGCTTCACTTCCTGTAGCTCTTCCCACAGCCCTCTATGTCCTTCTCGTGCAGACTGGGGAAATGGTAGGGAATCCTGGGATCAGTCTCCCTATGCCAGGCGAGAGGAGGAGAGGGATCTGACTCATTGGAGGGAAAACGGAGATGACAAGAGGGACAGGACAGACACTTGGGTTCATGACCGGAAACATTACCCACGCCAACTGGACAAAATTGACTTGGACAGCCGGATAGAAGGAATGAGGGGACACAGAGACAAGTACGGCCGGCCCGCCTCCCCGAGCACACTCCACTCCTCTTCTGGTTACAAAGGCCGAGAGGATGGCTATTACAGAAAGGATCCCAAGCTCAAACCTGACCGGTATCTCAAGCAGCAACAGGACAGTCCTGTGAAGTCTAAAAAAAAAGAAGAGACTAGATTAAGAGAAAGACACTCCCACTGTGAGGACTCAGGGAAGGAAGACATTTTGGAACCCAAGGACAACCGGACCTCAGAGAATGCCAAGGCCAAACAGAGTGAGAAAAACAAAACCACAAAACCAGACCGAGGTCAAGAGGGAGAAACGGACACAGAAGAGAACAAAGCAGCAGAGATTGAGGTAATACATATTGCCACTTCCGCTGCAGAAGAGGTGGCACTGGAGAACCTGGTTCCTAAAAGTGTTTTGATCTGGTGAGAATGAGTTTTTGGTAGGACCTCAGAATCACTTGATGCCAAGTTTTTCTGCTGCCCTGTTTGTACAGGGTGGAGTTACAGTAAGGTGTGTGCACCCATACACTCTGCCAAGTGAGATTAGATCTTCCATCCACACAGCCCTCCCTCCCACCAAAAGTGTTGACCAATCCCAGTTCTTCAGAGAAAGGAGGTAAAGGAAAGAAGCAGCCACCTCCCACAAAATCATTATTGTCCACCCCCATGGCCTTGGTGTGTTTTCCTAGACACGGTTAATTGCCTGCTCTGTTTTGCTTCTCTTTTCAAAAGACATGGCAATTACATGGCCCCTTTCATCCAGGATTCTCAAAGGGCTGAGGTGGCACAGCTTCAGTTCACACAGTGAGTCAAGGGGAAGTCTTGAAGCTCCAAACTTTATAGACTAACCGCTGACCTCTCCCGATGCCTAAAACCTGCTCAGTATGTCTAGGTTAGGGGTGGGTACAGAGGAGATTTTACGTAAGGAAGATGATTGGGTTTTTTTCCCCTTCTGGGTTGTGTATTTTCCATACCTTTGCCTCACAGTAGGTGCCACAAGATCATAGATCCATGGGCCTGGTAAGCATTGAGGCTGTGTACACAGGTGTAGCACCAAGAGAGGCATCTCTAGGGGACAGAAAATCAAGATGATCCCCCAAGGCCTCTCATTTTGAGGAGACCTCAGCACACAAGGAGGCAGCTAGCCACCAAGCAGGAAGGGGCGGGGGGGGGGGTCCTACCAGTTGGTACCAAAAAAGAATTGATTCTCACTCACATGGATACAGTCACTCTCCAAAGCCAATGGGAAGGTCCCTCTCTTCTGATACTCTTTCAACCCTACAGCTGTGCTATATTCTGTTTCTTGCTGACTGTCTCCTTCTGGATTGCTCAGAAACTGATTTCTCCTTCACACAAAAGCTGAGGAACAGTATCCAGTGCTGATTTGCCCTGGGCCCTGGATCTCTTTGTATTTAGCATGCCCAGGCTGGGGCTCTGTCTATGGTGGGTACTCAGCAAGGGCTAATTGATAAAAATACCTTTTAGTCAGCTTTCTTCACATTTCCTCGCTGATCCATATCCTATCTATGGGGAAGGAAGAACTGTGTTCCTAAACCTGACCTTCACCTGTCCCTTCCAGAATTTGTTGCAAGGGACAGTTCTAGTCTGTGTTCATTCTGCTTGTGCTTGTACCCATTGGCCAAGAGAGGAATGAACAGTCTTTGAAAATGTTTCCCTCAACTGTGATAGGGCAGAGCTGAATCCATCTTTTTTGGATAACAACTGAAGGCTACCTGGGTTTCAGAAGCGAGCAGAGATTTGGTATCAGATGCCCTAAGAAAAATCCCCATTCCATCCCAACATGGTTGTTCATGGGTAGACAGCAGGTTAGCATTTTCTGGTCTCTTATTCCCTCTGTGGTTTTATTTCTTTCCTGTGCCTCTGCTTCTCTTCTTCCCCCCACCCCACCTTTCCACTGATCATTGATTTTCTTTCTTCCGGTATTATAGCCCTTAGAGAAAGATAGCCAGGGCCGCTACGTACCTGAGCTGTTTAGCATGTTTTCAGTTTGTTTTTCATCAGGCTCACAGCTCCACCCCTTGCCACAAAATGGCCCCTTAGGCATCTGGCCATACCTCTAAACATCTGCTGATTTGCCTTCTTAACCAAAGGTCCCCTACCCTTCGTTCCTAATAGAGTTGGGTATCTGAAGTCCATATATGCCTTCATTTCCCCAGAGTCAGCAGGGATCACGAGATCACACTGTCAGAGATCATCTGGTCTGTCTTATCTTACAGATGAGAAAACAGACGAGGTCCAGGAAGTTAAATAACTTTTTTACGGTCATGCCGCTGGTAAATGGAGGCAGATTTCAAATTGAGGCCTTCCGATTCCAAATTAAAGTGCTCTTTCTGCTGGTATGCTATGTCTTAAGGTGTGCCCCTGATGTGGTTAGCAGCTCCTGCTGAGTCTTTCTGATGTACAAGAAAAACTTTTGACCCCTTTTCAATTTGCCTTTCTTAACTACTTATCATTCCCCTGGTTATTTGTGCTGGGCCATGAATATTACCCTGCAGCTCAGATGAACCTCTGGAAAGCACTAGAAACATCTGAAGGAGAAGGGGGAAAGCAGGACACCACTGTCAACTCCGCCACGGTGACAAAAGCTGATAGCCCCAGCATACACTACCCAAGCTAAAAAATATTTGTAGTCCCTGCAAACTGTACTGAGTATATATGGAAAATCTGTAGAGACAGGGCAAGCATTACGTAACATCCATGGATCACATAATAAAGCTTCATGCAGATTTCAACAGGCACATGAGTCATATGCAGTTGCATACTAAATTATATATATATATATATGTGTGTATGTATAGGTACAAATATATCAATTATGTAACTCCATTATAAAGTACAATAGATCTTGTAATAGGGTTACAAACAATAGTTTTTAGGGGTTCTTTTTGTTGCCTATGTGCCATCACACTCCAAATTATTTCAATGAGGAAAATGGGGAATTATTTTTAAAAGATTGAGCTGAATGCAAAGGAAATAGGTGAGCCAGGAAACATATTTAAGTTACCCCAGTAACATCCTTGCCTTTATCTTCAGGCTCCACCCAGACCTCCAACAACTGGAAAGTCATCTGGTCATTCACACCCAATACAGGCTCATGCCTACCTTGCTGCTGACATACCCCCAAAGCATAATTAGTCAGTTAACCTCAAGGTTCACACCTTGGTACAAAAAAGCAAAAACTGCCCAAGTGGACCCTCTTGAAAGTACTTTGCTGTTTAGAAATGAGGCTCTGAACTACACATACGCAAATTTAACTTAGAGGTTTCTCAGTAATTTAATAATTTCTATTGCACATGCTCTTATGCAGAAGGTTTTTTTTTCCTTTTAGGAACATCAGAATTAGGCTTTAAAAAAAGCTTTTCCCCAGTGGTGTTTAGCAATAGACTTTTAAGCAACAGGTTAACAATAAGCATTTGGCAGCTCGTTGGCACAGTGAATAGATAGAGCGCTCTACCTGGAGTCAGGAAGACCTGAGTTTAATCTATTCTCAGACAATAACTATATGATCCTGAGCAAGTCGTCTTACTCTTTGTCTGCCACAGATTTCTCATCTAGAGAAAAAGGCTAATGATAGCATTTACCTCCCAGGGTTGTTGTGGAGATAAAATAATATTTGTAAAGTGCTTTGCAAAACATAAAACATTACGTACGTGCTAGATATCATTATCACTATCATTATTATTATTAAAATGCAGAATGTTTTATCCAGGATTGTAATAAACAGAGATGAGAATATTATCCCAGCCCCTTTGGCAAGAGAATAGTTATATGGTCCACCTCCAGATGAGTGCCTTTCATCGCTCTTGTTCTTTCGAAAATGTTTCAGTCTCTGTCCCTGAAAAAGACTCAGGACACTAAGAGGGAAATTTATGTAGTCCAAAAACATTTCTAATCAGGTCTTTTGGCAAATGTAGGTACTAGTTACCATCAAATCATAGCCTCACAGGACCATAGATGTAAGAGCAGGTCTTTCTCTTGTCTTTAATCTTCTTAGTTGCAACCTAGCTAAAACATAACTAGCCTGTTTTGTTGTGCTTAGCATCTATCACAAGCTTCTCCTCATTATGGATTTAATTTATACCACACACTTGTATTTATCTTTAGTTACTTGACCTTGCTTTAATCATCTATATGTATCTATCTAAATCCAAAATGGTCAGCTTTCAGCTCATTGAATGATATTCTCTTTTTCCTCATTGGAATCATTTGTATTTGTCCTTGGAATTTCATTCCTATGAGAATTCCATCATTCTTGAGTCAATGTCCCCTGTAGCTCACAGGGTCCTACCTCTTCTGTCTCTGAATTTTTAAAAACTCTACTCTCCTAGATTCTAGGGTGAGCATTAGACTACCAGGATTTCTCATATTTCCCTATCATGAGCTTCAAAATGTCATGACTATGTCCACACCAGGTTCCTATTATTTTTACATCGACTAGTTCCTTGCTGTTGGTCACTGTCAAATTCAGAATAGCAATTTACCTCATTGTTTCTTTCATCTTTTAAAGAATGAAATTATCATCACAGCAAGTCAAGAATTTAACATATCAATTCTGATTTTTTTCAAGAGTGTACCAGTAGATGTCCAGGTTGTTGAAGTTCCTTGATTGCCAGTTCTGTTATCTGTTTCTAGAACTCTTCATTTTTTCTCTTTGTCCTTACCATATGGAAAATAGTGTCATCATAATATTGCTTCCATGTCCCCTAGTTGATCTGATGCACTCCACCATCCCTTCCCCCTTTGATTCATGGACTTCTTCATAGGAGCAAATCTTTGGGATACGCAGTCCTATTCCACCACTCTTGTTATCTAATCTTTCTTTTTGAATAAGATATGCCCTCATGTTATTATATTTCTGTGAGGGAAATTTTACTTTCTTGAATTGAGATCTCTGACTCATTTTATTATCCAAACTTTGTACATTTCTATATAGATATATGAGGTCATTACCACCGTTCCTCCTGGTGATTCCCTCTTGGTAATTATCAGTTCCCTCTACTGATTCTTCTCCTATAATGTTCAGTTTAAAATCAAGTGTCAGGAATGTGAATCAAAGACATTGGTAAAAACTATCCCTCAGAATCCAAGTTGGGCTTGGAGGTATTGGGGGAGGATACCAGTCAAGTTCCAATTCTTTTCCAGGCCTAATTTGTGTGCTAAGATGGAGCAGTTCAGGGAACTGAAAATGATCTCCAGAATCTTTTATTCTAAACCCATACTCCCCTAAGAATTCCTAGAAAAGTGTTCCCCTCTAAGGGTTTGAAAAAATGATTTGTTAGCCAAAATTTAGGCCTGCGAAAGTGCTGTTGGGATCTTGGGAAACTTTGTTTTTGGGGTTTTCAGGCTGACCTCTTCTCTGGGTATATTTTAATTAGATAGGCCAGAGAGAGGTCACTGTTTTAAGAGGAGTAATGGTGGGAGAAGAAAGGGAGGAGAGGGTATGGGTAATACATCATAATTATCCTGGGCATAGTTATTGGAAAGAGGATGTTTGGCCCATGGGGTGTAGGTTGGATGGCTGCCACTTTGTCACCCTGACCATGCCAAGAGATAGTTCTTAGAATCAGGAAGTCTCAAGTCACCTGTATAATTCTAATTCACTAAGCAACCCTGGACCTACTAAGGATGCCTTAATATAGGCTAGGCAAGTGCGGGGAACCTGCAGCCTCCAGGCCACATGTGGCCCTCTAGGTCCTCAAGTACAGCCTTTTGACTTAATCCAAATTTCACAGAACAAATCCCTTTAATAAAAGGATTTGTTCTGTAAAACTTGGACTCAGTCAAAAGGCCACACCCAAGGACCTAGAAGGCTACATGTGGCCTGGAGGCTGCAGGTTACCCACCCTGGACTAAGGGTTCTTAATTTTTGTATATATGTATCATGGACTCCTTTAGTGATTCCATGAAACCTCCGTTCCCTCTTCTCAAAATAGTGTTTTTAAATGTTTAAAATAAAATTTATAATATTATAAAAGAAACCAATTGTGCTGAAATAGTTACAAAATATTTTTTAAAAAGAAGTTCATGGACTCTAGGTTGTGAAGAACCCCTGATTTGGGCTCCCTTTGCCCTCATGTGCTACCCCATATGTGAAAATGGTCCCATTTGTTGTTGCAGACTTAATCTGAAGATGTTTTTCAGTTCATATTCACCCTCCTGTGCCCATTGTTGGAGTTGCTTATTTTGTTTTATCTTTGTTCCTCTAAGCTTGGGAAAGAAGAACAGGAAGATCTGGAGGAAAGTGATGAATTTATGAAAATAGAAGACTCTGATGTGGCAAATGAAAGGAAAGACAAGGTAACTCTCATCTGAGATACAGCAAGTTTACCCTTATAGGATCTTGTGAAGGTGTTTCCCCATTTGGAAATGTGGTGCCCAGGCTAAGTAGCCATCCTTAGATGTCCTACCTATTTCTCTCTGAATGAAATCTATTCACAGCCTACTTCCCTTCAAACACATATGTACTCACATACATACACATACATACATATATCCAACCTAGACTTTGAGAGAGAGCTTTCTCTTAAAATCTTTGCTTCACACCCTTGATACTTGGCCATAGTCGTTGAGAAAATGTGTGCTAAAAAATACCATAAGGCTTAATAGAGACCATCTTGCCAAAATAGAATTTCAAGTAATAGGACCCATAGGCCATAGAGAGCCTACATAATAACCCCACAAGTCTCAAATATCATTTGTAATGCTATGGATTATTTTATATAATTAGAGTGAAAAATCCAGTTACAGTTCCCCCACACACATACCCAGTCTGCTGCTTCTGAGGCACATAGAAATGTCCTTGGAAACTGTCCAGTTTCATAACTTTCCAGTCATAAGTTGATGTCAGATGAGGAAGATATCAGTATCTGTGGCAGGAGAAAACTGATCTCCTCAATCTGTTTTCCCAGTCTTTGAGCTATACTGAACACTGAGAAAAGTGGTTTCGGTAGGTGTCAAAAGTGAGAAATATGCGTGTATATTTTTGCCCCCAGAGGCAGGAGGGATTTGCAGGATTTTGAAAGCTATTTTTGCTCAAATGCCTATCAAAATGATGCCCACTGTCACAAGAAGATAACTCAGACAAGTTGAAGAGTTTTTAAAAATTTCTTTCTGTTTTAATAGGTGGTTAAAATGTGTTATTTTAAACCTAATAGTTGAATTATTTCTGACTTTTTCCAATTTGGGTGACATTTAGGGGGTCAGAGAATAGCCAAGTGACTTTTAAAAACACCAAGGGAAACACAACACTCTTTAAGCAATGCATGACCTGCAGTGTGGGGCTTGTGAGAGGTTTAGTGCAACTGAATTACCAAGTAATTCTTTCCAGTTCCAATTAGAAGAACACTCGGTCACTGAGCTTAGAGCATTCTCTGTGGGCCTGGTTAGAGCACTCTGGCCTGTCTCTCGACTGCTAAGGTCAATTTGTAAGCCATCTTCTGATGAACATTCAACATTTTTATACAGGAACAAGATTGGGAAAGTGGAAGTGAGGTGGAGGGGGAGAGCTGGTACCCTACCAACATGGAAGAACTTGTTACAGTGGACGAGGTGGGGGAAGAGGAGGACTTTATCATGGAGCCAGACATCACAGAACTGGAGGAGATTGTGCCAGTTGGGCAGAAGGACAAAACCTGCCCTGAAATATTCCCCAGTGGGATGACCCCTTTAGACCTGAACACTGATCGTGGGGAATTAGCCAAGGAGGCAGGTGAATCTGCTGCTGGCAGAGCTACTGAAATCAGATTCGAGTCGGACAGAGAAAGTGCTGCCTCCAGGAGCCATTCTGATGAAATAGCGCTTGAAGGCCAGACAGGCATAAATCTAGACACTGAGAAGAAGCCAGCTGAACCTGAAGAAGACAGCTTTCCTAAAGATCCAAATTGCTACAAGAAGGAAGGAAAGGGAGCTGAAAACTCAGATGTTTACCCAGTCCCCACCTCCCAGAAAATGTCTTCCCAAGAGCCAGCAGAGGAAGGGGGTACTGAGTCTGGTGTTTTCCTAGATGATTATAAGCTGATGGGATCCCCTAAAAATGGGACGCAGGAAGGCAGCAAACCAGAGGAGAAGCCCACCTCCCACACAGAGACCAGCAACCAAAGCCAGGCTTGCCAAGAAATGTTGACTGAGGGTAACTACTAATTTTTTCTCATGTGCTGTTGGGCTAACGCATGGACTTTCTAACTAGAGGGCTGTAACACTGGAGTTTTGCAGGCTGCTATTAACATTACTAATAATATTGCTAATAGCATTGACTGCCTTATAAGTGATTCTGTAACAGAAGGAAGCTTACATAAGCCAAGCAAAACTGTTAAAGGCTTTTAGAGAAATGGTGTAAAGGAAATAGGATAGGAGGCAATGAGTTTTCTGGGAGGCATAATCAGACAGGATGGTCTCCTTTGAGTTCACATGAGCCCAGATGAACTCCTGCTAAAATTAGTTTAGATTATCAGCAAAAACAGCAACAGTTCCTGCAGATCAGCTAACAGGCTGGCCTCTCTTGTGTCTGCATGGCACAAGTCCACATGGGCAATCCTGGGGTAGCTATTTCTGAACTGCTCAAGGGACTTAAGGAAGGAGAGGTGGAAGAATAGTATGGGGAAGGGGAAGCAGTGCTCATTGCTAAGTATATTTTGGTTCATTTTTTCCCTTCTTGTTGCCACCCAAGAATGATAGCCCACCAGGGTTTGGGAGTATGTCCCACCTTGTTCTGTAATCTTCCACATCTGTCTGGTATGGCCCAGTGGGGAGACCACTTAGAGTAGGCAGACCTGGGTTTGAGTCCCATATCTGCCATCTAATAAATCATTTAAGTTTTCTAGCTTTCAGTTTCATTGTCTCTAAAATGAGGGAGATGGATAAGCTGATCTTGCCAGTCTTTCCCTACAACCTCTGATATTCTGTGATTCTTTGATTTGGTAGAGAGAAGCAGTGAGGTGCAGTGACTTGGAGTCACAGGCTCTGAGTTCGAATCCTGCCACTGCCGCTTCCTACCTGCATGATGGGATAAATCACTTACCCTTCCAAGTCTGTCACCTAGTAAATCATTTAAGCTTTCGAGGCTTCAGTTTCTGCACCTGTCAAATGAGAGGGTTGGGCTAGATCGCCTCTGAGGCCCCTTCCAAGTTCAAATCCAGCCTCGAACACTTACTAGCTATGGAACCCTGGGCAAGTCACCTAAACCTCTATTTGCCTTAATTTCCTCATCATTAAAGTGGGGATAATATTAGCGCCTGCCTCCTAGGGTTGTTGTAAGGATCCAGTGGGATGATAACAGTGCCTGGCACATATAAATGTTAGCTATTCATTACTATTACTCCGACTCAAGGTCAGTGATGCATGGTCTCTGAGGCGATGGATGCAGCGTGACTGTGCTCGGCCCTACGAGGTCATAAAGTTGATTTTAAAATAGATTGAGCCTCATCTTACCTGCAATGCAAAGCTGTAAGCCTCAGGACTGATTAAATGAAAACCAGAAGCCAACGAGGGGAGGGAGAATATTCCCTAAAGTGTCAGTGATTCTAGCAGCATCCCAAAGACTGATCTGAGGCTTTAGTGTGTGAAGGAAGATGGTCATAGTAGAACCAGGAGGTAAATATCTTCCAATCCGTCACTTGCTGCTTCTGCTCTGCCTGGTTGAATAGGAGAGCCAGGTCAGAGTGTGGCTTCCCAGGCATTCTGAAGGCCACTCCAACCATTCTCAGGGTGAGCTGGGCGGTTTCTACCTGGTCTTTTGAATCTCTGTGGAGACCACTACTGAGCCACCTTCCTGTTGCCTCAGAAAACCTGTGATATGGCCCTGAGTAAAGGAGGGGCAGGCTTTCTGAAATGCCTTCCTTTCCCTGGCCACCTTTTACTCTGTCAGCATAGGCCTGAACACGTCTTTGGCACGATTGGCTTATTATCTTATATGGCATTTATAATTCATCTTTAGAAATAATGCATGACAGGTTTGGAGCAAGAATGCCACTGCTCTTCTTACTAGGATTAAATGTGGGGACATGAGGACAATCTTTTCCCCTCTCCATTGCTTGCAAAGAGGCGGATCACGCTGAATTATGCTATAGGTGGGTTGGCTCTCCCACTTGATATCAGTAGACTGCTCCAGCCAGAGATTTAAACAGCCCTCTCTCCTTGATAAACAGAATGAAAAGATATGCCAACATTGCAGTGTGTGTGCTATTGTCTTGACGTGGGTGGGGAAGGGGAGGGGAAAATCTTAATTAAGGTGCTTTGGTTCCAAATTGCAATCATTTGCTAGTTTCGATGTCATTAAGCATCCCAGGTGACCATTGGTCAGTTGCCCAGCATATAAGATATGGATGAATTTCCGGGATCTTTCATGGCATGCTATGTTTTATGAATTACCTACATTCACTTACATTTTCCAGAAAACTCCAGATTCACAGAAATCCAGTCCCTGGAGATGAGCTCATTGGCCTATAGCGAGATGGAGACGAAACAGCCTCATCCGTTACCTTCCTGGGAACCAGAGGATGTGTTCAGTGAACTCAGCATTCCTCTTGGTAGGTTGCATACAGGGCTTCTGCTTAGAAGGTGGTGGTGTAAGCTAGAAGTTTTGGGTAGGCCTAGCATCTAAGGGGACCTCAAGCAATTCTTTGCATCCTTGGCAACAACCTGGGTTTATAAGGTAACATTTAGCATCGCTTGCATTTTGCATCTCCTGGTGATGGAGAAGATGCTTCATGGGAACAGGTTGTTAGAGCCTAAGAACTGTGAGCAAGGGCTAAGAGGTCTCTCCTTTTAGATGTCAGTGCCTTCATTCAAGGTAGTGAATTTAGATCTTGTGCAGGCAGGAGAGAGGAGATCTTTAGCGTCAATAAAGAAAGCTGGACACAGACCTCTAACAGATATTTTGCATGTGCGCATAGAGAAGCCTGAAGGAACAGTCTCTCCAGAGGGAGATCACTTGGTATGAAGGGAGGAATTTGGATTATGTATGAGTCAGGAGACCTTGGTCCTAATCCTGTCTCCTACTACTCGTTTCTACTAACTCTCTAGTAAGTCACTTCCTTCTCGTGGTCTGTCTCCTCATCTATAAAACAAGGAGGCTGGAGTAGATTGTCTGGTAATATATGAATAATGTTGCTGGTTTTATTTCAGGCAGAAATTGGAAAAATATCACAAAAAGCATTTTTAAAAAGTCAATGGCAATAAATACAACGCATACATTCACTATCTGCAAAATGGTGACTGCTTTGTCAAGATGGGGGCCTACCTGGCAACACGGCAGGATCCCTACTTCTCATTGATTTAAAAAATGCTTTGGTCTTGTTTTTTTTTCTTCCCTCAGTCATACCATTTTGATTGTATTGAATTCAGTAAAAGAATTACCTTCTGTTTCTTATTCATTTTGCTACCAGCCAGTGGAAACAGTGCTGGATTTGGCATTAAAGGACTTCAGTTTGAAGCCTAGTTTTGTACTGTGTGAAGGTCACTCATCTTCTCTAGGCCTTAGTTTCCTCATATGTAAAACAAGAAGGTTGGGTGGGAGTGGGGAACCTGTAGCCTCAAGGCCATATGCGGCCCTCAAGGTCCTCAAGTGTGGCCCTTTGGATCCAAACTTCACAGAACAAATCCCCTTAATAAAAGGATGTGTTCTGTAAAACTTGGACTCAGTCAAAAGGCTACACCTAAGGACCTAGAAGGCCACATGTGGCCTGAGGCCTCAAGTTCCCTACCCTCGGTCTAGATGATCCCTAAGATCCCCTCCAAGCCATAAGTCCCATGATCTATAAGGCGAAACAAAAACAAAAAAAGAATACCATAAAACACGATAGCCTCTGTGTGTGGTTCTGAACAGTGGAGCTTCTGTCTGTGGATGTCAGATTTTGGGAGGGGTAGAAAGGGTTCCAGAGATTCATTCAGCAATATCTATTGAACATAATTGTACAAGCACTAGGGGGAAGAGGGGTAGAAATACCATCACAAAGTGTATCACATTATCTTCGATGGAGCTTGGGAAGTCTAGTTAGGAAGAAAAAATATACATGAAAAGTTAGGAAGTAATACCACCGGTTTACCCACGAATAGCTTGTACTTTTGAAAGCACTTTCACATCCATTATCTGATAGTTATCTTGACAGATGAGAAAAATCGGGCTCAAAAAAAGTGAAACGACTTAACCAGGGTCACATGGCAAATCAAGATTCCTAAAAGTTAATACTCTCTTCTTTTCACTTAATTCTACTACCCTGCTTCCTCTATTTCTTCACAAGCAAAGGGAAGAATAAGAGTCTGGTGGGAGGTGGTATGAAAAATCACGAGTTCCTTGGGGATCAGTGGTGTCAGAGAAATTTGACAGCAACCTGTGGGCTGGCCTGGGTCCTCAGTGAAGGAGAGGAAAGCAGAAACATTGGGGATTGGTAAAAGGGCCCAACACCAAGGAAGGCTCCACCATTTTGCTCGTCAGCCCTGTTCTGGTTGAGGCATGCTGGCAAGAGCTGTCACAGTCTGGTACTTCCTAACTGGCAGAAGCTCAATCCCTAAATGCTTATACTTTCAATTCAGTGGCAGGTTTATTACTGTGACTAACATATAATTACCTTCATTCAGGGCTGTTTTTGGACAGTGAATGCAATTTTAATTATTGTAGTTAATAGAGACTGAAAATGGAAGCAAGAGTAGCCCCATATATGCTTTTCCATACCTTATATAACTGGCTCTTATTATGATAACACTCTTGTATGTTGCTAACTTAGCTTCTTTACAGACATTTCCAGTGTGTCACAAAGCAATCATATTTATATCTATAATGCCTACAGCCAACTCTCAATTACGCAGAAGGTGAATTGCATATAGTGCTACTATTCTCCACACCCCATGCTTCTTTCATTTCCTTCAGCTTCCTCCTTAGGGCTGTCTCACTACTCAGTAGTGCTGGCACAGGTGGACAAGGCAAGGGGAGTAAGCTATCCAACCATTAGGCACCTTGGCTCTGGTGAAAGGGTAGGTGTGGAAGGAGACAAGTTAAGGTTAACAAGACTGATTCCTATCAGTATTGGTGGGGGGAGTTGTATAGATTGAAGTTATCTGTGAATTATCTCCATACAGCATCAAAAATTGACTCTATTGCTTGGGTACTACAAATCAACAAATGTTTTCTAAGTGCCATCTTTCAGTAAGACCCAGTCATGGGGGCTCTGGGAGACGTAAAATGACAAATTAGACATAGTACCTAATCCTCCGCAGATAGGAAAGGAGGAAGGAAGGAAGGAAGGAAGGAAGGAAGGAAGGAAGGAAGGAAGGAAGGAAGGAAGGAAGGAAGGAAGGAAGGAAGGAAAGAAAGAAGGAAGAGAGGAAGGGAGGAAGAAAAGAAGGAAGAAAGGAAGGAACAAAAGAAGAAAGAAAGGAAGGAAGAAAAGAAAGAAAGGAAGGAAGAAAGAAGGAAGAAAGAAAGGAAGAAAAAGAAAGAGAGGAAGAGAGAAAGAAAGAAAGTTGTTAAGCATATATTACAATATGTGCCAAGCATTGTACTAAGTTCTAGGAATACAAATATAAAAGAGACAGTCCTTCCCTTCATGCAACATGAGTTTCCATGGGGAAGCCAATACATATTGGGGAGTGGTGGCCAAGGAAGGGAATTTTGTTTAAGGAAGTCACAAGGGTGGTTAGTGGAGCCAGAAGGGCATGCCCTTTCTCGAAATAATGCCAATGTTGTTTTGATTACTGTTCCCAGGTGGAAAAGGGGATGAGTATACGTGTCTTGTGGCATAGTAGAAAGATGACAGTAAAGCCTGGTTAGGTAACTGGGGTCAGGCGGACAAGGTGAGCTCTAAACAATGAGGATGGTGTGACCTGGGGCAGGACCTAGAAGTCTTCTTGGGAGGGTGCAGGAGGTTTAACTAACAATAGGAGTCAATATGCTGAGTGCTCAGGGAGCAGTAAATGCTGTCGGAATTCTTACGGGAGAGCTCCAGGTGTGTTTGGTTGGCCAGGAAGGCTTGCTGGAACATGACACTTGGAGCTGAGCCTGAGCAAAGGACTCAGATAAGCCCAGAGGAGGAGAGGGAGTGCTGGTGCAGGGGAGATGGTTTTAGTGTAGACTAGGAGGCTGGAGTGAATATTATGTGATAGATGACAAAACTGTAGTGCTTTATAGCTACATAACATCACTTTACTTGCATTATCTCATTTGACCTTTATGACCCCTGAAAGGAGGCAGAGCAGGTGTATTTATAATGAGTAGTTTCCATATGTAAATGGAGAGTAATGGAGAACCAGAGAGTTTGATGTTGTGTCCTCTGTGTGACTTTGGGCAGGTAACTTCACCCTTCAGAGCAAGGGTGAGGAACCTTCGGTCTCAAGGCCACATGTGGCCCTCTAGCTCCTCAGCTGACCCTTTGGCTGAATCTAAACTTATTCCGTGAATTTTAGATTTAGTCAAAGGGCTGCACTTGAGGACCACATGTGGCCTCGAGGCCTCAGGTTCCCCACCCCTGCTTTAGAGCATCAAAATCGTCTGCCAAATGAAAATAATAATCCTTGCACCAACCCTCATGGGACTGTTATAAGGAGAATTGTCAAATGAAGGTAGTTACTATTTGTGACTTGTCCAAAGTCTCACGGCAAGCAAATAATAGAGGTAGGACTCTAGTCGATAATTCATCAACAAGCTTTTATTAAATGCCTATTATGTGCCAGGCCCTGGACCAAGCACGGGGGTGCAAGTATGTAAATAAAAAGAGCTCATATTTGATAGGAGGCAAGAACACTTGCACATTTAAGTACGTATGTAATAAATGCAAGGTAACTTTGTTGGGTAGGCACACTAGCAGCTGGCCACCTGTAGGAGATGGTGTTTGAGTTGAGTTTGAAGGGAGCAAGATTCTAGAGTTTGCATTTAATCTTAGAGGTCATGGGGATATAGTGGAGTTTATGGATCCTGTGAGACATTGTGAGACCTTTGCTTTAGGAGGTCACTTTGGAAGCTGTAGGGATGATAAATTAAGGAGAGGAGAGATCCAGACCTTTTTCAACAATACCAGAGTATCCCTCCCTGATAGGGATGCCACGAGGAACTAAGTCTAATTGGAACAGATTGTACACGTAGGAAAGGTCTTCAAATGCACATTCTATTGGAAAGACCCGAGGCTTCATTTGGAGTTCCGTGCAGCTGTTTCCCAGCCAGAGGTGAGAGGGACCAGAGAGAAACATTTGAGTGTCTGAGGGTGTGATTCTGAATGTGTGTTTCTCCTGTCTCTTAGAGGATGATAATAAATAACAAGAAAAGAAATGCTTGGTGAATTGAACTGGCTGTGTGTCTGGCCATATGCTGTTGCCTAATAGAAATTATTTTGGATGGTTTGCTGTGTTTCGTACTAGCTCTCCTTTTGTTTAGATGAGATGTAATTGGGTATGTGATGATAGATTCATCTATCTCTCTGGCCCCTCTCCCCTCTGGGACCCAACTGGGTAGCTCCACAAATGAAGCTTCAGGTCTCCCCAAGAGAATGTGCTTTTAAAGATCTCCCTCTCCTTTCCTACATACACCATCTGTCCCAACCCGACTTTGGAGGAAGAGCTCAGTACAACCTGGCAGAGAATGATGAAGAAATATCTCAAATTTACAGCTGTTGCCTGCCACCTACCAGCCGAGGGGGTAAGGCTGAACCTGGGGCTGCACAAACCTATGCATCGCTACTTCCTAAGCCCTTCCATTTCCTGTGGGTTATGTAGTTGAGGGTGGCAAGGGCTGGGGGAGAGAGACAGAGAGAGATAGAGACAGAGACAGACAAACACAGAGAGACAGAAATGGAGGGACAAAGAGCAAGAGAAAAAAATCAGTCTGTTTTTGGATGACGTGGTGCTCAGATGGGTGATTGCTCAGCTGACTTACCTGAGAGGGAGATGATAGAAAAGCATTTCCACCCATAGCAAGAGCATTATCAGTACTGTTTGCAGCTGTATGTGTTGAGGCCATAGCGATAATGGGAAATGTCGGGGAGAATCACTTCAGCTGACCTGTTCCCAGGCTCCAAACCGCGAGTCAGGAATCAGTCACCAACCCAAAATGCAGTCAAAGATAACACCAAGGTTTTGCACATAGGTGACTGAGTGAATGCCAGTGATGCTGTCAAAAGCAGAGGAGTCAGAGGAGGACGTGATTTAGAGAAGACAATAAATTCTTTTTGGACATAACTGATTTTGGAGCAGCATTGGATATCTGGATATAAATTTGGGGGTGGGCAGTTAAAATGCAGGCTTAATATTGGGGATAGAGGTTTAGATTCTTACCCATTAAGCCATGAGTAGAGCTGAGATTGCCAAGGAAGAAAAGTGCAGAGCCAGCAGAGAAGGTGGAGATAGGATCTTAAAGAAGACCCCACCTTAAGCAGTCAGGAAGATAAAAAGAACCCAGCGAAAGAGCCAGAGAGGAGTGGGCCTAGAGATAGTAACACTAACATTTGTATGGCAGTTGTGCTTCACACATAGCTTTTACATGTTTGATCTTCACAACAACCTTGTGAGGTAGGGTGCTATGATCATTCCCCCTCCTCCATTTTACAGGTCAGTGAGGCTGAGGTTAAGTGACCTGCCCACAGTCACACAACTAGTGAGTGTCTGCGGCAAGGTTTGAACACAAGTCTTCCTGACTCCAAGTGCAGCGCTGTACCCACTATTCCCTCTCACTGCAATGGGAGAATCGCAGGACAAAGACATATGTTTGACTCTCTAGTACCTTCCATCTCCTATCTGACTCCAAGGGATAAATGCTATTTTTGAAGTGGCAAAAAAATTAACTTGCTAATTGCAAGCCTGGGATCCTTATCTATTTCAGGGGGCGCTGAGATAGATTGACAATCCCCCCTGCTTGGGTGACCAGGAGAACAGTCATTCCATAGCTTGTGAGCTGTGCACAGCTGTTCAGCAGCTGGCTCAGAGCCATTTTCATTTTGGATAGCCCTTCCTGCCTGGTGCCCAGAGACACCGGAAGCTGTGTCCTATGGATGATCTCCTTGCCGCCCATACTCATTTTCTGCCATATATAGTCACAGGGAATGATGGGTCTCAGGCCCTGAAGATGAAAGTGTTGGAGATAATAGAGATGAAAAACAGGTGTCTTCTGATGGCTGAAGGCTTTTCTTTCCTGACAGAGGAATAGCTACAGCCGTGAAGGGAGGTCTAGGGAGTTTACTAACCCTTATATTTGTATAACACTTTAGAATTTCTGAACCCTTCTCATGTATGTGCTAGAATCCGATTCTCTTGACTCTCTGAGCCCAAGGCTCTTTCCACTATTTCCTAATAATAGTGTTTATTACGGCAGAATGTATAATGTGCTTAATTTACGGGTTTCGTGACCTTGGACAAGTCACTTAATTTTTCTCATACTCAGGTAGACAGAGCACTGGACCTGGAGTCAGGAGGACCTGAGTTTACATCCTGTCATAGATACTTACTAGCTGTGAGACCTTGGGCGGATCACTTGACCAGTGTCTGCCTTGGTTTCCTAATTTATAAAGTGAGGATCATAATAGCACTTACTTCCCAGGATCACTGTGAGGATAAATGTAAAAGTGTACATTGTAAGTGAAAATGTGTAATACTGCAAATATACATTTGTGGTGTGCCTTACCAGCCTTTAAAGCTCTCTGTAAATGCTAGCTATTATTGTTATTAGGCACACCTTTGACTTGTCTACTTTTCATTCCCTCCATCCACTGCTTTTACAATTTCACATTCACTGAGCATCTACTGTGTGCAGAGTACTTCGGTGTCACAGGGAATAAATGGACTCAATCTTTCCCTCAGTGAGCCTGCAAATTAGTAGAGAAAGATAAGGTCAAGGTACAAGTAACTGTAATACCAGGAAGGGTGTGATAAGACCCCAGGAGAGGTACAAAGTATTGTGGGAATTAGGCAGAGGGAGAGATCATATCAAGTCAGAGGAATGAGGGAAAGCTTCTTAAAGGGGGTGACTTTGGATAAATCACAACTTGTTGAGGCTTCATCATTTTCATTTGTAAAATGGAGATAGTAACCCCTATGCCAAGAGTGGGGAACTTGTGGCCTCAAGGCCACATGTGGCTCTCTAGGCCCTCAAGTGCAGCCCTTTGACTGAACCAAAACATCATAGAACAAACCCCTTCAGTAAAAGGATTTGTTCTGTAAAACTTGGACTCAGTCAAAAGACCACAACTAAGGACACAAAAGGCCACATGTAGCCTGGAGTCCACAGGTTCCCCACCCCTGCCCTATGCTATCTACCTCATAGGTTAGGATTAAGTAAAATAATGAATGTTCATACCCTTTGACCCAGCAATATCACTTCTAGGGTTGTATCCCAAAGAGATCACACAAGTGGGAAAAGGACCCATATGCACAAAAATATTTATAGCGGCTCTTTTTGTAGTAGCAAAGAATTGGAAATTAAGGGGATGCCCATCAATTGGGGAATGGCTGAACAAGTTGTGGTATATGAAGGTAATGGAATACTGTTGTGTTATAAGAAATGAGGATGATACAGACTTCATAACAACCTGGAAAAACCTGCACGACATAATGCTGAGTGAGCGGAGCAGAACCAGGAGAACATTATACACAACCACAGATATATGGATTCTGTGAGGACTAACCTTGGTAGACTTTGCTCTTCTCAGCAACACAAGGTGCAAAGACAACTCCAGAGGAGTCACGATGGAGAATACTATCTACATGCAGAGAAAGAGCTATGGAGTCTGAATGCAGATCGAGGCACACTCTATGCTTGCCTTTTTCCCCCTTTTTTCTCTGTTTTGTTTTTGTTTTGGGGTTTTTTGTTTTGGTTCTGTTTCTCCTTTCTCATGATTCATTACATTGGTCATACTTCTCTACAACTTGACTAGTGTGTAAATTAGTTCAATGCAAAGTTATACATGGAAGATATATCGGATTCCATGCTATCTTGGGAAGGGAGGGAAGAAAATCTGGAACTCAAAATTATGTAGAATTGAGTGTTGTAAACTAAAAATAAAAAAATTATTTAAAAAATAACGAATGTAAAAGTAAGCAATTTTGCAAACTTGAAAGCAATATACAAATATGAATTATCCCTTGTTTTTCCTAGGTATATACCAAAATTTACTGGGGCCCTGGCCAGGCCCAAGCCAGTCTTTGTCCTCAAAGGCTAACCACACACTGAGGACAAGAGGACAGTCTGTCATATTTCTAACCTATTTTCTTCCCTATTCTTGGACAGGAGTAGAGTTCGTGGTGCCCAGGACGGGGTTTTATTGCAAGTTGTGTGGTCTTTTCTACACTAATGAGGAGACAGCAAAGACAAGCCACTGCCGTAGTTCTATCCATTACAGAAATCTGCAGGTAAGAAAGAGGCTCTGTTGACCTGAGAGGCATTGGCAGGACTCTGTGCAGGGATCAGGGCCTCTTCCTAGAGGTGTGGTAGGGTAGCATGCCTTCTCCCATTCCACTTCTCCCTCCCTTGTCAAAGCTCCAGGGAACTCAGATTTACTGAGGAAAGCAAGTGTGTGTCTGCCCCAGGTCTGCCACAGATCACCCGAAACATACTGAACTGGTTCCTTATGAAGAAGCTGCACATGAGATTATCACGAAGATGCTCTTGATTCTAAAGGTGGTTTAGTGGTTTATAAGGTCATTTCTGCCATCTTCTCTGCATTCCTACCCCCCCCCCAATTAAATGCCAGATTTGCTCAGCGGGAAATCAGCAGCATCATGACATTTTAGTTAAAAGAATAATCGTTTGTTGAACTGAGCTGAAAGGGACCTAAAGATCATACAGTCCAGCCTCTTCATTTTACTTTAGGGATTATTGGATGTTTCTAGGGTGAGGGATGAGTTAGCAGCAGAGGCATAGTTTTGAAGTCTGGAATCCAGGAACAGGGCTAGGAGGGGAAAGAAGAAAAGACACATGTAAGAGGCTGAATTAACAGGACTTGGCAGGTTATTGGATTTAGGAAGTAAGGGGGAGGAAAGAGTCAAAAATAACCACAAGGTTAAGAGACAGGCGGTCGTGCCATCCACAGAAAGGGTGAAGTCCGAAGTAGGAGCAGTTTTAGGGGAAAAGAGAAATTCCATTTTAGACATACAAATTTTAAAGTGTCAGTAGAAGAGCAAGCTGAAGATGTTCTCTGGGTAGTTAGAAATTCAGATGCTGCTGATCTTTGGCTCTTCTGCAGAATATAGTGTCCCTGAAACACTTTGTCTTAAAAAAAAAACTTTTAGCAACTCTGTTATTGCTATCTTTGGTTTCTACATTGGGCAATCATCGCACGATACACTCAGTCCACCTGCCCCTGCCCCAGACAGAACTGAGCCCAGCCTTGTAACTAAGAAAAATAAAACAAAAACAGTTTATTCTGACTGTGTTTGACCATGCATGCAACATTATAATCCCCTTCTGGTACATTTCTCCATTTCTGCTGAAATGAAGGAAACATGTGACACAGTGTATTGGTCTTTTGGTAAAATCATGAGTTATCGATGATCTCGGAGTTGCCAGGAAGTTTGGAGGGGAAGGACTGCCTTGCTCCTTCTGTCCCCTCCATCTGAATACTTTGCAGACAAACTGTCTGTAGGTTGTATGGCGACGCGACCTCTCTATGTGGCCTCTTTGTTAATAATAAAAAGTAAAGAACCAGCATTTACATAGCGCCTTAAAATGTTCAAAGCGCTTTACATCCATCTTTATCTCCTTTGAGCTTAACAAGCTTGTGAGGTATTATTCATATTATGATTTCCATTTTTTAGATGAGAAGACTGAGGCTTAGATAGGCTAATTGACTTGACCAAGGTGACACAATTAGTACGAGAAGTAGGATTTGACTCCAGGTCTTCCTAATTCCAAGTTAAGCTCTTTATCCCATTATGCCACAATGCCTACTAGCATGGGACAGGAAGTTAGGAGACCTAAGGTATAGTCCTGGATCTTCCACTTGTCAGCCACATGACTTTTTAGACATGTACATACCTCTTGGCCTCAATTTTCATATCTGTAAAATGGGTCAATAATGACTGTCCTGCCAATCCCCCTGAGTTGTGATGAGTTAGTTTTATTATGATGAAAATATACTTTGTAATTGTCGAGCATTGTGCACATGTAATCTGTTACTATCTAGCACCTAGCACAGGGCCTGGTCCAAAGCAGGTGTTTGTTTAGTCTTTCTCTTGGAATTGAATTTTCTTTTCCTTCCTATCCCAGAAGTACTTGTCCCAGCTGGCAGAGGAAGGCCTAAAGAGCGACGAACAGGGCAGCAGCCCGAAGCCAGATGACTGTGGTATCGGAATTGTGCCCCACTTTGAGAGGAAAAAGCTCTGACACAGTGGAAGCAAGGAGTAGGAATGAGGGATTGCCGATCTCCAAGGCAAGACTACTGCATCTTCTCCTTCAAAATGAGGAAGGAAAGCAGAGCGAAGGACGCGTTGTTTGGGTTCGCACCCAGAGAACAAGGAAAAATGCTCCCCAAACTGTCCCCACCACAAAGCAGTCCTGGCACGTCTAACAGGCGGAGCTGCATGCCCTCTCTATGTGTGCGCGTGTGTTTCTTTCTCTCTCAAACCCTTCTTCAAACTCTCGCCTGACTCTCCTTGCATTCTGTACCCACGTCCTTTTCCTTTTCATAAAATCGGACTCCTCAGGGATTTTTAACAAGGCGTAAATTCTTGATGAGATATAACACATCAGGCCAAAAGAAGGGTGGGTTATCCAGGGGAAGGGCCTCAAAGAGAAAAGTCTATGGAAAGAGATACTGGAATGAAATAGTATTCATCTCTGTTTGCTGTTTGTTGCTTGGGATAGCCCAGAGCTCTAGAGTTAAAATATCACCAAGAAAGGTAAGGAGTATATTCTTCAGGAGGCTGATTCAATCTCCTTCATTCTCCAAATGTATGGCCAAGCCATCATTTTTAGTAAAAGATCCTTCATTCGGTTATTTCTAAAATTTCATCAGCTTTATGTCTTAAATGAAAATGAAGCAGACTTGGAAAGACACCCAACACAACCTTCCTTCTGAAAGCTTAATTTCCCTCCAAATTAATCCCTTCTTTATTTCTACACTGCACCTCCCCCCGCCCCAATTTGAGGAGAAACGAGGGCTTGTTTTATTTTGGTATGGATTCAGTTGGATTAAAATGAAGCGTACACTTCCTCTGCCTCCAGCTAAAATAGCAGTTGGTGTGTGTCCGGGACAAATGACTACCTTAAAGCGGTGCTTGGAGTTGGATTGAGAAACACCAAAACAATGAAACTGCCAGGCAAGATCTTGTCCTTGACTCACCCAAAGGTGCCAGCATGCTGGGGTTTTTGGGTTGCATTCTTCTCAAAAGCCTCCTAACCCAATGATCTTAGGATGCCCCTTGAGCTTTGGGATGAGCTGAGGAAGAAAGAGGTTGCTAAGTCTATCCCTTGAGGTTCCTTTGACCTAAATTTTGTATGGGGGCTCTTTATACCTGGATTAGGGGAGACTGTAGCTAGCTAGGGATGATCTTTGAAGCATCTTGCCATGAGGCTTTTAATGAACCTGCACTCAAACTCTTTGTAGATCTGAGGTGGTCAGAGGGATCATTCCTACATTAGATAGATCTTACCTTCCTAGGCCAGAAGCTTGCTCAGTTGCTCTGAGCCATGTTGTCCCTGGCCAGTGAGTCAGTTATTCCATGTGTGGTATTTTGTTCTGGATACTTTTCGTGAAGTTCCCAGTCCTGTGGGTGAAACCTCAGAACAGTATGAAGAAGAGCCCAGTTCTGCCCCCAGAAGTCAAGACACTTCTGCAATGTCAATCCGCCCTTCTTGGGCCTTTAAAATGGAGGCAGTTAAATTGTTAGAGATTCCTAGCATTTGGTCTTACCACCCCTGGCAGACATAGCATGAGAGAATTATTAATTTCTTGTGGTAGGTTAGAACTCGGTGGACATTTCAGCCATCGGGTCCGGGTCTGATAATAAATATCATACAGACACCGTAAACATGATAAGACTGTGGAATATAAACTTTGAGCAAATGCAGCCAGAGAGGAGAAACAGATATTGGAAACCCGTGTGTGTATATAAGAGAGAGTTTCAGGAAGGCACTAAAGGAAAATAAACCAGTTTGGACATGTCTAGGTCAGGGCTTTACCAAAGCTGAAAAGCCAAATTTGTCATTAGAACATTTTAGAACCTCAGGAAGGTTGGTTTGTGAGAGACATGAAAGGGTTTGAAGACTGGGGCTCAATCCAAACCTGCCCCCCTGTCCCCACACATCATGAATCCAGTTGCCAAAGGTAGCCTGTGAACAAGGAATGTTTGTACTATGTCCTCAGCACTGGCTGTTCCTTCCTTTCTGGGAAATATCCTGACCTTATATGTCTCTATCTTGCCATCACAGAGAGGGGAGGGGATGCATTTCCCAGCTTTTCTAGGGTTGTGCCACTCACTAAACCAGATTGGGATAGATCTTACACCCTCACCATCAGAAAGGTGTTGCAGAGGATCACCTGGCCACAGAGGGTGGCAGCCTACTCTCCCCCAAAAGTGGGACAATCCCCTGCCATTGTCTATTCCACATGGCAGGGTTTCCGTGGAAATTCGGATTGGCTGCTCCCCTGAGGAGCAATTAGGTCTTCCTTGCTGATAAACTGAACATGTCCATGGTGGAGGGTGGAGAGTTGTTCACTAACCATGTTTCTTAAGGCTTTTTTCTCTTTTACTCCATCAGGATCCTCTATTTACAAAAGATTTCAGGATATACATGTGTACATATATACATATATAATATATATTTTTATACAATACCATTGGCATGATTCTTCACCAATCTTCATAACTTGCACTTTTTATTTCTATGTGTATTGAACCAGTACAGTGTTAAAAGCAGCCCAGGCAAGTTCTTATTCTGTTTAAAAGGCGTTTTTCTGCAATGTTTGTTGATCACTTCCAAGTGTCTTCCCAAAAGGGGGCTCAAAAGCAGTTACCATTTTTAGCAATAGATACGTTGTTCCCTGGATCAAATTCAGGCTTTAATATTACAGAGACCTGCTTTTAAAAAAGAAAACAACCTCCATCTCCACCCCGCCCCCAAAGAAAGCAATATTCAGTCACTGCCCCACCGCCAGAGAATTCAGCAAACAAACTGTTGGCTTGAACACTAGCTTAGTGTAGTTAGAGCATCGGGCTGGTATCATCAGGGTTTTCTACTTGTGAAATATCTGAGGCTGTGATCTGTTGAATTATACTTGAACTGGACCAGAACATATTTATTGAGCTTATAAAAATCTTGTTAATTTAAGTTTTGGCTTGTAAATGGTTGGAATTTGTTGAACTTTGTTGAGTGTCTTATGAGTTGTCACTACTTTTACTGATCTGTGTAACTGACCGCAAAGTGTTTTGAGGTGTTTCATAAAAAAATGAAAAGAAAAAAAAGATTTTAATAAAGTTAATTTGAAAGCCTTTGAGTGAGTAATGGTATTGATGTATGTTCACAGGAACCAATTTCTAGCTCAGTGGGTCACGGTCAGTAAAGAGGCCGTGATTGGGAGGCTTCTAGTAACTGGAAGGTTTGAGAAATCTTAGGTGACTTCTTTCTGCTTATAGAAAGGAGGACTTTGGGTCAGTTCCTCTGCTAACTGCAAAATAAATAATTTATTCACTTAGCAAACATTTATTGAATCATTGGCGTGAAAGGTATTTTTAGCTATTCCCCTACTTTCAAGAGGTGTAATACCTACTCAGTCCTGGACAAGTAGGGATCTATTTTTTTCTTAAGGGTCTACAAACTCTTTGTAATCCTAAAGCTAGGAGATTACTGGAATCTTTGTAACCTTTAACCTTGCTTAACATTTGTAATTTTTTCTGATACCTGGTTTCAATTCTTCTTGCTCAACATTGGACCCGCTTTTGTTCTATCTTCCATTATTATGAGAGGATCACTCTATTCTCTGGGTACTAACTTGTCCATACACTCCAAGGTTGTTTCTAAGTCCTCCTTCATTCTTCTCTTTCCCTGGCAATATCATGCCAGTCTTTTTAAAGTCTCTTCTAATGTCCAGTTGCCTAGCCCTTACAGGGGTGGGAAACCTGGGGCCTTGAGGCCACATGTGGCCTTCGAGGTCCTCAAGTGGGGCCCTTTGACTGAATCCAGTCTTCACTTAGTAAAAGTGTCTGCCTTCGGGGCCCTAGTCCTGTTATTGACATTTCCCTTTAAGTTGTCGGAAAAAAAATGTCCAGGCAGTATGGCGTCAGAGAAGCTGCCTGTAATTAAAATAGCAGCTCTGGGGAACTGAGAAATGGGAATCATCAAATCAGCTCTTGTACCTTGGGCATTTCCCTGGGCATCTCACTGAGCCTGTGGTGGCTTTCCTTCTGCTAAGGTCTTAGAGCCCTTTACTCAGAACCTGCCACAGGGTCAAGGGATCTAGCAGAAAGCACTAATTCCATCAAACGAATAACAATGACTGGGCCCAACAGCAGTTGTCGGCGACCCCGTGTCGAAGTAGAACAAGCTCTCCAGGGCAGTGAGTGTCCCAGAGATCTGTTCTTGGCCTTTGCTGCTTAACTTTTCTTCCTCAATGACTTGAACAAAGGCATAAATGTACATTTGTATGATCTAAACAAGACACAAAACTGGAAGTGACAGATGACATATTGGATGACAGGGTAAGGATCGTGAAGGATCTCAGTAGGTAAAACTTTGAAGTGAATATAATGAGGTGAAATTTAAGAGAAAAGTGTGAACTTACACTTAGGTTCAAAAAAATCAGCTCTACAAACACAAGGTAGGGGAAGGATGGTTGATAACTGTGGAAAATATTTAGGAGTTTTACTAGACTAAAAGCTTAATATGTATCAGTGGTGTGTTGTAGCAGCCAAAAAGAATGGATGCAATCTTAAACTGCATTAACGGACTAACATCCAGAATAATGGAGGGGATAGTCCTACTTTATTGTATTCAGTCCTTGGAACCACATGTGATAAACGATAGGGTTAATCTAGAAAACATCCAGATTAAGGTAACCAGGATGATGAGGATCTTCCTAATCAAGTTGTGTGAGGATTGATTGAAAGAAATGGGCTGGAATAGATCTCCAAAAATTCAGAAATTTGATGGTGGCAAAAAAGCGAGAAAAAAGTGAGCGCCCATTGTTGGGAAATGGCACAACAAACTGTGCTATAAGAATGGGATGAAATATTATTTCACTCAAGAAACTGAGAATATGAGAACTTCAGAGAAACATGGGAAGACTTGTATGGACTGATGATACTGAGTGAAGAAATCAGAACCAAGAGAATAATATACACCATAATCAAATAATGTAAAGGGAGAAAATACTCAAAGTCATCAGAATTCAGATGAATATGATGAAGAGTTTGATTCTCGGGTCCTAATTATGAAACATGCTTCTCATCTGTTAGTGGGGAGGTGGTTTACTATAGGTTGGTTGGTTGGTTGTTATCCATTCTTGAAGAGGACCAAAATGACATCACTATGCTAGAGTCCAGTTTCAGTGTGCCTGACTGTGGCTGATGAGGCCAATAAAAGCTACCACAGGTGGGGCACAAATAGTCTATGTGACCATTTGAGGTGTATTCTCTAAACTTATGCATCTTACATTTTTTGAAGAGCTATTTCAGTTCTGCTTTACTCATAGGGCACAGCACCTTCTCTGATGTGGGCATGCCATGCTGAGTGGTCCTGTGCCAGTGTCTCTCACGTCACACAATCAATTCCAAAGTTCTTAAGAGAAACCTTGAGAGTGTCCTTGTGTTGTTTCTTCTGATCACCATGTGAACACCTGCCCTGTATGAGTTCTCCACAAAATAGTCTTTTAGGCAAGTTTTGCATTTGAACAACATGGCCAGCCCATTGGAGTTATGCTCTCTGAAGCAGAGTTTGAATGCTTGGCAGTTTAGTTCCAGAAAGGACCTCAGTGTCTGGGGTCTTGTCCTTGCCCGGTGATCTTCAGAATCTTCCTAAGACAATTCAAATGGAAGCAATTCAGCTTCCTGGCATATGCTATGTGCTATACTAGACTAAATAGACTACATATTTGTTTGGCTATAGTATACTATAAGTGTGCTTGTGCTGAGTTTTTTTAATCTTTCTATTTTTTTCTCTCTGATACTTACCCATCTGTATGTATGTATTACATATACTGTAGGTAGAGAATGCTGCATATGCTGCCAGACATGGTTGATATATCTGTTTTGCTTAACTGTCTTTACCCTTGTTATAAGGGAGGGGTTTTGGAGTCAAGGGAAAGTGATTTATTTGGAAGTGATAGTGACATAAAAAGCAAAAATTACAAAAAGGATAGAGTAAGCCAAGCAGGTGTTAGCAAAGCCATGGACTGTATACCCTAGGCAAAAATAGTCAAATTGCACACAGACCACACATGCAAGCAAGAAGGGAAAGCCAAGAGTACAAAGGCAGCTGGGCACTGAGTTTTTGTAATCCATGACTGTTGAGCTCACCTCTTCTAAACTCAAGAGATTCTTCCATATTTCCCAGCAACACCCAGAGCACAGCCCAGTCCAGAGTGGGTTGGTGTGGGTATCTATCGATCTGATTTAGCTGTGATTCTCAGCTCCTGTGATCTATATTGATGCCAGGACCCAGAAAACGTGACTTCACCTTTATTAGTTCCACCCCACGCACTAGTGGTCCAAAGGAATCCCTCCAAGGGACACCTGTAGAAATTACGACGGGGCCCTTGAGGACCTTAAATAAGTTGTTGCCACTGTCTTTTAACTTTCTATTGAGTTTGTCTTGGGGGCAGAGGGAAGAGGGCCTGTGTTATAGGGCATGTTGAAGGGACTGTTCGAGTTCCATCAGCTCCCAGATTGAAGAGTCAGGGAGAAGGCTACCGACTCCTGGGAAACACTGGGGATTATTGACCAGCAGGCACACGGAAATATCCCCAGGTCCTCAGAATGGTCTCTATCTACTTGCCCAGTTGTCTTCATGCACTTGACCTTCCCTTCACCATTGTGTCTATATTCTGTGTGCAGTCTGTTTACCTATTTGAACAAAGTCCACATCCTCGTTAACACCTGCACAGCCCATATGAGATGTGTTTTATTTTGTTTGGCTAGTATACTATAAGTGTGCTTGTGCTGAGTTTCTTCTTAATCTTTCCATTTTTTTCTTCCTGATGCTCACTTATCTGGCCACTGTTAATAAGGAGCAAAAGGAAGATAAGCCCACTACTTAACCTCTTCGTGATACCAGCCCTCAAAAAAGGAGACTTTGCTAAGAGAAGATAATCTTCCCACCCACTATAGGGTAGAGGCTGCAACCAGAAAAAATGGCTGGAGTTTGAATTTCTTCATTTTCCCCCTGGAGAATAATGGCCTCTACCCCAACACCCATTCTGAAAAGCAGTGTGACTAGGAAATTCAGATCCTTTTAGGCTTGGCTAACGTTGCCTCCCAAACCTGTCTGGTGAGGAAAAACCTGGCTCCACTGAGGGAAAAGTGCAACGTTGGGCAGCCTGCCAGGGGAACCCAGCAGGTTAGGACAGGGTTGAATCCAATAAAGCAGTTATATTGGAGAGTTCCTGGGCAGCACTCAGTGTCCCCATCACTCCAGATTCCTGGTCTCCATAAAACAAAGAAGGAATGGACTATCCCAGTTAAGTGGCAAGAGACGCTGTGTTAACATTCATCAGGTTGATCTAGCGTCCCCCTCATCACTAACTCAATATGTGATCTTGGTTAACTCCCTTAACCACTCTGGGGCTCAATTCCCTTACTTGAAATAAGGTACTAATGATATTTTTATTACCTACCTCACAAGGTTCTAGGCAATTCAATAAACAGTTCTTGAAGGATCTGCTATGCTAGGTGCTGTGCTAAGGGCTAGAGATGCAAAGTAAAAAAAAAAAAAAACCAAAGAAACCAAAATGTAGTGCCTGTCTTCAACAAGCTTATAATCTACTGAAGACACAACATGTAAGACAGATAAATCAATATAATGTAATTTGACAAGGGACAGAGTACTGAAAACAAGGGACACCAGGACAGACTTCCAAAGGAGGGGGCACCTGTTATGAGCCTTCAAGGAAAATAAGAGTTCTAAAGAAGGAGAAAGCAGACAGGTATATACTTCCAAGCATGGAAAGGAGGTAGCTTACACCAAGCCATAGATGGCAGAGAGGGAAAGCTGAGCTCAGGGTATAGTAGAGGAGTCAGTTTAATTGGAACACAGAGTACAGGAGGAGGCACAATGAGGGGGAACATCGGGAAAAGTAGGTAGATTGAGCTAGATTGGGAAGGACTTGAAATGTCAAGCTGAGAAGAGTATTTTATCCCAGAAGCAATAAGGAATCATTGAAGATCTTTGAGCAAGAGAATGACATGGCTGTGCTTTAAGAGGAAAGAAAAAAAAGAAATTTACATTGTAACTTGATTACATATTTAAAAGGAATAGCAATTTGTACATAATAGATTTACAATTTCGCATTCAATCACTATTTTTATTCTACTATGCTATGGAAATACTTGTTTAATTCCATAAATTAAAAATAAAATAAATGTGAAAAAGGAAGGCTATTTTGGATGACGGATTAGGAAACATTGTTGCAAGGAAACACTTTGTAAACCTTAATGGGAGCTATTCTTGGTCATGGGTAAAATGGAGGTGGGGGTGTGGATTCGTCTACCAATTTCATAGTATTTTGTGAAAATAACCTAAGTTAAGAAATGAAGTTACCACATACAAATGTAAGAGCAGTGGGGTAGATTGGAGTACCAGGTGACCAAGTAGGAGTTGTTGGATCATGCTATCATTTAGAAGAGGGTCAGAGCACACATCCCACCAGAATGGGCAAGACTACGTGCTCAACATCATGGGAAGTCCACTCCTGCTACACCAGGTACCACCACTATCTGCATCAACAAAAGCACAGTACTAAACACAGTTGTTTAGACAGGAACTCTGCCTTCACAGAGGTTACCATGTATATGCCAAGGCACATGGAACACAGTAACACATAAGTAAATACATATGAATGGCAAATTTCCTCTCCTGAAGCCTTATTCCAATGTCTCAGTGATAGGGAGTTTGAGTTCCTTAAAGCTGACTGTGTGCTGTAAGTGCTTACAGGCCCTGCTGAGCCAGAAAGTCTTGGAATGTGGGTGCTTTGGGAGTATGGGCACACTTTCCTTGCTCCAAGTCGTTCTCACCTTACTCTTCTTCACAAGTAAAAGGATTTGGTTTACCCTGATGTGCCAACTGAGGGTCTCCCTGGAGAATAAGTGATGGCTCTCCTCAGCTGCCCACTCTACACTAAAACATCCCACTTTCTTCTGCTTTTCCCCTTAACTGAGGGCACCACACAGCTGCCATGTTTAATTCGGCCTTAGAAGCAACTTGGTAGCATAGAGGATAGAGAGCTAGACTTGGAGAGAGGGACACAGTTCAAATACTGCCTCAGACCACCTGTGGGACCCTGGGCAAGCCACTTAACTTCAGTTTTCTTGTTTGTAAAATGGGACTAATAACTGTTCCACAGGGTTGTGGGAAGGATCAAATGAGAGAATACAAACAGGCAAAGTATTTTACGAATTGTAAAGTGCAATGTAAATAGGAACTATTTTTAAATCATCATCACTACCACCACCACCACCACCACCATCACCACCACTGCTATCACCACCATCATCACCACCATCACCACCACCACCATCATCACCATCATCACCACCACCATTATCATCACCACCATCACCACCACCACCACCACCACCACCACCATCATCACCACCACCACTACCACCATTATAACCATCATCACCACCATCGCCACCACCACCACCATCATCACCACCACCACTATCATCACCACCACCACCACTATCATCACCATCATCACCACCATCACCACCACCACCACCACCATCACCACCACCACCACCATTATCACCATCATCACCACCGCTATCATCACCATCATCACCACCATCACCACCACCATCACCACCACCATCATCATCATCATCACCACCACCACCGTCATCACCATCATCATCATCATCGTCATCATCATCATCACCACCACCACCACCACCGTCATCACCACCACCACCGTCATCACCACCACCACCACCACTATCATCATCATCATCATCATCATCATCATCATCATCATCATCATCACCATTTTGGTCTAATGACACCAGCCTATTTGCTGTACTACAAATAAGATTCTCCATCTCTCCCCCAGGCATTATCTCTGGCTGCCCACCATCCCCTGAATGCTCTCCCTCCTCCACTCCAACTACTGACCTCCCTGGCTTCCCTTAAGTCCCAATTAAAGTCCCACCTTCTACAGGAAGCCTTCTCTAATCTGTTGTAATTCTACTTTTTCCCCTTCTTTAACTATTTCCTCATTTTTCTGTATAGAACTTGTTTTGGGTATATTTGTTTGCATGTTGTTTCCCCCATTAGACTGGAAACTTCTAGAGGGCAGGAACTGTCTTTTCCCTCTTTTTGTATCTTCAGTGCTTAGCATAGTGCCTGGCCCGTGGTAGGAACTTAATAAAATGTTGACTGACTGATTGTGTAGTGATTGTCAAGGCCAAGAGCTGGGTAGTGGAATGCTCTGAAGTGGTGCTTCTAGGCTCTCCCGAGTGGCGTGAGATTTTCGCTCAGAACAAAAGAACTCATGCCCACAATGTTTTGAGAGGAGGAGGTGGGTTGGAGGGTAAGGGTAAACATCTGTACAGTTAGTACATCTTTGTGAGGTGACCAAGATGACAATGTTCTGAGGCCTCTACTTTTTCTGTTTAGCACTGTAGGAGTTTATCTAGTAAGCTGAAAGTTGGAGGATCATCCCTTTCTAGAGTTTTCTGCTCTGTTGCTTCCCTCAGAGAAGCAGCAGGAAGAAGTAACATTTGCCCCATTAACTAATCCCCTCCCCCTGCCAATGCCTTTAGAGTGGGGGTTCTTAACCTGGGGTCCATAGACTTTTTTTTGGAGGGAGGAAGGCAGGGCAATTGGGGTTAAGTGACTTGCCCAAGGTCACACAGCTAGTAAATGTGTCAAGTGTCTGAAGTCTGATTTGAACTCAGGTCTAACTCCAGGGCCAGTGCTGTACTCACTGCGCCACCTACCTGACCCAGCTTGGTTTTTAAAAAAATATTTTAAC